>JACEII010000169.1:100377-248563 GCA_014332785.1 Antheraea mylitta | reverse complement strand
AGAAAATGTATAAAATAACGTGTAGAAAATAATAAAAGACGTGCGGGTATTTGCAAATTAAGATATAGTAACACTAGATAACAACGTATCTGGGAGTTTTTGGCGGGATTTTAGTCTGTCATGTAGTGGATTTTATATTTTATTCATAATCTTGTGTTATTTGACTATATATTGTGTAAATTTGGTGGTGTTTTACGTAATATAGTAAGTTTATTATGCATAAGTGAAGTGAATGGAAAATAATAACGCGGAGCATGAAATTCTGAGATGCCACAAAAACTCCCTGGAAGGTTCTAGCAAGGGATCCACCATCTTGTTAGAATATGGTTTCACACGATGCTTAATATTGGAATGATCACACGAAGTTTGTGATATTATTGACTACGTGACAATGGCAGTAATAATCGGAAAGATTGATTGCCAAAAATAAAGTTAAAAAAAAAACAACGTATCTGATTTGCGGGATCTGAGCGAAATCTATCTCCAATCTGCATAGTTTATAGTGGCTTTTATTTACTGGCCTTGTTTAAAGTAATTCAGTGCAGTGATATTTAGTTAGAAACAATTATTACCCGGAACATTCATGTATACCTGTATATTTAGGTAGGTCGTAGTATGATGGTCGTAGGTGGTAGAGCCACGCTGAAGTTATTTCTGGTTTTAGCATGAATGGGTCGGCTCGTCCGGGGTACTACCACCCGCCCCACAGAAACACCGACGTGAAGTAACAGTGCTTGCATTGTTGCGTTTCGTTCGGTCAGTGAGAGCGCCGGAGACCCACCTTTCCTCTCCCTTCTTCCCCATCAACACAAGCTGGCAACGCACTTGCGACTCCCCGGTGTTGTAAATTTCTCCAGGAGAAAAATATTGTTGCCGATGGCTAGATGAAACCTACAGTAATAAGAGCAAAGCCGCGAACAAAAGCTAGCTTTGTAATAAGATTTGAGATTTTTGATGCTATAGATGTTTTGTTATCCCCGTAACTGTTTACATGTTATCAGTAGCAGTAACTGTCATAAAAATTAAAAAAGAGGTAAAGTTTATGAGTTTGTGAAGTTATAGGAGATAATCTTAGGAACTAATAAACCGACTTTGTAAATTCTTTTTTCAATAGAAAGCCACGGTATTTGTGAGTGTCATAGGCTATAATTAACCAGAAAAATGAAGAGACTTTTTTGTGGAAATCGGATTTGTAAAGATAGTCTGAGGTAAAACGGACGACCGAAAAGGTATCTAACGAACGCTGGCTTAACGTTGAAAGATACATAATTGAGTTCTAGAGAAAAGTTGTAGAACTTGATAATGCCTACAAAAAAGTCATCAACAGCATGTGTCTATCTTTTATACTTAGATCACAAAAAGTAGTTTTTTATAAATGTTTACCGCCCAACGAAGTGAGCACGGGTCAGCTACTTAGTATGTAATTCCAAACGGACAAAACTGCCGGTATAAGTTAATAAACAGTAACAAAATAAAACTACTGCAATTTAAAGAGCATAATGATGAGCTACAATTAGCCATTTATCAACATTCCAATGTAGTTTACGTCGGCGAATGTTAACCCATCACACAAACAAATGCACGCTCCATTAACTCCGTCCATATAAGTAAACCTTTAAAAATACAAATGACTTTAGTTGCATAACTTTAAATATTTGAGCTTCAGACATTTTCAATTATATAGATATTAGTAAATACAATTCTTACGAAACTAAATACATCTGTCGTCTGTTAATGTCTAGTAAATAAAAGAATGAATGCTTTGAAACAATCTTTATATATGCCCTTTCGGTCGTTTGGGCTTAATGGAGTAAGAGTTTGTTATCAAATTGTAATCTTGTAAAGCATGGGGTTATTAATGTCAAGGCATTTAACGGACTTGGAGATTAAACACATGCATGTTTCAATAACTCATATACGTATATCTAGATAACTTAGCTTAGATTAGCTCAGATAGGTCGCGATTTTTGCACAAAACAGGCGATAGCCCAACCGAAGTGAGCCGTGTACCCTTGAGTTAGTCGCCCAAACATCCCAAATCAGCTGAGAGCCTTCAGTGCTCGCCTCAGTAGTTCGGTGAAGCTGTAAAGACCTTTCCAGGTCAACAGCGTTTTAATTTCGAAAAAAAAGGACTTGGAAATTACCACGACTCTCTGATTTGCAACTAAATTATGACTGACGAATATTACTAACTTTATCATATAATGTTCATGCAAAGCGGGAGGGCTTGTTTGTTTAGTTGATTAAACGTGCCAATCTCAGGAACTACTGGTCCGATTAAAAAATTCATTTCAGTTAATGGCTGTGGTTATATATTATCATGCTAAGATTAATAGAATCGGAGAAAAAAATGAAAAATGTCTCATAATCGTATTTTTTCCTTTTGATAGCTTCCGCTGCGTGTTAGCGTTAATCCGAAGTAACTATTCAACGCGGACGAAGCTAGTTTCGAACATATTTGCGCGAAAAAAACTGAAAAAAAGATGCTGTAACTGTGTTTTATCGCCATTCTCAAATACATTCTCATCAAAAACTAGTATGTACTGAACGATACATTTTCATTTCATTAAAAATACTTCCTTTATAATGCATGAACCAATAACACTGGAACGTCCATACTTATCTATACTAATATTATAAAGAGGTAATAAGATATATTAAGTGAGCGCCCAGTGGTCGACATTCGATCATAGTTATTTGATTTTTTAAAGTTTGAACTTTATTAGGGTTATTTTGTCAAAGGGTAATACTTCTATAATCAAAGGTTTTCATCACGGCTACTCAGTTATATATCTTTAATTATATAAACATTTAAAAAAATCTATGTGTAAATGAAAATTGAAATTAATTATAAATTTGAAACCAAAATCACGTGGTAAAGCTCTCAAATTTTAAGCAAACACAACTTTACGAAAATAAAGAAATTTATCGCAACCTATGACACAATTTTCAATTAATATTACACGACACCATGGGCGGGTGGTATTTCTGGGTGATACTGAATTAAATGTAGTCTGTTCATTATTAGAAATAGTGATATGCCCAGTATCATCGTTTGGGAAAGTAATGGATCCTCAATACAATCAAATGGTGAATCCAAGACAAAGATGTTTTTAATATTACCATTAGCTTTAGAAAATATTTTTTTTTTGTTGCTACATGAGGTTCAATTGCAGCATTGTAACCACGGAGGTCTAAGTCATGGATTACTTTTATGAACAAAATTCTTATCTTGATTATACAAATTGGCTCATTTTTTTATTAAATCATCATTTGATTTTTTTTCTCTCGAACTGACTACGCCATTGGCCTTAATTCTTTGGCCTTTACAGCTTCACCGGACTACAAAGGCGAGCGCTTAAGGCACTGCGCCGATTTTATTTTTGGTAAATAGCTTAAGGGTGCTCGACACACCTCGGCTTGGCCGTTACCTAGAAAGATCCCGATCAATCCTAGCTAAACTATGCTAAGCTATCCATGTATCCATTTTTGGATCATGCAATTAAAATTGCATGATAAAAAAACACAACATGTAACTCGAAAAGAGACAAAGTAAATCTACTCGATTCAGTTCGATAAGGGAAAAAAGTAAATCCTTCCACCAGGTGTGTAACGTGCATGTCTGATTAGCTATGTATGTGTAAAATCGATGTGGTGTGTACTGTATCGCGATAGAAAAATCTCTGCGTCCACCCGGGTGGCCTCGAACAAACACATTACCAAGAAAACGCGAACAAATAGTGTGCGGGTATAAAAACGATAGCTCTCTGCCCGTGACGCACGAGACAGGGACTCGCGATGTGGCCGGCCACAGATAAAAAATTTAAAAGAGATCGAATTTACAGTTTAAACGAACGGCACCGGCGCCGTGATCTAAAAATAGCAATAAAAATGACGACATTATTTATCGATTTTAGGGGAATCATCATTTGAAGTGAGTTCTCACCATAAAAAATAATAAGCATTACAATAATAGTTATATGTTATAATATTATTGTTGAATGTAGGATGAAAAATAGTAATTGGAAAGTAACAGTAAAAAAATACATACAGTCGAGCATAGCAACCGCCTTCACAACCTTTTTTGAACTTCGTAATTATTGACGGCTGTCAAAATGTCTTTTTTATTTACATGTGTGTATATGTTGTGTAAAATTCAAGCAGTAGTGTGAGTAGTGCATATTTTAATTAATTTAATGTACTTCTAATGCATTTTATACAAAATAAACAGCTTCCTGCACTTCTCCGCCATATAAACTTTAACTATGCCAAATTTCAAGTTCACCCATTTACGGGAAATAGGTTAAAAAGGGGTACAAAGATTTTGCTTCACGTATTAATATGTAGATAGAGAACCTATATGAGAATTAGAGATCCGGAGGAGTCGAGTTCATAGCTACAAGAAAGTACATCTATGCAGATTTTAAAGGCTACCGGATGATTGTCGACGGTTTATAGCATCTTCTCTTTCTCTCATCACAGCTTTTGTGACTGAAGTCCTGTTGTGTAGATTGCACACTGTATGTTTTTATTTAACATACACTTCTAGTCGCTTAGTAATGTCATTAAACAGTCTAAACCCATGTTATTACGGTCAATATTTACGTGGGTTCCTAATAGTGATCTTTGGAGCTGGAACTTTTTCTGAAGGAAAACACTATAATGGAACAATTAACATAGTGATAAGATGACGTATAGAACTGGTCTAACTAGCTACCACTCTTCAGCTACAAGTTTATCATTGAAATATCTTTAGTACTACAGTACCTTCACCAAGTTGAGCAAAGAAGCGGCTCGGCCGTACTATCCTTTTCTCGAAGCGATTCAGGCCATTTTCGACCCTCTATAACTCCGTTGTGGATAGAACTAGAAGCCCGAGTTTTGAGTAACCAAGCAGGCATTGTATAAACCCTGCATACTTCAAATTTCATTCAATTTTAACAAGTAGTTTAAGAATTATAACTAATCAAAATCTCTTAATTTTGTCACTCACTGCCTGACCGATCATCTAAATTCTAAGGCATTTTTAGCAGACATAGAAGCTTCAAATTTAGAATTTGTGTTTAGTTTAATTACAATTAGTGTTTAGTGTATAAGTAAAGGAAAAACTAAAATATTTGGAAATTTCGTTTCAGTTTTCTAGATACATCAACTGCATAAATAACTTTGTAATTCCATATAAATGTATAGAATCACAAACTTACATTTGCAGTTAAAGAACCAGTGTACTTGTATATATGTATAATATAATGGAATAATAGCTGTACATACTTTGTTTGTATATAAGAAGTAAAAGGTAACGCAAAAGAAAAGAGTAGGACTATCTACAAAAATAAATGAGTTGCCATCAAAAACAAAACATGTAAAAAAAAGCCGTCTCGCAACTCAGTTCTTCTATCGTAAAAAGTTGTGAGATCCATGTAATATCAAGTCGGTTACTATATTATCCCTACTTAAGGGATCTTCTGTCTTAAATTTTTACGTAATTAGCTAACCTAACAACACCTAACATGAATCTCCCAACTTTTGCGATAGACGAACTGAATTGTAAGACGGCTTTTTTTACAAGTTTTGTTTTTGATGGTATATATATGTTATTTTCGTACTACCCTGTAAGCAACTTCTACTGTTAGGTTTCTATTATTGTGGTCGTATATTGTGCCGTACTTCTTATAATATTGTGACAATATTTGAGCTAATGTAAGCAAAGTATATACTGTATTTAACGTGCATTCATTTTTTAAAATCATTAATTCCATACTCTGGAACGAAGATTATCATCTGCAAGTTTTTGCCCTACTTCTTATAAAATCGTAAGGTGACAGAATAAACTTTCGTTTGCTTAGGGAGTATTATTAAATTGTCTTTTAGTTGTTTGCTAATTATACGAGCAGTGCTTAGTGTATATTTAAACAGCTGTGTACGATATAGGAGGAAATATATTTTGTAACCAAACTGTAGTTTGTCAAAGGACGTCATTGTCCACTTAAATTTGTACTAGTAGTAACTGTTATGGTTCTAAGAAGCGTAATGCGTGGTAATGGATGCCAGCTTTCGTTGCGGAATAATAATTGAATGTTTTTATATTTCGTACGAACCGATATCGCGTCCTTTAAGTTCTATCATTTGGACCACAGATATATTACACAGTGCACAGTGGATGACATGCAAACTACTTTACCGTATATTACGCATCTATTAAGAATAATAATAGATTTTCTTGTGAAAATTTGTAAACTAAATGTCGCTGTTGATAAAGCTTCGTTACACTAATGATGTCCTTTATGTCAGAAGTGTCCGTTGAGAAGTCCGTTTTAAATTAGTAATTCATTTTAAATGTATCATTTTATAATATACTGTTAATATGTGTGCCCAGTTTTTATGTATATTGACGTATTTCGAAGTTCATGGTTAAATTTTTTATTTTAACATATGCTATATACTTCCTTTATATTCTTTTCTGGATAATGATTTATTCCTATGACGGTTGACCACTCATTTTCTAATATAATAAAAATATTTGTGATAATTTCAGTTTTTTTTTTCTCGTAACTGACTATGGTATTTATTGGGCTGGCAATGCCTTTTAACAGCTTCACCGCACTACGAAAATGTCAGTGTATCATATTAATAAGCAACAATTAACGATGATGGTCTAAATTTTAATATAGTACATTGATATTTCTATGAACAAAGTTCCATTCCTACCCCCACCACCACTAAAGACGGACAGGCACCAAAACGGATGGTTTTTTACTTTGTGCTGTGGTGCGGGTGGGTGGGTCCGTCGTTCTCCGCGCCACCTCGACCGCCACGCAAGCGATCTCAACTACCAGGCGTACATACTCAGAGAGAGTAAGCAGCATACCATTCTACATTCTACTAGTCTTGACTCGCTCGCACTAATTACAATGTTACCCGTGTGAGCGAGTCAAATGGCATTCTTCAATACTGCCTACGATAAAAACCCAACCATAAACCAATGTAATACGATTCTATCTAAAATGTTATCCTGAAATACGAAAGCCAAATGAGCACCATCAAATTTTCCATTATATTACGAAAATGGAGGCGTTCTCATACCCGTGGAGTATTTCCGATATCTTTTATTCATACTTATTGTTTCGAAAAGATATGTTTTCCATTATTTATGATGTCCTAATAGCTCTGATGCTTAAGGTCAGCGCCTTGCGAGAACGCTGCTTATTTATTATTGTTATTGCTAAGCAAAATTAACAAACAAAACGGCTTTTACCACTCAAACTTGCCACGTTAAAATTATTATTGGCGACTATGACTTGATGTTATTATTACTACTACGGTTATTATTACTTCTTACTACAAGTAGAGTAATTATTTGAAATTACACGTATGAACCATACGCGAGTTTATTATAGGATTACTGCTGGTTGTCAAAAAGCTTCAAATAGAGAGAACATAGAATTGGTTCCATAAACTATTCTTGTTTTGGGCACCACAGGTGGTTTATAGTGAATGACAAAATAACAATATGTAATTGAAATTTGTCATGTATTTATTTTGTACAAGAATTGTATAATGGCACACATGATACAATGTTATAAAGTTTTGTTTTTCAATTTAAATCAAATACTAAAATATACAAAATTTCTAAAGTAAAATAAGAAATGTACATTTATCCAGGACGTGATTTCTCATCATTCTTGTTTATACTATGAAGCAGCTTTACGTTGTTGGAATCATATACTACTTTAAAAGTATATCTATGTTTCGTATCTTCTCAGCTTTCACGCATTCTCCGGTATGATTCTCATGCTTATATGGTGGTCAAGGTGTAACGGAGACAGTAAAGGGTTTTTTCTTACAAGCACATTTTGGAATATTTTGTTATAGTTCGGTGAAGCTGCCTTTTGAGATAAACAGCGTTTCCATTTCGAAAAAAAAAAACTTGTAACATTTCTATTTTTGCAATATCTATATTAAATTATTATTTATTGTGTCGATATTATAAGTACTGTATGGTGTAATATTTTTGTCAAAACACCGACTACACGCCCGTACATTACTCTGGCCCCCCATTGAAAATCAGCGCTGCAGAACCACCCAGCTGAATGAAAGTGTCATTCTTGGATTTTAATTAGCAATGTACCTATATGTTAACTTCATTTAACTTGTTGTATACGATGTTTTCCAACAATAAAGATTTTTTGTTTTTTTCTTTCTGTTATTAACATAAAGTTATATTAATTTTGAAGAAAAATTAAATTAGTTTTAAGCAGATGATTTCAATTTAAAAAAACTTAATTTTTATTTTGTTATGAAAAATATCAAAATGTTTAATATACATAAAATAAATGTGATGTATGTATCATCATCATCACCCTTATTACATACAGTAGAGTCGATTGTGTATGTGTTCAAATGCAGATGAAAGGTAACAACAATGCTGCACAATATTTTTTTTATCAAGCATCGGCAATATGTTACAATAATAATAACAGCTGCGTTATATAAAAAAAAATCCCGTCGCATTGCGTCATGCCTTTTATAAAGTAAATGTATAAAATTATTTATATCCAAAAAAACTCCAAATAAATTGATTGATGATGATAAAAAAAATATTATGAATGAAGAAAATGAGGGGAGAATATGGCGCGTGCCGTAACACAGCGGGCAAAGTTACTAGGAGTGCATAGATTAAAGGAGACTGAGAATATTGTTTACTGGCGCTTCCAGCTAAGATATATAGCATTTTTAAAAATAAACTCGACTTTACAACATTATTGATAAGGTTTAAGTTTGTATAACATTGATATCGACATGTGGAAATTTTATTATTCGAGGGGAATGTATCAGACAACTTCGTAGTTATGTTCGCCTGGTGTTCAGCGCGCACTGCGCAACTCCCTAGACACAAGACGTCGCCACCCACGCGACGCGCGATATCTTTTGTCCAAACAGTAGTATGTAGTAAGTAGTTGTGTGTGTCTGTCTGACTTTTGTGAATAATTTTTCTTTTGAAGCTTTAGTATTATTTACATATTCATATTTTCTATACAATAAATAAAGAAAATCTTCCCAGTATTTTTTGTTAGCAATATTGGAAACAACTCATTTACTATTAAAGAAGAGTGATTACTCTAAAAATAAACGATTCCAAGTATTAGAAATGATTAAATTGTATGTACTGTATAAGACGTGCTTTATAGTTCTTACTACATGTTCAATCTCAAATTTAATACATTGAGATTGGTCTTATAATCTTAAGAATCGAAAATAAATTTATATATAAGATTTTAGAGTTCAAATTTCATCTAAATAATATTACAATTTACATAAACAAGAAACTGTACGTTTCATCTTATCGCTGGTATGGATTTTATAATATATAAAAATACCTCAGAGTCAATTTAGAATAATTTATGCCGAGGTCAGAAGTTTCGTTTAATCATCGGTTGAAAATCAACAATAAATTGGTCTACTTATTATTACTAAGAACTGCGAGCATCTTTGAATCCTTGCTAATAAATAAAATGTTACAGCGATTCCTCTAATCACACTTTATTTATTACTAGCTGACCCGTGCAACTTCGTTTGCACCAAATTGGTTATCACGCGAAAAAATTGTTTCTTTTTTTTATCGTAGCACGGCAAAATGCCTGCACTATGCCTGATGGTAAGCACAGTACAATCCAAAAACAATAGCGACCACCGAGTGACACACTATCCATCGCTGGTCGCCACTATCATGCCGGCCTACAAAAAGCTGGATATGCACAGGCTGATCCCGAAACGCGACGCGCAGAAGCGAATCACTATTACGGATTTTTTCGTCATGTACATGGTGGTTGTGACCCAGTCAGGCTGTAAAACCCTACCACCCCGCAAATAAAACTGATACCCGATTGCAGCCACAACTACCGTTTCCAATTGTGAATCCAAACTATCCACGGATTCACTTAAACATATACCCAGATTACATGTATTCATTTTTTAAATAAACCTAGTACCCATTCGTAGCGTCATCTACCAGGATCAATTAAAATAAAAACTAACCTACATAAAACTGAATAAACATCTCTACCACTTACTTTATCATAACTATCTTCGACTTGTATTAAAACCTTTTTATACTCCATTGTATTAAAGAAAAATATATGAACACCGTATCGAAGCGTCAAACATCCCGCCGAAAACGTCAAATGTCACTTGCTTGAAACTATTGTCTAAGAGTTATAAACTGTTTCAAAAACGTATTTGAAATATATTTCCAATATATCTTTATAAATAATCTCTGTACCACTCACAACATAGTACCTATCACCTTCAAACCAAGCCAGTTTTATACATCAGGTTCAATCCCTCGGTAAGGATCCCTTGAGTGCGTTGCTTGCGCGATACGGTGACACACAAATATACATCACTGCTACAACACTACACGATCACCCCCACACACGTGAAACACATGAAACATTGAATGATGATGAATGAAACATGTTACACATGAAAGTGGAAGGGTTTACTTTTTTCCTTATCGAACTAAAAAACTCTCAATTTTCCGATAATAAATATATGCAGGAGTTGTTGAGGCGTGTATGCTTGATATACATATACGTTTCAACAACTCATACATATATGAATAGTTAGCTAGATTAGTTAAGATAGGTCGCGATTTTGCATGCAACAGGCAACAGCCAAGCCGAGGTGTGCCGTGTACCCTTGAACTGGTTGCCTAAATAAAATCGGCTGAGTGCCTTAAGCGCTCGTCTTAGTAGTCCGGTAACTTATATACGTATATAAGTTATTGAAACATGCATGTGTACCAAGCATGCGTGCCTCAACAACTTCTATATGTATTTTGTGTAGGAAAAAATCCTCTAAACTATGTAGGATAGGATAACGAAAAATAAGGGTAGAACTCTTGTGTCACTGTATCGCGTGAGCAGCGTACTCAAGGGCTCCACGCCCAGGGAACAGATCTAGGCTTGAGCCGTTGCCGAGAAGGGCCTAATTTGGTGTACGGGAACGGAATTTAGTCCCAGACCACGGCGGCGTGATCTGCGATTATGCGGGCGTGGGTGAGAACACGCTCTGTTTGAAGAGACAGGCTGGTACTGATCGTTCGCTGACGTGATTGAATCAGGAGGGCCGGTAAAAATGTGTCGCGGTCGTCTTCTATACTGCGCAGCATTGGGTACGGGTTTATCGTTCGCGGCGGATACCACTAACGGGCTGGGATGATTCGCGGCTTTTTCGAAATAACTACCTGTAAGTGATTTTATATACGCTCAGATAGAAAGCATCTCCAGGTCCTGTGGAGATCCTTATTCCGGACGTACCATGGGGCACCGGTGATTTTACGTAGGGCTCAGTTCTGGAGAACCTGCAACTTTTGAATACGATTTTGCGCATGTGCAAAGACCGAACAACTGTACGTCATAATCGGACGGATGCAAGTTTTGTATAAAGTGAGTTTGTCTGGGGAATATTTTACTCTTATGACAAAGCAAATGATAGAAACGACCTAAGACCATACGGCTTTGTTTCGCACTCTTTCTGTGTGTGAATCGAAATTTAAGTGTTTATCTAAAGTAACACCAAGATATTTCACCTCGCCGGCCCAAGGTATTTCGGCTTTGTATAGCCTGATGGTCGACGACGCATATATTTGAGATGGCGTCAATCCCAAGTCATACGTTTACGTTTATCGTTGTATATGGTGGTCAATAATGTTTAATAAAATGAAATTGGTTCTTTGCTATGAAAAAAATAATTGATTTGAAATTTATTATTGGAACGAAGTTCCTTACGGCAGGCTTGGAGGAGATAGAGATTTTGCTGCGCGACCGAACTGAAAAAAATGTGATAGTAAAACTGTAACGAAAAGTGCATGGAATAAAACAGTTAAATGAGACGTGCGCAGGCGCGACAGTCGTATACATAAGCGAGTAGTGTATAATATCTTTCTCTTTCTCCTCTTTTGTAATTATTTCTATTTCTATGTAATTTTATGTTGTCAAACAAAAATAAAGAGACATATTTTGTTATTTTAATTGATAATTTGAATTACGATTACATAAAATTGAGCACGATTTTTTTTTCCAAATAGTGTCGATTCTACATTAGCCGAAAGAACTTCGTTCCTACCTGGTGTCCCACGACACCACATTCTTTTTTTTATTTATAAAATATATCAGCGGGTATATATATGATTGTTTATAAAAAATGTGTCTGAATGTTTAATTGCGTTTAAAAGTTACTGAAAAAAATGTTCCTAAACTTATTATTGATTAATCATAAATCAAAATGCCTATTAAAAATACAACGTTAACCCGCTACCAAGTGTCCTAAATTCTGTCTATTGATATATTGATAATTTCTGTAGGTGGTAGAGCCACGCTGAAGCTATTACTGGTTTCAGCATGAATGGGTCGGCTCGTTCGGGCTAATACTGCCAGAATACTTACAGAAAACCGACGTCAAATAACAGTGCTTGCATTGTAATGTTTCGTTTGGTCAGTGAGAGTGCCGGAGGTTCCCTTACACTCCCCCATATACAGGTTGGAAACGCACTTACAAATCCCCTGGTGTTGCTAGTGTCTATAGACGGTGGTGGTCACTAAACATCACGTGACCCACCTGTTCGTTTGCCTCTTATGATATAAAAAAAATATATTGATGTATTAAAAAACCAGGTATTCTAAAATTCTTGTTCTTTTAACGTTGCCGGCTCTTGTACTAAGGTGTCGCAAAAAAGTCTAGTTACGTTAACTGCAAATTTTTGTTTTTCGTTATTCTGGAGAACTCATTGCGTTTTATGGGACAAAGAGTATCCTAGATGTAGTCTTCTAATATTAGTTATCACCGTGTCAAATTTCGTTAAAATTGGTTTAGTGCTTTCAGAGTAATTCGGGTTTATATTCTAGACTTTAATCCTTTATCCTGGAGAACCCTTTGCTTTTTATGAGACAAAAAGTATATTTGATGTAATCTCGTAATATTAGTTATCACTATGTCAAGTTTCATCAAGATTGGTTCAGTACTTTCAGAGTGATGCGTGTGCATAGGGACAGACAGACAGACAGACAGACAGACAGACAGACAAAAATTGTAAAAAGATTATTTTTGGCTTCTATATCGATAACATAGTCTACCCTGATTAAAATTTTCAAAAAATATTTAATGTACAGATTTCGACTTGTTACAGTTTTATTATAGTATATAGATATAGATTAAGGTATTCGTTATGTACTCCTGGTAATCTGCGTACAAAAAGGCGCAGCAGGCGTGACAAGGAAAGCACCGCGTGCTCTCCGCGAGATGTCTGCTGACTGCCACGCCACGAGTGGTATAGATTGTCTGTTTGTCTGTATCTCGTAACAGGTATAAAGTAGTAGTGATGATATAAATAATAATATTATTTATTATATACTTTTCTCATTCAAAAACACTATTTTGCTTTGCCTTTACAACATTCTTAATTAATATACTCTATGCTAATATTATAAAGAGGTAAAATTTGTGAGTTTGTGACGTTGTAGGAGATAACCTCAGGAACTACTGATCCGATTTGAATAGATACTTCAGTGTTATATAGCTCATTTATCGAGGTAGGCTATAGGCTTATTATATATCATTATGCTAAGACAAATAGGAGCATCAATGAAGGATGTTTCAAAATCGGGGTGTTTTTCCTTTTGAGAGCATCCGCTACGTGTTAGTTACCCCAAGGTCATTATTCCATACGGACGAAGTCGCGAGCAAAAGGTAGTAAATTATAATTAAAATAAATTAGCGTCACTTTTCAAGTTTAATTAGTCCTCAAAGTTTTAATAGGATTTGCTTGAACTTCATAACGTGTGTGCGAACACTAACATTTAACATTCATTTATTCTACAGTACGACCAGGAATTATTAAATATCGTCGGTGTTATTACAAAAAAATTAAATACGTATTAAATACTTGTTTTAAAAAGGTTAAAAAGGTTTTGTACTAAATGCACAGCGCTCGCCCAAGGCAAGTTCGCGTTATCCTTTTTTCTCAAGTCTAACCTAACCTAATCAAAGGGAGACAAAGAGACAGGTGGCGAACTATGGCTTCGCTCCTATTGGTCTTAGCGTGATGATATAGCCTATAGCCTTCCTCGAAAAATAAGCTATATAGCACTAAAACATTTTTTTAATCAGACCAGTAGTTCCTCAGATTACCTTCTATAACGTCACAAACTACCAATTTATAATATTAGTATAGAAGTGTAGATTTATGTCTATCAAGAACACGCTGCACGGTTTTGCGTATTAAAGTACTTTTAGCGTCTGTCACTTGTAACGACGGAATTCGGTTTTAACTTTTCTCAACGTTTCAATTTTAATTACACCCTACAAATAAACTGATTCGGGAGGATTATCAAACATTCGAATGACATGACGAGTTTTACGAGTTATTCTCATTATTTATATGCAATTTTGGCTCTATCTTCTCACTTAGAAACACAAATTATTTCTCACATTTACAAGATTTGTACTCACCGCTCATACAAACTAAAGAAAACACTTAATTTTGTTACTATAGATTATACTTAGAGGACATTCTTAAGATATCTTATAAAGTTTAGCCAGCGTTATCAGTATAAGCTGACAGTAAATATTTTATACGATTTCTTATCACTCAGAATCAGATGTTAATACATAGATTTCTCTTTGCTTTTTGTAAATGTAAATTATACGTGTATTATATCTACACATAAACCCTTTTGAGTTTTTTTTTCAACTAAAATCTAACTGCCTTTTGGTTACTGATTTAACGCGAAATCGCTGACGATGCTTATCCTAATAAAGAAAAGAAAATGTAATACTATTTTTCACACTTTTTTTTCTCGAACTGACTACGCTATTGGCCTATCAAGGCCTTAACAGCTTCACCGAACTACACAGTTTTTCACACATTTATGGTTAAACTTCTTTACAATTATCATTTGAAGTATCTATTGTAATTTTAAGTTCGTTATATTTTCCACAAATTAGAAGATTTATTTTAAATTAAAATAAAAGATTTCATTTATATGTTTTCAGTTTCATAGCAGTTTTTCGAATTACAATGACAGAGAATCTGTTTTTTTTTTTAAACATAAATATAATGAAATACAACTTTTTAACATTTATGACTGTTGAAATACAATAATAACACTAACCATAATACAAAATCGCACAATTTAAATATAGGTATAGTCTAGAAAATACCCAAAAGTAAATTGGAAGTTGTTGGTCTACTTACATATATATACAATACCTTTGCCACCTATACTAGGTAAACTTGTGTATTAGGTAGCAGTACAGATTATGTCCCTACAAATTAAAACATTAAACAACCGCAATAAATATACTACTTTGAAATATCTTTATACAAAAGTTTGAACTATTCCTTTCTATCATTAGTAGTCCGGTGAAGCTGTTAAGACCTTGCTAGGTCAATAGCGTAGTCAGATCGAGAAAAAAAAAAATCCTTTCTATCTTTATTTTTGGTAACCAATTTTTCATATTATTACTTCTATTGTCGTGTAGTTAATAATATTACAAACGTCGTGTGATAATTTAATATTTCAATATTCTAACAAGACGGTGGCTTCCTTGTTAGAACCTTCCAGGGAGTTTTTGTGGCTTCTCAGAATTTCATGCCCCGTGTTATTATTTTCCAATCACTTCACTTATGCACAATGACCTAACTATATTACGTAAAACATCACCAAGTTTACAAAATCTAGAGTCAAATAACACAAGATTTTGAATAAAATATAAAATCCACATGACAGACTAAAATTCCGCCAAAAACTCATCAGAACCATTAACAATATAAATATTCTTAAATTAAAAAAGTAGTGTTCAAATAACACATTTTGTGGTTAAAAATCTATATCTATACATATAATAAGAATATAAATCTAACGTGTCTGTTTTTATTTTTTGGTAAAAAGTAGTTTCAGGTATTTTGGATTTAGTCATAAAATACATTTCAATCATTTTTAGAAATGTCTCTCTGTTTTGCTATCTGTCTGTCTGTTTTCTTGAACACTTTTTTTTCAAACTGGCTACGCTATTGACCTAGCAAGCTCTTAACAGCTTCACCGGACTACAATAATCCTCAAATACCATTTAGTTTTGGTTTCATTAAAATCGGTTCACTCTATCAAAACTTACCGTAAATGACAACGCGACTTACACACAACAGAAAATTACATAAGTAATTACTTAATACATTCAGATGATTTTATTTGTCACTGTTTTTTACGTTAGGTTCTACGCGGACGGTCACAGTCACGGGCATAGCTAGTGAATAATAAAATAATAATACCACAACGATACAAGGAGATACATCGAAATTATTCATAGTTACTAGGGTGATATGAATTAATTGACGTTTAAACATTGAAGCGGTGGAGTTATCTACGCCTGACGACTGTCACGTACTCCTTATCTTGTTGGGTGGTACTTATTCGATCTCTTTAACAATTATTCATGTATATTATACTCCACTGTCAGATTGAAACACAACTATGTTATTTAAATGAGTTTGTAAAGGTATAAAAATGCCTTGTGTTTTAAATTTATCAACGACCACGACTGTGCATTGTATTAAATGACACAGATATATACGTACTTACATAAAAAATAATATTTCTTACTAGCTTCTGCCCGTGACTTCATTCGCTTGGAATAGTTAGTTTAGGCTAACGCTAACACGTAGCGGAAGCTCTCAAAAGAAAAAAAAAGACGATTTTGGAACATTCTTCATTGGTGTTCCGCTCCTATTGATCATAGCGTGATGGTATATAACCTATAGCCTTCTTCGATAAATGGTCTATCTAGCACTGAAAGAATTTTTAAAATCGTTGGAATAGATCCTGATATAAGCAGGTTCAACCTACTAAACAAACCAGCTTTATAATATTAGTACAGATAACCAAGAATACAATTTACTGATGTATTAATTTTACTTCTAAATGTGGTATAAAATACTTAAACGTTATGTAAATTATTGTAATCGGCTCTTTGATTTTATTTCAATGCTCACTTATTTATTATTTTAAACAAAAAGGTAAAGTTACATATAATTGATAATAAGTTAAAAGATACCATATTATAGCCTCGTGTATTCAAGGTTGAACTTCCATTAAAGGTCTTTTTTCACTCCAATATAAGGCCGCCTTTGTCGCATACGAAATGTATAGAAGTACAAAGACCCAGCTGGCAAGGACAGAGGGAGAGGCAGGCGGCAACATCGCACGCCCGCTTTATTGATTTTCTAACAACCTAGCAAAGCGCTTTAGCCGATGCAAAATTCATTTGCGAGAGACGAAACATGGAAAATATCTTGTTCCGATTAACGCTTTAAATATGTTCGAGATCTTACTAAACTTAACAAACGGTTTTAAAAAAAAATAGGAACCGAACAGCTGTACGTCGATATGTAATTATTTTTGAAAATCTCCCTACTGCTTTCTGTCTTACACACTCATTTATTTGGAGTTTTTTTAATCCAAATTTATCTTTAATCCGTACGTACGATTTTACAAAGTTTCTTTCACATATACCTTGTCCTGATAATTATAAAACTACTAAAACGAATTAGCAAATTAGGTCTTACCTTTGAAATAATATAACTTACATCATTTGCCTTTTATAAACATATGTAAAAATACTTTTATATATTTATTTGTCCATCAATTACGCTCGAATAAACATTAATAAAAATTAATTATTTAAGACTTTGTAAATACCAATTTTGATGAACATTCATCATCCATGAAAAGCCCTAATTCCATGCTATAGTTTCATCACGTTATCTTCCGTCACTGAAAAATCCGGTTCATTGCAGTATTCGACACTTAATTGAGCCACGCGATGTGCGAACACACTACATATTACTTATCCAGTGTGGCTTATATACATACAGATATGGAACATTCTAATTGACGTTATGGCCTTTTATAATATCCGCCTTAAGTTGAAAATCTATCACCAAGCGCGTATATATATGTTGATTTCCGACATCTGCACTGGAATGATTAGCTTGAACCTTAATGGGCGCATTACCATAATTGGATATATAGTCATTTAACAGCAGGTTGGACATATATTTTTATTAGCGACCCGCCGTGCACTAATGTGGTAACCAGCTCAAGTTTCTTGCTGTTTTTACTCGACGACTGGAATATTTTTCTATCCGACTGTAGCGTTTTACAGTTTATCAGTATCTTCTCAGTGTCTAAATTGAATAGTCTTAATGATTTTCGCTATTCCCTGTACAAATCAAAAGTACCACAAGTCCAGTTTTATTACAATAAGTAACAATTATTCGGTTAGCGGCAGACCGCACTCTCGCCACTTTGGTTAGTTTCGGCTCATCTGGAAAGACTCAAATAGTCTGCTTTGTTTTGAGATCATAACTGTAAATCCAGGATTCGTTGGTCTTACAAAAACGCTGGTACAAGACCAAGAGTGTAGAACTATGACCGATATTGGCCTAAACTAATTTTGATTTAGTGCGTTCCACGTTCACTAATTACTTCGAAAAAGCTGCCAGGGCCCTTCCAGTCAACAGAGTTTTAGGTCAAAACAAAAATCAGTTTTTGTTTGTGGTTAAGTATTATTTGTGAATTTGTTCTTATTGTCTTATATCTAGTTAAAAAGAATGAAAAAATGTATATCTTCTAAAGACTGCGCCCTATAAGCTATCTTTCGCAGGACAACTTCTAAAACAAAAATTGTTAGTGTCATTAATTTCACTATACACTATAAAGAATGCTTTTAAATCTATCTTCTATAATAATCTATCTATCTTTAAACGAGCAATTCTTGCATATTTTTATATTATTATATATTTAGGATCTCGAAAACGGCGTAAGCGATTTTCGTGAAACTTAGTATGTAGGTGGTTTCCTACACGATAAATCGATCTAGCTAGATTTCATTCATAGAAAACTTTTTATTTGAGTTTTTACGCAGTGGAAAACTATAGCTAGAATATAAAGGTAAATTTCGCCGTCTCTGTCAAAATAAGAATAGGTCAGATAGAAATCGGCTGCTTCGAAAATCCGTCTAACTCTAGTTCGAATCCGAGTGACAACAAAAGAGATATCTTTTTTTAACTTTGTGAGGCAATCCTAACAGTTTATTTTAATTTAAAGATGTTTTTTAAAGAACCGAGCTAAGCTCGGTTTTCCAGGTACTTTAGTTTAAACTGAGATTAGATTTGTATTAATAGCACCATAATCTCATAGCATGAGGTCGTTGTTTTCTTATCGTATTATCGGCAAACGTAAAGCACTTGAATACAACCTCAATAAATGTTAGGTGGCAATTTATGTATAAAGTCGCAGATAATTAATGTCATTCTTATTAGGTAACTGAACCCCATTCTATTTTTTCATTTGGCGTCGGAGTAACATCTGCCAGTGTCCGTTGTTAATTTTTTAGATATTATTAGCGCGGTTTGTACCAACTATCTTAATGATAATTAAGTTTTATTGAAACAATTTTATTATTTAATTCAAACAAATGACTTTAAACAAGATATTCAAGGTGCTAAATATGTTAAGCATTCTGTGAAAAATAGATGTTCAGTAAATACTATTTATAGCGGTTAAATTCATAATAAACTGACATGATGGATGCTTTTTTATTTCTTGTTATTTTTCTTTGAAATAGTAGATGAGTTATTTTTAAAATTTCTGGCCCCGAGATTGTGTCTAGAGGTTATATTGTTCTTTTTATTTTGAAAGAGTAATACTACTAATACATATAAATACATAATATCATATATACAAAATAATTCAAGGTAATTGTATATACGTACGTTTCGTTAATGCATGCTCTTTTGATAATGAAGGTAATTTTTATTAAAATTGCCGTTCAACAGTAATGAGCAAGAAATGAAACGGCGGCGCCTACTTACTAAACTCCATAAATAAACGTGCATTAAAATTGAAAATTTAAACAGTTCGCGCAAGACACTGCTAATTGCGTTGAAATTGATGTTTTAAGCGGCGAATAGACTTCTTAGATATTTATTTAAACGAAGTTCAAAGGCTTTTAAAGGCTAAAGGTAAAAGCTCTTACGAAATAGATTATTATTTTAGCTATGGTACCTTTTTCACTTAAGTTTTAAGAGCAGATTTTAAGGCTATACAAAACTAATTTTCTGTTAATGAAACAATAACACATAATAATATCCCGGTAACTAAAACTGTAAATCCGATATGTTAAGATTCATAACATAAATGGAGAATGATATTGTCATGAGGATGTCATAAGTGCTGAGTTATTTTTATTTGCCTGCTTTAACTACTAAAATTATTGTTATCTTTCATTAGAAATCGATTGAAGCTTATGGAACTCTATACTAATAAACACAATAAAAATTTACTTATATTAGCTACCGTTTTGTATAAATTACTTATCCATAGCTATCGATAAGACCTTCAAGCTAACATCCTTAAATGTTTTATTATATAAAAAGAATACATCAAAAGTCTATTAATTTTAATCGTAATCAAAATACATAAACAATTTTTTCAAACAAAACGAAAGAATTTTGACGGTCGTATTTCTTTAGGTGGTAACATGCCTATAGCGTGCCGTATATATTAAGAGCCATGTCGTCCAATAGGAAGTTTTTTTTTTCGAACTGACTACGCTATTGACCCTGCGAACTTAGCTAACCTAACAGCTTCAGTGGACTACCAGTCCACTAGGAAGCTTAGCAAATACTCGCAATGTACGATATATTATCTCGTGGTGGCCGGTGAAATGTCAATTCGATGTCCACAGATCTAAGCCCACCACCGATTTTTTTAGGATTCATGTACATTTGTTAATTTAAATTGGTAACACTAGCGGCTGACGGTGAAGGAAAACATCGTGAGGAAATCTGAACATGAGAAGAGTTCTTTTTATATCACCGTATGTGATTTTACTAGGTGGTAGAGCTACTCTCAAACTATAACTAGTTTCAGCGCGAATGGGTTGGCTCGTCCGGGGTAGTACCACCTTCTCACAGAAAACCAACGTGAAGTTATAGCGCTTGCATTGTGTTTTGTTGGTCAGTGAGAGCGCTGGAGACCCACCTCTCCTCTTCCCTTCCTTCCTCCTCTTTCCCTCTTCCTCAACACAGGCTGGCAACGCATTTGCGACTCCCCTGGTGTTGCAAGTGTATATGGACGGTGGTGATCACTTAACATCAGACCCACCTATTTATTTGCCTTCTATGATAAAACAAATGTGGGGAATATAGAAATATGGATCTCTGTGAGTTTGAAATCGGTAATACCTCGTGGGCTGGCGTTGTGATTATGGCTATACCTTCCTTCGGAAAGAGATCTATGGACCTGCAATGACTCTTACAGGCTGATGTGTTGTGACGAAGTACTAACCTAAAATTATGTAGTACACAAATAAACACAATACATACGCAAATACGTCACTGATAAAGGTTTCAAGAACCATTTATGTATGTCTGTTTTCGTCCTTATACTTCTAATTATTGAAAGATATTAAAATTCTCGAGACTCGTAAAGGATAGCGAATAACATCAAATGATCGAATACAGCGGTATCTCCACGAAATGAATAACAATAAAATAAATAGGCATTCATGACTGACTAGTTTGTGAACTTTCGTAAAGTTAGAAACCTGCACGAGACCCCATCTGCAGTACAATCTTTTGAGAGCAACCAGTATGTACGCTAAGTTTTTTAGTCAACTTTGTCAATTCCCAGATCGGCAATACGTTATCTATTGTTGTATTGGGATATAAGTATCTATTATTTGATGTTGTGTACTTATACTAATTAGTAAGTCTTATTTCCAACTTGACGATCGGTGCTTGCTACTTGGGATTAGAAAAATGTCAACCATGTTTTTCTTCACTAAAAAGATTGGCTCAGTCGCAAGATTTCGAACTTACTTTCGACTTTATGAACTGAGCCTACATTGCTTTAACTTAGTGAAATCTATACTATAAGCAAATTGCAGTGTGTTGTTTATGCTTTTTTTTTCGAACTGACTACGTTATTGACCTAGCAAGGTCTTGACAGCTTCACCGAATTACTAAGGCGAGCGCTTAAGACACTCAGACGATTTTATTTGGGCAACTAGATCAAGGGTGCACGGCACACCTCGTCTTGGCTGTTGCCTGTACATGCAACCTCGCGACCTAACTTAGCTAACCTAGCTAACTATTCATATATGTTTGAGTTGTTGAGACACATATGTGTACCAAGCATACACGCCTCAACAACCCCTCCATATATTTTTTATCGGAAAATTAGAGTTTTTTCAGTTCGATAAGGGAAAAAAATAAAACACTTCCACTTCCATGTGTAAGCGTGCAGGCGTGCACGTGTGTGGGGGTGATCGTGTAGTGTTGTAGCAGTGATGTAAATTTTTGTGTGACTGTATCGCGCGAACAGCGCACTCAAGGGCTCCACACCGAGGAAACGGACCTAGGCTTGAGTCGCTGCCGAGGGGGGCCTAATCTGGTGTGCGGGAGCGAAATTTACCCCCAGACCACGGCGGCGTGATCTGTGGTTACGCGGGCGTGGGCGTGAACACGCTCTGTTTGGAGAGACAGGCTGGTACTGATCATTCGCTGCCGTTATTTCATCGGGAGGATCGGTAAAAATATGTCGCGGGCTTTTGTAGCGAGCAGCGTAAGGTACGGTTTCGTATTTTGCAGCGGATACTACTAACGGACTGGACAAGACGGACGGACGGACTTGTTTATGTGGGATATTCTTTAAAACGGTTTAACCGATTCCCTTGAGGCATTTAGTGGCAGATGAAAACTTTAGAATTTATTATTTACATATCATTATACTTCTCCACATTGACTAGGCAGGTAAAGTTTAACAAAAGTAATTTATAATCATCAATATAGTAGGGGTTAAGTACTAATGATAAAGTTACAATAGAAATAAAAACATCCCATAACTTTCATGAAACAACAAAATAATTGTAACGGAAATGAAGCAGTGGACACAGTTTATATATAAAAAACGAAACCGAACGTTTAAATGTGTGTTGCATATAAATCCATATAAATAATACGAACAAAATCGCTTCGATATCTGAGCGTAGATTTCTTATCAGTCTGCAATATTTAATAATGAAATACAGCCTCCTTAGGTACCGGCGCGACGCGGCGGCACAGTGCATTATAAATTATCGCTTTTATTGCTCGCCCGCACTGGGAGAACTCAGACCGAGCCATAAACACGTAAAATGCATGACCAATCAAAATACCAATGTCGGGTCACGCACACATCGACACTCGTATCAGAAGGGACCGTTTATAGACATGGTGTTTCACTGTGTACCCGTTAGGGAAGTATTAATTCCCGTCTGTGTGTACTGTTCCGAAACGCACACATTGAGCGTGTTCAGTGAGATGGAACACGCGTTCGAGGGATAACGGAGGGCTTACAATTTATCAAGGTTAGCTTAAAGTGGATGCGAACGTATTCTTTATTATAATAATCGTAAATAATCGACAGTTATTTTATTTTTGGTTTCAGTATTGTTATTTTACAGTAAAGTTTTTAGTGGAAGCAAACGCTGGTGATACATAAATTACAAGAAACTCTAAGTGAATTAGGTTTTATTTTCGATACAAATATAATTTTATACAACTTTGGTATTTCAATGATGACATCAGCTGTGCAGGTATGCGTTTTTTTAAATGAATCATAATATTTTATTTATGACCAACCATACTCTATGGAGTTTATAATTTATAACGAAGATACTCATTAAAGATTATCAATATGTAAGTTAATAATAAATGTAAAAAAACATCTTTTAGAACAAGTCAAATGAGATAAAATAATTTTGTGTCGTTTCATTCTTAAGCGTTCCATAAGTAAGCCTATATTCACATTGGTAAAGAGCACATAACATTTAGATATATAAATACGGGATAGATTTGCTGTACATCGGTTCTCGACAAAGGTTAGCGAATTCGACACCTAAGTATTTACCTCTCGGTGACAGTACGTGTTGTACAAAATTCCATGACAATAGTAACAATATGGAATTGCAACAAAAACTAAAATCAAACGAATAATTTTCTTAATTATATAACAAATCTATTAACTAAATTCATGTATTAAATTACGTACTAATCTATACAAATTAGACATTTGTATGTTAACCGTCCAAATATGCAACTCTATAAATAGTTATTTAAAAGAATAAGTAAATGTCGGTAGGAGAAATTGACAGCAATATGTCGTACTTGTTTGAAATTCTTAATAGCGTTCGTAGATTATACAACAAACATTATTGGAATAATTAGATATTTTAAGGACCATATCTAACTCTACTAGATTTCTGATTCTGAAACACAATAGATTCTATACATAAAAAAAGATTGTAAGTCTAACGTGTCTGTACTTCTAGATTTTTGTAAAAGAATGTTGCCGGTGTCTTGAAATAAACAATGAAATACATTTAAATCAATTGTAGAAATGCCTATGTGTGTGTCTGCGTGTATAAATACGCATCACTGCTAAAATACTGCGTTAATGATAAAACCTTTTCAAGAATCATAACTCCGAGTATCATCTAGTCATTGTTTCATTAACATCAGTTTGGTCTATCAAACGTTGTCGTACTTTAATTATGATGCGACTTAAATACGAAAGAAGAGTAGATAAGTAAATGGATTTAATACAATCATACGACTTTATTAATCGCTATTTTTGACATAACGTATTACGCGGCCGAAGTCGCGTGCACAACTAATTATAAAATAATTAGGTAATATATTTATAAGGTATGTCCATATTACCTACTGCCAGGCGTCTCACAGCGCGAGCCCCCGCCCACATAAAAAATGACATCTAAATAAATCCATTAAGCCCGAACGACGCGGCGCGGCGCGGCGACGCGGGCTCTTCCTGTCTCTAAGCCCTTTTATTTGATTCCCGCATGTGTAGGCGCCTTTATATTTTTGTTTTGACAGCAACTCTACAGACTCCGAGTTATGATTTGTGATGAGAAACATATTTAATTAACAGAATGTTTTTGTGAAACGTCGAGATGTCGTTGATATGTTTAAGGGTGTTTTTTTTTTATTATTATCTCGTGTCAGATAAATTCTTTGATGTGAAGAGTTATCAAGAGCTAATGTTTCTTATTATAAGGTGATCAAGGATAAGTAAATCTGACATTCTTACGACTAATTGTGACTTGAATTCTTACATTGTATTTTGTCGCCGTAATGTTACTATATTAAGTTAATGACATCACTGACTACGCGGTTTGTAGGTTCATCGATCGGGCCGTGGATGCCCTGGCGCGGGACATTTTGGATTATAACCTAAAGATGGCTATAAAGGACCAAAATGAAACCGCCATAAAGGCAATAACGTCATTAAAAATAGATATATAAAATAAAAATAAATCAATAAAAAACACCCAATACTTGCTCACGGTTACGATTTTAGACGTACACAATAAAAAAAGATGCGGACCAAGAGTCTGCAGAACAGAAGAAAAAAAAAGAAAAAGTTAATAACATATAAAAAAAACTTTATCCATATTTTCATTAAACGTATAGTTTATCAATATTTAAGTATATTTATACAAAAAGACTTAAGAGGTACATTTATTAGAGATAAACATTTAATAGAAGCTTCGTAAGTAGTAACTAAAATCATATAATCTGTCCTTTGAAACTGACCATAATATGAAGTCTAAAGGGTTGAGGTCTGGGCAAGATGAGGGCAAGTCTTCAGTTTTTTTAAAGTCCGGGCGTTGGTTTCAAGCTAGGCTTGGGTAGTTCGTACCTTGTGACTACGTGCAGAGTCTTGCTGGAAAGTTCACAGTATATTTTTAAAAAGTGTATTGCTCAGAGGTTTCATAACATGGCCCAAGACTGTATCTTGATACACTTTGGCTGAAGTTATCAATCCTTTTTCACAAAAATGTAGTTTTGTGACTTCTTGATAAGACACGCCCCACCAAACCATCACTGACGCAGGATGACGACCACGTTGTACCTTTCCGACCTCTTGAGCAGCTTCTTTAGAACTATGAGCGTACACTTTATAATTTTACTTATTGTAGTGTTCTTCAATCGTGAAAACTTTTTCATCTGTAAAGAGGATATTTCTGTGCCTTTCACCTGCGGATCGCGATAGAAGGCATTTTGATAGATTCACATTCTTTAATTATAAAGGTTGATTTAGGGCATGGGCTGTATATCGACGATAAGCACCGAGCTTCAGATCTTGTTTTATAATACGCGACAGAGTTCTAGCGGGAATCTTGATTTCTCGCGATAAGATTTTTTGCGTCATAATGGGGTTTCGACGAATTCTAGATTTAACAACATTAACCTCTGTAGTTCTAACAGCATGCGGCCGTCCCGATTATTTCAGGTCTTCGACAGAGGAAGTGTTGTTGTATCTGTTGATAATACGTTATACGAACATACGGTTGATGTCAAGCTTTTGAAGTGTCTGGAATATGACCGACGGCTCCATACCAACTTAGTGCAGGCGATCACTGCAATCCTATTTTCTTTAACACCCCACTCCATATTGTAATTTGATAATGAACACGAAAAAATATGTGAAATGCTGCAATATCGAAAGAAGTTTTTAAAATAATATACGTGCTCCAAATTCAAAATAATTGAAAGTTGAAAAAAAGAAAGTTTTTATGTAACACAGTATTTATTTATGGCCAGACTAGTTATACACGAATCAACTAAATGATCCTTACCCGTTTCTTTGAGCGTTAAAAAATGACAAAGAGATAAAGAAATTCAAAAGATATGTAAACTAAAATATTTTCCGAAAAAATCCGATTCGAGTTTTTATAATCATATGCCTATCTATACATTAAGTTTTTACTTGATTGAGCCTCAAAGGTACTATATTTTGGTTGTTATATGAGTAGATAAATCATAAACTTATTATTTGTAAATATACGAACGAATCACAAGACATTATAAAACAAAGTCCTTTGCCACGTCAATCTGTTTGTCTGTCTGTCCGCGATATATGTACCCAAAAACTACTGAACGGATTTCATGCAATTTTCAGCAGTAGATAAAGTGATTCATGAACAAGATTGAGGTAAAATTAAGTAGGTTAAAACTTCAAAAATATTGGCAAATTGCCGTTCACATGATATATATTCAACCATTCTTATAATATAGGGTAGACTGGGTACAGTTGTGACAGGGTACGGTTGAAACAAAGTGAATATCTCCCGAATTATGGAGGGTACGGTAGGGGGTCCAGTAGGGAGAGGAGCAGTTTTCGTGTCCGAACGTGTTCTGCAGTGTTACACTGGTGGTCGCGTGCTTCAGTTACTCGTAGGAGATCCTATTGTGCGTGGTTGCAACAAAGTATTTTTGATCGATGTTTTTTTCTAATTACGCAGTTAATAATAATAATAGGGTAATAAGTATTTTTCTGCCTAGAGATTAGACCTTAGAAAATATGGAATTGAAATATTTTTTTGTGTATGATAGTTTCCCTCGTCGCTGTGATTTTTTTATTTATAAAAAAAGAGGTGGGTACAGTTGTAACTATTTCAGTTGGTACGCTTGTAATATTATTAATTCCTTTGTTCCTCTTTATAGATGCCTAAAACATGAATAATAAAGAGAACAAAAGGGCGAAAGGTCATATCACAGTACAAGAACGTATATGAAGAAGTGAAAAATGGTAAATCTCTAGGAAGTGCCGCAGAAGCGCACGGTGTTAACTATGTTTCTCTACTTTGATATGTAAAAAAAGAGATGAGGCCGTGAGTGATGAGGTGGAAAATGTTGTTATGGGGTATATGGTACATAACAGAGTTTTCACTGAAGAACAGGAACGTGCATTGTCCATATATCTCATCCGTTGTGTGGACATATACTTCGGACTCTCTAGAACTGGGGTGAGGACGTTGGCGTTCGTATTGACCGTCAAATATGATTTGAAGAGACCGAGTACGTGGATTGAAAATAATTTCATGAAGAGGAATCTTGAACTATCTGTTCACGAAGCCCAAGCTACAAATGTCTCCAGAGCTATAAGCTTCAACAACATTGTCGTTGGCGTTTTTACAACAACTTGCAAGTTGTTCTGGATTGTCATAACTCTGATGGCCAGAACATATATAACGTTGACGAAACTGGCGTTATTACGCTTTAGAAGACAGACAGAATAGCAGCACGACATAGCACATGACAAGTCAGAGCACTGACGCAACGTCTGCACTGCAGAGCGTGGCATCTTAGTTACCTTAAAACAAATAGAAAATTGTTTTTTTCCGTTAAAGTGCTCCATTTTATGTTGATTTTGTTTTAATTATAGTTATTTTGAAGACGAAGTACCGATAACTGAAGTTACTAATGTTCTTTTATTAGCTAATTATAAGAGACTGACGGGAAAAAAATTTTAGATACTTGATTATAAATACTCGATTTATCACTTACATAACTGTATAAATTGTGCCTATTAGTGTTACTTCGGTTTTCTGTGAGAGGGTGGTACTGCTCTGGACGAGCAGACCCATTCATGCTAAAACCAATAATAGATTCAGCGGGGCTCTACTACCATCAAAATATTCTTAAAATAATAACCGACGTATCGGAAATCGTTGGTATCAGTTATTACAAAAATAAAACAATATGTAGATAACTAATGTGATAGTAGTTATCGTGTTGTTTTATCGTTTTATGCACATATTAAGTACCGACGACCTTAATGGGTCGGAATTTGAAAAATAATTTTCTTGTAGATGATCAAAGACATCAAGAACTTCGTAGCAATTAGAAGCGCTCACTTAATGCGAAGATACAAGAAAATTGTTTAAAAAGATCCACCATGGCTTACAACGTAAGAACACCTTTTTTTCGATCTGACTACGCTATTTACCCAGCGAGGTCTTAACAGCTTCACCGGACTACAACGGACTACACGTATGAACGCCGCCTTAAAGAAGATATGTGACAACTGACAATATATCTCCATCCTTTTCATAACCCCAGTGATCAACAACCCCGGCCACCTCAAAAATATCACACATAAATACAATTGAAACATCAGTTGTTTGTTTAGGCTAATTTCTGAATTGGTTAAACCAATTTTGATGGTACTTTCACTGGCAGATTTGCATGTTTTCAGGGTTAATATTTAGACAACATATCTAAATTTTTCCGTGGGAGGTAAACAGTAATGACAAAATCAAACGGGAGCAATGAGTATAAAAAATATAGTTCGTATGAATATAAAAAACAATACAAATAGACCAGATAGTAGGTAAATAATAACATCTTAGATTGGATTGAGATTAAATAAGTAATATTACATTTCTTATACATCTCATTTATTGCCTCAAAGATCATCACCGGGATCATTTTCTTATGCTTATTCAATCTAAGTAGGGTCGATACATGTCTTTCTTTTCCATTTTCCATTATCAGATGTCAAACCACACATATCATACATACAAATTATCTATTGTTTTTCAGTCTTCCTCTACTATATCCGCCTACCTTCACACTTATAACTTCTCTAATAATATGACTTTTACCTTTTCTTATGACATGCTCATACCATGCTAACTTATTACGCATCAATTTCACCGTCACCGCTACAACTATTTCATTTTCTTTTGGCAACCAGTCTTTTAGTAGACTATTATTACCCTTGTCACACTTGATATTACAAGTTTCTTGATATAATTTCAATGAACTAACAAGATGGTGGCTGCCTTGTTAGAACTTTCCAGGGAATTTTTGTGGTAAGTTAGAATCCATGCTCTGTGGTATTATTTCCGATCCACTTCACTTGTGCACAATAACCATATTATATAACGTAAAGTACCAATAATAGGTATTACAGAATATAGAGTCAAATAACACAATATTATGACTAAAATATAAAGTTCACTACATGGCATTCCAAGATCCCGCCAAAACTCCACTGCTGCTATAAACTTTCTTTGACATACTCATTTTTAATCTAAATGTTTTGGTGCAGTAAGAACATTTAACTTGATAGCAAATAAAATTATTATACATTATCACAGCGTACTAGTCTAAATACCTAAATTATAAAAACCACTCCATAACGGTTAATTTTAATTACTATAACAATTACTTAAATTTCAAAGCTCGTCACGTAGAGTGTCGGATACAAAAGAACAGATAGATGAGTTAATGTTAGATTCAAATATGATAGATCGTTTGATCGGATTCATAGTAATGTTAGTCTTGATTATATTTTTTGCTTAATCGAAAAAAATGTTATTTGATAAGCGAGCGATACCATCTTCATTGCTATGATTGATCGCTTATTCGATGAACGAAATATAATTTTAACCGACTCGCCGGCACCATTTTTTAAATGATCTTATTTATTTAATAAGCAACTATATTATAATATCAGGTTTTTATATATGTACCAAATTATTAAATATTATTTAGGAATATGGTATTACAAAAATAAACAATATTTGCTTGAACTGAAACAGAACTGAAGGTGTATTAGTAATCTATGGTTCTTGTAATATAACTAAATAGAAGTAGACCTTACCAATCCTATATAAAATAAAAGAAATAACGTTAAAGTTTATTTTCGGTAGGACCAGTATAATTCAATTCAATAAAATTTACAATAATACATTGAAAGTATGTTTTAAAAACACCTTTTGGACAAATAACACAGACTAATTATTCTCAACGCTAATGTACAGAGCATCAATAAATAGATTGTGATGGCCAAATCCATGAATCCAATTGAAGAAAATGTTACACTTTCTTTGCATATATATTGTTAAATATTAATGTATTATAACGTCTGAACTAGATGAATCTAGTTCCTATGCTTTATTGTGCGTAAATCTCAAATCATATTAGTATTGTGCACAATAAACTATGCATTTTGTAGTTAGGTATTTGTGTCCACAATACAGCTAATACTTAGATGACTAAATATATGTTATCTGTTATTTTCTTTATTGTGTAAAGTTACTGGATAATAGAGTTTAATTGAAAATTAAAACATAGGAACCGGTAGAATACATCAAAAGCAACGGAAAACTATCATTGAAAATAATTTTAAAGTAAGGTAGGCTTACAGTACCTAACTTTTAATTTGGTACGTCGAGCATAAGACAAGAGAGAGGTAGTCGGCTAAGTTCGGTTGTATATAGCGTTGTCTGTCTATCGCAGTCATTGACAGAAATAACTACAAAATAGAAGCAAGACAATCTTAGCCACACGTCTGACTCTTATCCTTGGCGTGTCAAATAAAATGCCGTATATCTACACAGCGATCGAAGAGGACTTGATTCAATTTATTTATTTTACTTATAAACGACTAACAGCTGTCATAACGGAAGATATACTTTCAAGAGGTGTATAAAATTACACATAAAGTGAGATTTAAAACCAAGTCGATGTGTATTCAGTAAACAATCAGAATTATAGAGATTTGTATCCAATTAAACCCTGATAATAATGCATGTTGTGATAAATAGATACGTCATATTTGCATATTTTCGTGTCTTGGGTTCAGTTAGTAATTCAGCATAACTACTGCAACTGGGGATAGATTTTTAGGTTTCTCAATATTGATTTTGATTGGTACTATGCTTTCAATAAGGCACTGTGTCGTTATTTTGCTATGCCACTATAAAAAGGTAAAGTACAGCGATTGCCTTAGTATCTATGTGGAGATATCATAATCAAGGTGCACGCTGTCAACCTCCCTACTAAAGAAACACTTCAAAAGCCAGAAACAAATAACCCTGTTGGTCCTTCCGACTCTTCAATCAGAACGTGTGCAAGTCTATGTGTGTATGTGTAACCGCCGTGATTTGGTAATAAATTCCGCTTCCGCACACTCGTCGCGATCCACCCATGGTAAAGCGGTAAGGCACATCAGGACAATAGCCTTAGTTAGCTTTAAAAAATGATCCTGTTGGTAATATTATCGCAGTGTGCGCTGTGTACCTATAAAGTTACTCGGTTTCCATATGATAAAATGCTTTTCTTAACAGTCTTATTCTGTGGATCGTTTTGTATGTTATGCATACACATATGTATGTAGATATATTGTGTTCTATTCTTCTGTTGAATATTATATTACGCCATTTTTCTTATCACTAATATATTATTTGTTATCGGTTGGTGTGCTTATAAACAAGTAGATATCTATATCATTATCGACTTTCAAGATTCATCCTCTAGATGAGACAAATGATAGAAACGTAACTAATAATGTTATGTAAATATTTATAACAGTAATTGTTAAAGATGTAGCTACAACATTGTTAGCCATATCACTGCCAGATTCTAGAGATATTAGGTTCAAATATGTGTAAGCACGAATTCGTAAATCGTTACCCAAAAATTCAAATTTCTATATTAATAAGAATTTCGTAAGGTATATATGATAATAGCTATAATGTTAATAGTTCTTAGAGAATCCTAGATCAATGTTATGTCAATAATTATACATATAGATCATAACCTTCCATATTTCTATACCGAACCCTTTAGAAAAAATATGTCCATGTGCTATCGTTCAATTAATTAATTGAACTACACCTTAAATTTCTAGGTAAAACTATTACAGTATAATCGGGTTAGATTTAACCCTTACATACTTATCTTTACTAGTGGGCGCCCAGTGGTCGACATTCGACCATAGTAAATTGATTTTTTGAAGTTTGAACTTTATTAGAATTATTTTGTCAAAGGATATACTTCTAAAATCAAAGGTTTTCATCATGGTTACTCAGTTATTTGCCATTTGCCATGATCTTTATTATATAATAATTAAAAAAATCTTTGTGTAAATGAAAATGAAAATTAATTATAAATTGGAAACAAAAACCACGCGGTAAAGCTCAAATTTTAACCAAACATAATTTTACGAAAATAAAGAAATTTATCGCAACCTATGACACAATTTTCAATTAATTTTACACGACACCATGGGGTGATATTACTGGGTGATATTGAATTAAATGTAGTCTGTTCATTATGAGAAATAGTGACATGCCCAGTATCATCGTTTGGAAAAGTAAAGGATACACAATACCATCAAATGGTGAATCCAAGGCAAAGACGTTTTTAATACTACCATTAGCTTTTGAAAATAAATTCTTTTTTGTTGATACATGAGGTTGAATTGCAACATTGTAACCGCGAAGGTCTAAGTCATGGATTACTTTTATGAACAAAATTCTTATTATGATTATACAAAGTATTATTTAGCTCATTTTTTTATTAATTCATCCTTTGAAGTGAGTTCACCATTAAAAAAAAACATTACAATAATAGTTATATTTTATAATTTAATTGTTGAATGTAGGATGAAAAATGGTAATTGGAACGTAAGATTTAAAAAATACATATAGTCGAGCAAAGCAACCTCCTTCACGGCTGTCAAAACGTCTTTTTTATTTACATGTGTGTTTATGTTGTGTTAAATTCGAGTAGTAGTGTGAGTAGTGCATATTTTAATTAATTTAATGTACTTCTAATGTATTTTATATAAGATAAACAGCTTTCTGCACTTCTCCGGCATATAAACTATAACTATGCCAAATTTCAAGTTCACCCGTTGACGGCAAATAGGTTAAAAAGGGGTACAATTTTTTTGCTTCACGTATTAATATATAGATGTATGTGACAAAACTCCTGAACGGTTGGAGAGATTTGGACGAAAATTTTTGTGTGTTCAGGTGGATTAGAAAATTAAATTCACATATGAATCCAGTAGGTGGCGTTGCGGTTGATTTTAAAGATTTTTTTATCATGAACGTCAGCTGGGTCCGCTTGTAATATTATAATATCGAGAAAAAAACTATTTCCACGGGATAATCCAAAACTATATTAACCCGAGTGAAGCCAAAAGAAAAAGCTAGTTGTTTATTATTTTTCGAAAGGACTTCTTGTATATCTTAATATTATATTTTGACAGACTTATGGCAGACAATCAAAAACTTGTGATTTTTATAGCTATATGATCCCTTCAATAACTTCTTGTATCTCTTCCGCTATATAAAACACGCAACAAGAGTACGTAGCGAGGAAACCTCAGCAATATGGTTTTGTTCGTGTAATACTTGCCAATGCTGCACACACAAAACCAAAACGTAATGAGCTCTCTTACATCTTTCCGGCTGTTATTAGGAGTGATGGGGGAGGAAGCATGAGCGTACGCGGGGGTCTACATGAGTTGGTCGTGGAAGTAGGTAGTAATCTAAGCGCATTAGAGCGCGCGGAGTCGCGTGACGCGCGGTGCGTTGACCGCACCGTTCACTATAAAGCAATTGCCACATTAACAGGGCTGTCACGATTTATTCCGGGAACTGATATATGCTAGATTTATTGTAAACATTGGAAACGTTTCAACCGTTTTATATTTGCACAAAAATATAGTTATTTGCGAAACAAAATTTGTAAGTACTTATGTTATAATTAACTTTACATACGGCCATATGTTAATTGAGTTACGCTGTTTTATTATACTGCTACACTAAGACGACAATGAAACGAATATTCGTTATCGTATCGTGACTTTGATTGTGAGCTATATAAAGCTCTTTTAAACCTATCGATAAATCTATAAATTTTGCTCCTACTAGTATGAAGTATACATGATGTACTCGTAGACATATTTCAAATCATTGTGAAGTTCGATTCGTGTGTTGTAATTGTTTTAGAATAAGTATTTTTATTCGCAATGTTTTTTTTATGAAATTGCATTTTATGGCATTAACTACGACTGAGATTTCCCTCGCATATGATTATGAACATTTTGAATTACTGTCAACGCAGGTTGGTATGCTTATGAGAATCTCGGTACGTCTACTGTATACGATTCCAACAATACACATGACCCACGTGGTATAGTATTTCGCTGACATAGGCATTCACAGTTCGTAACTTTTCAGTAATGCTCGGTGGCTTGTGGTGCGGTATTGGTGACGTGGCTCGGTCATAGTATAACTTCATTTTAGACATAGGTTCTGACATAAATTTTGTACGGTGATGAAAAGAAAGATTTTTTTTAATGTAATTGATAGAAAACAAAATCCGTTAAAAAAACAATTACGGTGTTATTATAAAAAAGTTAAATACCTCTTGAATACTAGCTTTAAAAAGGTTACGTTTTAAATGCACTGCGCTTGAAGAATGCTCGCCATCTTGCTTTTTTGTCTCGCTTTGGTTAGGTTATGTTAGACTTGCGAAAAAAGGATAACGCAAGTTCGCGATTTTTCTCGAGCGTTTTTTTTTTCGAAATGTCTACGCTATTGACCCAGCAAGATCTTAACAGCTTTAACTTGCCTCGAGCGAGTGCGGTGCATTTAGTACGTAACTATTTTAAAGTAAGTAGTTAATACGTATTAAACTTTTTTTGTGTTAACACCTTTAGTCTCTGTAATATCAATATCAATTAATAAGATAGACTTTGCAAAAACGATATCAAGAGATTATTAAAAAAATATAAATGAATAAATATCTCTACTTATTTTAATACCTGTAGTTGCCCATTCACTATTTTTTTTTACTTTCTTTACACTAATAACCTTTTTTGGGCAACGTTTACTAAATTCAATGCTTATGATATTAAATAAGCTGTCAAAGTCACTATCTGGATCTTGATTAATAAAAGTCTTGAAAGATAAATATTGTGCAATATTATGATTTAAAAGACCTAATCTAGTTTTGGATATAAGCCTAGTTGTTTTTTATAGACCGGCTCCGAGATGGAGCTAGACGTGACGGCGTCCGCCGAGCCAACCGCGACCACGACCGAGTCCGCGATTCCCGCGCCTTTTGCGCAAACAGATAAGGACGGTTATACGACCGTATCATACAATAGGCGTCGTCCGGATAGCCCGATGGAATCGAGTTTCGTAGGCCCGGTGAAAGTCGCGAATATAGGTGGCGCTCGTATGCCAGCCCCGGCTATACCGTGTAGCAAACCGCGGACGAAAGGACCTAGCTCCGTCCCGCTCACTCCTTCTCAACCTGCGGGTTCCGCAGGTAGGAAGCCGCGCCCCTGCCTCCAGTCACGATTCAGGACAAGTCCCAATGGACTATGATTTCAAACAGGTTAAAGACCCTTAAGGTAAATTACACGTCCGCCCTGAGTACACCGGCGGGCATTCGCGTAAAATGTCCCACGTCCGAAGACCATCGCGCTTTGATTCGATTCCTTACGGAATCGAAATTAGCATATTTCACGTTCGCTCTCGAGGAGGAGCGCCTCCTCCGTGTCGTGCTTCGCCGTGTCACTCTCTCCCTTCAGGAGAAGAAATTCCCCGTGCGTGAGGTATACCGTATGTACCACCCGCGCAACCGCGCTCCCTACAACATGGTGCTTGTTCTCCTCGACCGGTCGCAGGAGGGCAAGGCCATCTTTTCGCTCACATCTGTGTGCGACCTCAACGGCGTCACCGTTGAGCCCCCACGCAAGACCCATATTCCGTCGCAGTGTCATAACTGCCAGTGTTATGGGCACTTGGCAAAGAATTGCCATCTTCGCCCCAGGTGCGTCAAGTGCCTGGGAGACCACGCCACGAAGGAGTGCGCGTGCACTCCTGGCACTCACGATCCTCCTAGCTGTGTGCTCTGCGGTAACGCGGGTCACGCCGCGAATTATCGCGGCTGTCCCCGCGCGCCGCGCACACAACGTCCCCGTCAGGCGAGGCAGGCGCCCGGGGCGCCTGTAACCGCCGCCCGCCCTCTGCCTCCATCTCTCATGTCCGTGGAGGCCTTCCCGGGACTGCCGGGCGACTCCGGCGCCCCGGTAGCGCCCGCGCCCACAACCTCACCGCGTTCGCCACCCTCTGTGCCGCGCGCGGCTCAACCCGGGCTGGTCCCTATGGACCCTGGGCCCCCTGACCTCAGCCTCAGGCTTCTTCCAAGCCTCAGGCGCCACCGCTACAGGCGGCTTATGCTGCTTCATCATCCTCTATCTCCGGTAAGTTTGACTGGATGAAGCAGTTACTCCGCGAGCACGATATGAAGGAGGTCCTCGCCTTCCACGCCATCGTTAAAGTCGAAGAGGAGCTAGGTCTTCTCACCGCTCTAGCGCGCTTCCCGGCTATCGGAGCCACCATTCAGCGCCTCGCCCGGTCACCCTCTTTTAAATAAGTTTTAAAATTCACGGGTCTTAATAAAGTAAAACCACGCGATCTATGTCTCTCGTTTTTCAATACGAGCTCCCTTCGGATACAGCGCGATCTAGTAGCTGACTTTTTGCGCGATAGACAGATTGACGTTTTCCTCATCCAGGAAACGATGTTAAAACCGAATATGCGTAATCCGAGAATCGCGAATTACTACTGTATAGTCAGGAACGACCGTGTCACCCGCGGTGGTGGCACGTTAATCTATTTTAGGCGTTCGTTATACTGCATGCCGTTAGATCCGCCCGCGCTAACAAATATGGAAGTGTCAGTGTGTAAATTAGGTATGACCGGTCACTCGAATATTATTTTAGTTTCCGCGTATTTGCCACCGAACAAAGAATTGCTAACATCCGATTTACAGGCGCTACTTAATTTAGGAGATTCTGTTATTATAGCGGGGACCTCAATAGAGGGAACGTTATCTGGAATAGTCCGTGTACCTCTTGTAACGGGAGGATACTCGACAATCTAGGTAGGGTTCTCGCGTTTGACGTCATAGCCCCTTCGGAACCCACGCACTATCAAGATCATTGCCGACCCACAGTTTTAGACATAGCTCTCTTAAAAAATATCACGCTTCCTGTACGACTCATACAAGTCGTACACGAACTTGATTCAGATCATCGCCCGGTTATTTTACAGTTAGGTCACAATTCAGACGTCACCCCGCCGTCGGTTAGGGTAACTGATTACGCGAAACTCGTTCAATATTTTAAAGAAAATCCGTCGTCTAGTAGTTTAGACAGGATTCCGGACGTGTTGGTGTCTAAAGCCGACGCGGATTCGGCCATCGATTCCCTGGTTGATTATCTCCAGACCGCCGTCAGGGTGACCTCGAAAGAGGTACAAGCGGCGAATGATCGCCGTTTTATACTCCCTGACGACGTGAGAGCATTGATCACGGAAAAGAACGCCGCGACTCGAGCTTACGATGCTTACCCGTCTGTAGAGAATCGCGATCGTTTACGTTCGTTACGAAAAACAGTCAAGTCTCGTATTTCTGAGATCCGGGGCGACAGATGGGACAAACTCCTGGAGGGTCTCCAGCCGTCGCACCTGTCGTACTGGACTCTAGCGCGAACTCTCAAATCAGATATGGTCACTCCAATGCCTCCTCTCGACAGAGACCCCGGGTTGCCTCCCGCGTTCGATAGCACAGATAAAGCAGAATGCCTTGCCGCTGGCTTAGAGAAACAGTGTTCGCCAAACACTGATAACACTGACCCCCTCGATAACGGATTAATCGAATCAGCTGTGGAGCATGTACTCGCGTCTCCTCCGGCGGATACCCTAACTGCGATCACTTTCGATGAAGTTGCAGGCGTGATCAAGCATCTCAAGCCTAGGAAGTCCCCAGGTCCCGATGGGATCAGGAACGAGGTTCTAAAACTCCTTCCTGATCGCATTATAGCTTTATTGGTCTGCATCTTCAATGCGACTATGTCCCAGGGCCACTTTCCAGCCGTCTGGAAGAAGGCCGTAGTGATAGGCATACACAAGCCCGATAAAGAAGCTACGCTTCCCCATAGCTATCGCCCGATTAGCCTGTTAGATACATTACGTAAATTATACGAGCGGCTCCTTCTGAACCGTCTCCAGGTCACGATTACAGATTTAAAATTAATACCACCTGAGAAGTTTGGATTTCGCGCCGAACACTCTTGCACGAATCAAGTACACCGCCTCACGGAGTACATTTTCTCTAAATTTAACGCCGATCCGAAACGTAAACCGGAATGCACAATTGCAGTCTTCTTCGAAGTCGCCAAGGCCTTCGATAGGTTCTGGCACGGAGGGCTCATACATAAATTATGTAAATCTCGCGTACCCGATACGTTAATTCATATTATCCGCGATTATATCACTGATAGGACATTCCGCTTCAGAGTGGATGGTGAACTATCGCTGCCCCACCCGACACGCTCAGGTGTGCCACAGGGCTCCATACTCGCATCCACGCTCTTCAATCTGTTCATCAGTGACCTACCTCGGTCTCGGGGGGTCGAGGTAGGTTGTTACGCTGACGATACCGTTATTTACACTTCCGGCTGGCGGTCGGACTTTCTTAGGAAGCGCATCGAAAAAGCCGTTCATACTCTCGGTGAATGGTTTCATCGATGGCGCATAAAAGTTAATCCCGATAAGAGTGCCGCAATACTCTTCGATCCCACGAATCGCGCAAATAAATTTGAGCCCATCAGGCTATACGGAATCGATATCCCTTGGGTCGAAGAGGTCAAATATCTCGGTGTTACATTAGATAGACATTTAAAGTTCAATTCGCATATAGACAGAGTGCGAAACAAAGCCGCTATGGTCTTGAGTCGCCTCCATCCGTTGCTTTGTCATAAGAGTAAGATGGCCCTCAGACACAAGCTCACTTAGTATAAGACGTGTATCCGTCCCGTGATGACATACAGCTGCCCCGTTTTTGCGCATATGTCTAAAGATAACTTTGATAAGCTGCAGGTTCTCCAAAACCGTGTTTTACGTAAAGTGACCGGTGCCCCGTGGTACATCCGGAGAGTCGATCTCCATAGAGACCTAGAGATCCCTTCTATCTGGGCGTACGTAAAATCACTTACGAATAGTTATTTTGAAAAAGCCGCGAATCATCCCAGTCCGTTAGTGGTATCCGCCGCAAACTATGAACCCGTACCTAACGCTGCGCGTTATAAAAGACGTCCGCGATGCATTTTTACCGACCCTCCTGATTTAATCACGTCAGCGAACGATCAGTACCAGCCTGTCCCTCGAAACAGAGAGTGCTCACGCCCACGCCCGCGTAACCACAGATCACGCCGCCGTGGTCTGGGGGTTAATTTCGCTCCCGCACACTCGATTAGGCCTCCCACGGCAGCGGCTCAAGCCTAGGTTCGATCCCTCGGTAGGGAGCTCTTGAGTGCGTTGCTTGCGCGATACGGTGACACACAAATATACATCACCGCTACAACACTACACGATCACCCCCACACACGTGCATGCCTACATGCTTACACATGAAAGTGGAAGGGTTTACTTTTTTCCCTTATCGAACTGAAAAACTCTCAATTTTCCGATAATAAATATATGGAGGAGTTGTTGAGGCGTGTATGCTTGGTACACATATACGTTTCAACAGCTTATACATATATGAATAGTTAGCTAGGTTAGCTAAGATAGGTCGCGATTTTGCATGCAAGAGGTAACAGCCAAGCCAAGGTATGCCGTGCACCCTTGAGCTGGTTGCCAAAATAAAATCGGCTGAGTGCCTTAAGCGCTCACCTTAGTAGTCCGGTGAAGCTGTTAAGACCTTGCTGGGTCAATAGCGTAGTCATTTCGAAAAAAAAATACCTCTGGTGACGCGTTTAAAATATCTATATTGAAGTCACGACAGATTAAAACATTCTTATTACTATTAAATATTTTTATAAGAATTTCCTCCATTTTTTGTAAGAATTGGTGAATACTTGATGATGGAGGTCTATAAATACAAAGAATTATTAATTTATCCATCTCTGCATATGTCAAAAAATTGTCAAAACGGTCTGTCGATATGACACTATGTTTATATTTATCATAATTAATTTATTGATAAATAATTCATTCTGTGTACGAAATTGTGTATTGTAGAATCTAAAAATGTCCTCTGTAGTTAAATGTGCTAATTGCAACGTGGCGATAAACGATGTATTGGCCTTTGTCCACAGTAAAATATCAGTGATGGACGATGAAAGTATAAGCAGAATCTGTGCGAGCGCTTTCTCTGAAATTGTAAAGGCGAAAAACTTATTGTTTGAATCGTTGCCGACAACTAAATGTAAGATAAAACGTAGAAAGGCAGGTAAGAATATTCGAGACATTGATAACATAATCTGCCTGATTCGTGGTACTGATTCCGATGACATCCCAGTCTTCGTGGCCCGTGATCTTGAAAAGATACCCCCGGTTCTGTTCGACCATGTCGATGTAATGAGATTACGGAAAGACATTGTTAAGCTACGGCAAGATCTCGACATGATGAAAGAGGATTATGCTACAGTCAAGCAGATGGAGCAGTTGAGAAGTGAGGTGCAGCATCTTTCATCGGGATGGGGTAATGTGAACTATAGAAGAGGTGCATATGTCGCAAGTTACGAGTGCGATAGCGATTCCATCGGGTTGCCTCTAGAGTGCAATGAAGGCATTAGTGAATGCTACAAAAAGCAAATTATTTTAAAATCTACACAACAATCCGATATTCAGAATAATTTTCAACATCAGATATCGGAGGGTCCTAGTGAGACATCGCTGCACAATATTGTCGGACTAGTGGGAGAGACAAAGATCCTGCCGGAGTGTGGTGAGTCTGTCGAGGTATCGCCGCCGCCACTTACTTTACCGCCACCAAGCCCCGTTGTACTATCTAGCCAGGCTGCCTGTAGTGCTGCGTTAACACCACCAGTCGACTCGATCGTAGCATATACGGTTGACAAAAATGAGTCTAGAACTAACTACCTTACCTAATCAGAAATCGATGGCGAAAATTGTGCGAGAAGGGAAATGGAAGACACTGGCTCCAAATGACCAGTGGATTCGTGTCCAAAATAAAAGACCTCGAAATCGTTTCATCGGGAAACGAGGAAAAGCGATTCTTGAGCCTGGAAATTTTGTGGCAGCGGAAAATAAAATTCCTATTTACATTTATAATGTGGCGAAAGGCGTGTCAATGTGTGACATCAGTGCGTACATTATGAAGAAGACAAACATCGTAGTTAAAATAGAAAAAATGAACATGAAATTAGCGAAGGATTATAAATCATACAAAATATTTGTACCAAAACAAACTTTAACAATTTTTTTGAGTGGTGACTTCTGGCCGAAAGGTGTAGCTTATCGTTGATTTATAAACATCATCAGGTGTGATATAAAGAATATCCGTGTGTCTAGCGAGAATATTACTTGCAGTTCTAAATATGAATAACATAAACTTGGTAAGTTTTAACTGCAAAAATGTAATGAGATCGGTGGGATGTGTAAGGGGGCTTTGTCGATCGCCAGATATTGTGGCTTTGCAGGAGACGTGGCTATTGCCGCACGACCTCGGGTACTTGGCCACGATAGATGACGACTTTGCCTGCACCGGTACCTCGGCAGTGGATACCGAGGCAGGGGTTTTTACGTGGCAGGCCATATGGCGGAGTTGCTCTGTTGTGGAGAAAGGTTACATTTCCATCGGTAACCATAGTAAAGTGTGATAGTGTACGTAGGACTTTAATGCGCACCCCGGCGAATCATTTGCTAATGAATTTTTAAATTTTTGCGCAGATCAATCGTGGTGCTGTGTAGACTTTGAACTGTTGCCGCCGGACAGTCATACGTTTACCAGTGATGCACACGGCTGTCAACGCTGGCTTGACCAATGTCTTGTAAATAGTTCTGCGCGGCAGTCTGTATCTGCGGTCTCTGTATTATATAATAGCTATTGGTCTGATCATTATCCTGTGTCTATTCTATGTTATTTTAAATTAGTTAAACCACAGTTATGTGTACCTAATATTTGTATTAATAGAATAGTCTGGAGTGAACGTGACTCGTCTCAGTTAGCGAGATATAAAAATGTATGTCACTTTAAACTTCGTGAAATTGATTTTTCTTCTGAACTAAGAAACTGCGCAGATTATATGTGTTGTAACAAAGGCCATAAAATCCTGTTAGATAACATGTATGATAAGATCATTTGTATACTCTCAGAGGCTGCTATATGTAGTTATAACACTAGCGGTAATCGTAGAAGGCAGTATGTTACCGGATGGAACAGACACGTCCGTGATGCTCATCGGAGGGCTCGACTATGTTTTCAGGCTTGATTGTATGGGGGCAAGCCAAGAGCATGTCGTCTCTATAATGATATGTTTGAAAGTAGGCGAGCTTTAAATCTAAACTAAAATGGTGTCAAAATAATCTACAAATGATAAAAATGAATATAATAGCTGAACTCTCCACTCAAATAAAAATTCAGTCAGTTCTGGAAAAACACTAATAAAATGAATTATAAGCCGAGCGTTCCCGTCAGAGTGGTAGGAGTGCAAGAGCCTAGCGAGATTGCCACTATATTCTCCCATCATTTCAAGGTTGACTCTGCCCTAGGGAAATTGCGGCAGGAGCCCGATGCTGAGGATGGCCGGTAAGCGTATTGTTACTTTTATTACGAAAGAAGTGTTTGTGGTGATCAAAGGCATGTTAAGAGGTAAATCCCCGGGTCACGACAACCTTAGCATCGAGCACCTGCAGCATGCTGGTGTACACCTACCCAGAGTGCTTTCTATGTTTTTTAACCTGTGTTTGGGCCACTCTCACCTGCCTAAGAAACAAATACGTACTATAGTTGTACCAATCATCAAAAATAAAACTGGTGATGTTTCAGATATAAACAATTATAGACCCATTTCTCTAGCCACAGTGGCTGCTAAAGTACTGGACAGTCTACTGAGTCAGCATTTGGACAAACACGTCTCTCTAAATGATGCACAGTTCGGCTTCAGGCCCGGTCTTTCCACCGAGAGTGCTATCTTGTGCCTTAAGCAGACTGTGCAGTATTACACAAGTAGAAAGAAAGACCTCTGTATATGCTGTCTACCTTGATTCATCAAAAGCCTTCGATCTGGTATCGTATGATATTCTTTGGGGTAAATTGAGGGATGAAACTTGTTTACCTAGAGAAATTGTGCTATTATTTATGCATTGGTATAAGAACCAAAGAAACTTTGTAAGGTGGGCAGGCTCTCTTTCGGAGGAGTATGGACTGGATTGCGGAGTAAGGCGGGGGGACTTACCTCTCCTACGCTCTTCAACCTATACGTTAATCGACTAATTGATGAGCTCAGCAGCACCGGCATTGGGTGTCATATAGACGGAGTGTGCATAAATAACATCAGTTACGCAGATGATATGGTGCTGCTGAGCCCTCCATCGGTGCTCTACGAAGGCTTCTGAAAATTTGTGAGTCTTATGCGGTGGCTAATGGACTCAAATACAATGTTAAGAAGAGTGAATTAATGATTTTTATCCCGGATAACAAACGATACACTTTTGTTCCAAATTTCACTTTATGTGGTACAACAGCTCTAAACAAGGTCGAGCGATTTAAGTATTTGGGTCACTGGGTCACCGAAGATCTTAAGGACAATGTGGACGTGGATAGGGAACGCAGAGCGCTGTCTGTCCGATGCAATATGTTGGCCCGTAAATTTTCACGGTGTACAGGGTCTGTCAAGATTACACTTATTAAAGCGTACTGTCAGTCATTTTACTCTTGCAGCCTGTGGGTTGACTATACCCAGCGAGTTTACAGCGATCTGCGCGTTCAATACAATAATGCGTTCCGGGTGCTGATGGGGCTGCCGCGCTACTGCAGCGCCTCCACGATTTTCGCGGATGCTGCTACTGACGGCTTTGCAGCAATTATGCGCAAACGGTGCTCTTGTGTTATGCGTCGCATGCGCGACAGCCACAACAGCATACTGCGCGCTCTGGCGGACCGGTGGGACTTTTCAATGTTAGCTCGCTGGATACGGCTACATGTAGTCGTACGGTGAATTTCCAACGTCATCGGGGGTCCACCCGAACCTGCCTACTTTCTATTTTTATTTATTTATAATTTATTATTATTACCCAACTTAAACTTGTAATTATAGCAAAAAATATGGATGTAATCGTACGATGAGTCTGAATTAAATGATATATTATTATTATTATATGCCACTTCACAAATACGATCTATGAAATAGGTTCTTTCGGATTATATATTTTTTTCCTAAATTTATTCTCGTTTATTTTTGAAATCCATTAATAAATCAAACGCAGTTTAGAAAATAGGATAAATATGCGATTTATCTTTATGGTATAGACACAATAAATATTTATCTAAAAACAGTTTTAAATGTCAACAACAAATGACAGAGACATAAAGAATTATTATGTGAAACTGTTACGAAACATTTTATTTGAATAATATTGTATACTTTATTAGGAATCTTATGACATCATTAACAAACAAGATCAACCATTGACATTTGATGTGGGTGTTTTATAACTGTGACATTTTTATTAACGATTTTATAAATGTGATTAAGTAACTAATCTATGATTTATGACAGGCAATTTCGATTATAAGAAATGTTAATTGTGACTATTATCTTCCATAGTCACCTTATTTTCTGTACATAAAACGGCAGAGACAAAACATCGAATTACATCTTCCTCTTCTATCTCCCAACCGACTATTTTTATTAATTATTTATTATAGTATAGATTTGTGTTGTAGATACTGACGAATGTTATCATATTTTTTTATAATAAAACTTGAAAAATTTATGAATTATTGTTGAATTTGGACCAATGACGGACCACTTGTATGTATAAGTAGGCTGAAGCAAAACAGGTAAGTTCATATGAAGTATCTCGTACCCATTGTTTTTTTTTAGAATCTATTTATTAATTTAGAATTGTGGATAATGCAACAGTATTTTTTTCGAAATGACTACGCTATTGACCTTGCAAAGCCTTTACAGCGTCACCGGACTAGAATAAAGGCAAAAAGTGACAATGAATTCACAAAAAAAAAAAAACAAAAATGATACTATGAAAAAGAAAACAAGATGGTAATTGTGAGAATAAGAATATTAAAATATAATCTACTGAATGTTGTTTAAATAGTCATGGATATAAAACGTGTTTAATTGTCCTTGTCTATTTTGAGATTTAGTGTTAGTGATGATAAAAGGAAATAGTTTTGTTTACGTGCTATTAACGAGTCCGAAGCATTTATTTATCTATCTATCTAATACCTTTAAACAAGCAATTCTTGTATATTTTTATATTTGTATATATTCATGATCTCGGAAACGGCGTCATCTATTTCCGTGAAACTTAGTATGTATGTAGTTTCGGGGACGAAAAAACGATCTAGCTAGATTTTATTTATAGAAAACTCTTTTTAACTAAGTTTTCAGTCAATGACAAGATATAGCTAGAATATAAAGGTTAACTTAGCCTTCGGTTCATTTCGAAAATTAGTGTAACCCAAGTTTGAATTCGAGTGATAGCAGATTTTTTTCTAGTAAAAAATGTTAATTTTATAAGGCAAACCTAACAGTTTATTTTAATTTTAAAATGTTTTTTAAAGAACTTGGCTAGGCTCGGTCGCCCAGGTACTTTATCATTCCGTCTAGAATTCTTACTAATATTATGAAAGCGAATATGAGTGTTTGTTTGATCACTATATTCAACATACACGTTGCCGATGTACAAAATAAAACGAGATACTTTTTAACCACAGATAAGTATTGTTTCCAAAGAGATAAGTCAAATTTACATTAGCGAGAGTAAAGCAGTGAGCGAAAAATGTGTACCTGTTCATATTGTCAAATTTCAACCGTTGAACAGCCAATTTAATTTTAAATTACCAGCTTAAATTTGCCATTAGTACACTGTAGGTATAGTTCAATGTAGGTGGTAGAGCCACGCTGAAGCTATTACGGTTTTCAGCATGAATGGGTCGGCTCACCCGGTGTAGCACCACCCGACCAACAGAAAACCGACGTGAAGTAAAATTGCTTGCATTGTTGCATTTCGTTTCGTCAGTGAGAGCGCCGGAGACCCATCTCCCCTCCCCTCTCCTCTCCCTTTCCCTCTCCTCTCCCATCCGTTCCTCTCTAACCTCTCTCCCTTTCTCTTCACTCTCCCAAACACAGGCTGGCAATGTCCGAGCGACTCCTCTGGGGTTGCTAGTGTCTATGGACGGCGGTAATCGCTTAACAACAGGTGACCCACCTGTTTGTTTGCCTCCTATATGATATTAAAAAAAAACTAGAGTAGAAGCACTAACTTTCGGATTAATTATGTATAATATTTAATTAAGTATATTTTTTACCGGAATTATGTTGGTTGTTGTATATCTACCTTCGATCGGTAGGATACAACAATTTTGTTAAGGCCTTTAAGGATCCTTTAAGTAGCTTTTAAAGGATCATCATCATCAGCCTGTAAGAGACCCACTGCAAGGTCATGGACCTCTTTCCTAAGGAAGGTATAGGCGTAATCACCACGCCAGTCCATGACGTATTGGCGATTTCAAACTCTGAGAAATCCACAGTTCTATGTTTTCCATATACAGTGAATACATACAATAATATCTTTTAGGTTCAGGCTTCCTCACGATGTTTACCTTTACCGTCAGCCGATAGTGTTTACCAATTTAAATTAGTATAATATAAATTGTCTCTTACAACTTTTTTTTTATTGAAGCACGACAAAGTGACTGCACTATGTTTGATGTTAAACATAGTATAATCCAAAAACATCGGCAACCACTGAGAGACAGAGTATCCATCGCCGGTCACCGCTGTTATGTCGGCCATAATGACGAAAGTCACCCGGTACTAGATATGCACAGGCTGATCCCGAAACGCGACGCGCGGAAGCGAGTCACTATGACGGGCTTTTTTGCCATATACATGGTGGTCGCGACCCAGTCGGACTGTAAAACCCTACCACCCCGCTATCGCCATTGCCTCGTTCGTTGATCAGCAGGGTGCACCACGTGCAGGTGAGGTTGGCTTGGGTGTCTCAAGCCTTAAGATGTTACTCGACACCCCTTACACCCCGATACTTACTCATGTATTTCCTATGTACATAAAATGTATTGTTAAGATGATAAACAACGCAGACTTAATTGCGGTTATCAAAGTATTATAATTACATACGTTTTAGAGGATATACAGAAAGAGATTTCATTTCCAGATATCACTATCGTTTGCGTACTGCTTCACCCTATAATACCTTCTAACATCAAAACTCGTTTACTGTATGACACGTCATACAATACTGTACTACAGTATATGTTAATAAATATACATAAAAGTGTTATTAATGACGATAATTTGTGCATAAGTCACATTAGTATTTAAAATGCAAGGCGTTGCCCCATATGGATTGTAGTTCACATCTGACATCCATAACGATCTGTTAGATACTATAAAATTATCAGAAATATCTTTTATGTGCTATTTTTATTACAGTCGTGATCTCTTTGAAAATACATGGTAAAATTAACATTATATATATCTCTACAGTACTTGTTAATCTTTTTGGCCGCTCTGAATATAGCCGTAAGTTCGGGCTTGCACGTAAAATCTATTATCAAAAGTTTAATAAAGAAACAAAGTTAAAATATTATCATAGGAACTAGAAAATATATGTCTTTATGTATAAATACCTAATAATTTTTATTCCAATTTTATGTTATATGCAGCTATATTCAGAACGGTCAAAACTGTGAAATATTTGATTGGTTGTCTATTTCATTTGTATGGAATGATTATACTCGTATGGCTTGCATGTCGGCATGAATTTATTTAGGATACCAGTATGCCTTCATTGACCCCTAAAATACTTCGACGTCTTAAGCAAGTCTTGAAATTGTTCCCAATTCGACATATTTGCTTGTGAGTAGAAAGAATTGTGTACTATTTAGTATTAGGTTAATATATATTTTCTGTTTTTGTTTTAAATTAAAATACTTGTTTTAGGTAATATGGGTATAGCTGTAACACTATGTAAATAAATAAAATGAGTGTGTTCAGTTTTAGAGAATCCAAGTATCAGCCCTGGCGATTAGACAGTCAGTACACAAAATCTGTGAAGTGATTTGTGCGCTCTCACTCCGCCAATCTGGGGCCAACGACCGTCGCGGATGCAAACCCGCGTCCGCGGCCAGCGATAACGGTGCCGGGGACGTGCAGTTTGCGCTCTTTTGATGGCCCAATTGCCATTAGCCTAATGAGAGGACTGGCCGGGTTGACGCGTCGCATAACCTTACATGGGTAACGATGCCTTCAACTTGCTGTTAGTATAAAAATATACTGAGGGCCAACGAATAAACCTCATTGTTTACGGCGATAATATTTTTTTGTATTACATACGTGATGTTAAAAGCCCGTATGTGAAATATCTATAGGGGAGGGTAAATCTAATTGTTGGCGTGGCGATACAGGCCGTGGCGTGTGCGTGCGACGTGGCGACGCGATGCTATACGTAAGCGACTGTTATTTTTTAATTATTTCATATTTATTTCCTATCATAAATTAGCCTTTTATGCATATATATATGTTCATTATTTCACATATGTCAGGAGTCCCACGGCGGTTCACAATTTCTTTATCAGTAAATGCTGATGATGCTTAATTCTGTACAGTATAAACTAAAATCACTTGCAATCTCTGAGCAATAATAGTCCATTGGCACTTTGGTAACTAATAGTCGCGGGACTGAAACCGATAAGCCATATTGTCACCAAGTATTTAAGTTGAGTTTTCTAAGTTAGCTGTGACAATACTGTCTTGTTACATGACATGGCAATACACTATTGTCATATATAAGTAAAGTTACTCTTATTGGATTTGTACTCATACCTTTTGCCTTACTATATTCAATTAAAATTACATATTTCTTAACTATCTATAAGTCTACACAGAAAACGATAGAAAATGTAGTTCGATGATTAGGACACTTGTAGATTTTTTTGAACGACTTACATTAATTACCATTGGTCACAAGGGTATGACGTCAAAAACTTGTAGAATTTTTGAAGGATGTACTGGGTATAATACACTAATCATCTACCAGATTGGTTTCAGAAAAAATAAGTATGACAATGAAATAAATGTCCATAAATGACCTATCCTTTTTGTAAAGAGACGCAAACTTTAGCATTGCGCAGCGGGAGAGATACGAATGAGGGTTGCCAACTTTAAAACCCAGAATTGCAAGTACATTATTACTCTGTTATGTAAGTAAGGCATAAATCGAGACTCTATAAAATTTCGAATGTTTACTAGTGTAGTAAAAGTTTTTGTAGTCTCGTTAAGATAGCGAAATCGAATTTTATAGGCAGTATGTTTTCCACAGCGAGCGAATGTAGGAAGAGCCACAGCAAGTTTATTGATTACTAGCCTCTGCCCGCGACTTCGTTCGCGTGGAATAGTTACTTTGAGTTAACACTCACAAGCAACGGAAGCTCTTAAGAGGAAAAAAACCCGATTGTGAAATATTCTTCATTGGTGCTCCGCACCTATTAGTCTTAGCGTGATAATATATAGCCCATAACCTTCCTCTATAAATGAGCTATATAACACTGAAATAATTTTTCAAATCGGATCAGTAGTTCCTGAGAAACCTCCTACAACACCACAAATTCACAACGTCACAAACTGACAAACTTTACCTTTTTATAATATTAGTATAGAGTACAGATAATTCACAAGTGAATGCATAACATCAAAAGTTCCCTCTGTAATGATTTACCATATATAAAATACCATGTATCATTAAAATCATTGAACTTCCAAAACACAACTATTTTATTGATTACAAGCAATGCGGTAGGAATCCGCCGACAAATAGTAACATAATCGTTAAAAAGTGCGAAATTTCGCAAGACGTTCGCTGTTAGTTATCACCGCAATATTTATAATCTTAACGAAGCGATTAAACAAGCCTAAATTAGTTACGGGCTCTCTTAAAATTCGCATACACTATTAAAACATGCGTTTATTTATCGGAAGAGAAGAAATGATGACATCATTATTTTACCACAGTGGTCGTATGTAGGTATGCGTGATTTAACCGGTGAATTCTCGATTCGATGTATGTAGATTCAAGTTCGCTATATATAAAAAAAATCAAATTTAACAACATTTAACAATATAGATTATTAACACTATTGGACGACGGTGAGAGAAGACGTTGTGAAGAAATCTGAACCTGAAAAAGGAGTTTAGCATTACATTACATTAGTTTATCAACTGGTTTTGTGGGTATCCACTGTATGTCGGATAATATATTAAAGTGTGGAATTCTTGGAGTTTGATAGCACTAACCGGTGACATATCCGATATGTTTGTCATTTTGAAACCGGTATATACCAACTAATTTTTGGAATTCCCGAAATGTATTATATATGTAATATTGACGAGTTTAAATTGGTAATACTCTGTATCGACGGTGAATGAACACATTGTGAATAAATCTGAACCTGAAGAACGATTCTGTAGTTACCATTGTATGTGTAAAAAACATATAAGTGTGACATTCTTGGAGTTTGATAACACCAATGTATAGTGGCGTGGTGGTGAATATGCCTGTAATTTCTTTCAGAGAAAGAGGCCTTTAATCCAAATAATCCAACAATGAGGCTTAGTTGGTCCGTTGGTTGACTTTTTTATAATTAGTGTTATTATTGTATTCATATAAAATACTATATTTACGTCTTCTCAGTTCACGCTTGCGAGGAATTTTGTATTTTATGTTATTATAATTATTGTCATCGTTACTATTTATAACAAGTGTATTTGTTATTTTATTCCCTCTAGATATATTTCTATAATTAAATTCGTGAAGAGATCAGCATTAATTCATACGTTGTTGCAATGAAATAGAATAATATTTAATATAATATGTTTAGAAACTGGTTAGTAACAAACAATTTGAATTTAAGAAAAATACTGTCATGGTCTTTTTTTCTTTTGTAATTGTTGAATTCACTCTTGTATTGTTTTTTTTTCATGAGATGACGTTTGATGCTGAATATATAAAATAAGTTTAAAAGGGTGAAGTAGTTTTATTTTATGAAGAATACATACACTTCAGACTATTATTTATATTACAAGTGATTATTAAAAATAATCTAACCTTTCAATGAGTATCGTCCATGATACATATCGGTAAATAATGTATAGATTATAACTCTATTGATGCCTATAATATCCACAGTGATATGACAATGTCAAAGCTATAATATAGAGTCATTTTAGGGCAGGACTTATTGAGAAAGAAATGTATGGAAATCAAGAAAAAATTAAACCGCCGAAAAAACTGAAAAGCAAAAAATAATAAATCTTTTACTTTATTCATCTCAATAACTAAGTTCTTAAATTAATGTAAGTATACCTAAGTAATTTTAAGTCGGCGCCAATCAAGCAAATTAATTAATTACGTAAAGCGTGATGCGCGACGGCGGCGCAGCGTGACACACCCCTTGCATGCCGAGCGCTTACGAAGCAACCCGAACGGGCACACACGTTACCGCTGGAGATTTCACATTGCATTTTTAATTTGATTTGGTTATTTTTGTGAATTTAAGTAATCTAGTGATCTTTGTTCATTGGTTGTTTGGCGCCGACTCAAAATTTCTTAGTTATACTTACATTAGTTTAAGAACTTAGTTATTAAGATTAATAAAGTAAAAGGTTTATTATTTTTTGCTTTTCAGTTTTTTCGGTGGTTTAATTTTTTGTTAAAAAGTTTTTATTTTATAATTTTTTGTGGCAATGATCTTACTAATTACTACAAGCTTAATTTATTTGTAATACACAACTCAGAAGCTGAATTATAAATCATGCCCGGTTTTCCTACCCTTGGGGTTGCTTTTTTCATGTTTATATGTATATGGTTTTTTTTTTTCGAAATGACTACGCTACTGACCCAGCAAGGTTTTAACAGCTTCACCGGACCACCAAGGCGAGCGCTTAAGGCACTCAGCCGATTTTCTTTTGGCAACTATTTCAAGGGTGCACGGCACACCTCGGCTTGGCTGTTGCCTGTTGCATGCAAAATTGCGACCTATCTTAGCTAACCTAGCTAACTATTCATATATGTATGAGTTGTTGAAACGTATATGTGTACCAAGTATACACGCCTCAACAACTCCTCCATATATTTATTATCGGAAAATTAAGAGTTTTTCAGTTCGATAAGGGGAAAAAAGTAAACCCTTCCACTTTCATGTTTAAGCGTGTAGGCTTGCACGTGTGTAGGGGTGATCGTGTAGTGTTGTAGCGGTGATGTATACTCGTATTTGTGTGTCACCGTATCGCGCAAGCAATGCACTCAAGGGCTCCCTACCGAGGGATCGAACCTAGGCTTGACCCGCTGCCGTGGGAGGCCTAATCGGGTAGCATGTATATGGGATCAACTTCTGGGTATACTCTTTCAAATCAAAGGATAATAATTTAATTCGGACTATTCTGTCTAAAGGTATGCGCGGTCATAGATATAATCAGTGCGTGAATAATCGATCATTGTCGATTTTCATACCCTTAGGGTTGAAATTTTTTTTCTCAAATTTAAATGGCACCAACTTCGGAGTATACCCTTTCCAATAAAAAAGAATTTTCAAAATCGGACTATACTGTAAATGTAATACACAACTCAGAAGCTGAATTATAAATCATGCCACGTTTTTCTACCCTTGGGGTTGATTTTTTCATGTTTACATGTATATGGAACCAACTTCTGGGTATACTCTTTCAAATCAAAGGATAATAATTCAACTCGGACTATTCCGTCTAAAGATATGCGCGGTCATAGACATAATCAGTGCGTGAATAATCAATCATTCTTGATTTTCATACCCTTAGGGTTGAAATTTTTTTCCCAAATTTAAATGGGATCAACTTCGGAGTATACCCTTTCGAATAAAAAAAGAATTATTAAAATCGGACTATACTGTAAAAAGGTATGCGTGATCATACATAAAAAAAAATATACGCGACGAATTGATGAAAAATGTTTCAAAAACGGGAGGTTTTTCCTTTTGAGAACTGCTGCGTGTTAGTGTTAGTGTATTTAAGCCACGCCAACGAGGTCGCGGGCAGAGGCTAGTTTGACATATATCGGACATACATTTGGGGACATACATTGCATCGTGAAGAACATATTAGGAGGGCAGAGTTATCGAATTTCTGAAACTTAGTTTTTGATGATTCGCAAAGCCCCATTGCTCGAACTGTCTGTTTTGTAGTAGGAATATAGGGGAACTCCACTGCTGTCCCGCGAAACAAAATACTATATTAAAGTAAATAAAAACAACAGAAATGTAGACCGAAAAGTGATCTAGAGGAATGCATACATCCTGTAATCTCTTAACACGAATGCACGAATGTGCAATATTCGGGCTATTATATAAATCACCAATTGTTCCACGCAGCTGGAAGTTGAATACTGCTTAATGGATTTTATGAGATAAACATAAAACGTAGAGCTCTTGTGTATAATGAATGTCTATTGCCATAGAAATAAATTTTGTCAAGAAGATTATCGTAAGACTCTTAAAAATGTTGGTAAGTTGGTAACCTTTCTATTATTTTTATGATATTCGTAATCATAAGCCCTCAATCCTCAGGAGTAGCAGCAACCTATAACTGCGGTCCTATTGAGGTTGGAAATAAATATATAGCCAGTAGCTATAGTGTACAGTAACCACTTAAAAACAAGTCACGCATACTTCATAGTCTACTACTTCATAACTCACAGGAAAAAAGTTTCTGCAACTGTGTAGTAAAGCAGATATTTTGAGTTTAAATAAAACATTGTATGTCAGATATGTATAGGTGCGCTCTATAGCTACTCTTAAGAAACAGTCCCCTCTAGGATTAGTGTTAATCTGTTGATATATTGCATCACACACCTTTGGTCATATCGTCACTTAAGGCCAAGTGAGATTGTGGTGAAACGCTAAAGATATGAAGAAACAAAATACTTGCTGTAAGTTAAAATGCATCAGTTCATTAAATATAATACGTTTCACATCTAATATATGTAATAATAATGGAAATTCGAAAACCTGATTAAAAACAAATGTTTTTTTATCTCGAACTGACTACGCTATTGACCTAGCAAGGTCTTAACAGCTTCACCGGACTACCAAAAACAAATGCAATATGACGATATATCTAAAATAAACAAGCCTTTGTTAGATTAGACACCGCGCACACAATATCTAAAAGTTTTCAATCTCTATATAGACATAATAATTACGTATGAAAATATCGCCGCTAGGCAGTTCACGCGATGCCTTATTTAGCGTTTAAACCAAACAAACTAATTTACATGTCTTTACTTGGAAAACTATATACAGCGCTGCTCGCAGTTGGACCTTGAAACTAGAGAAAATGCATGAAAGGCCACAACAAACTGGTTGACCAAAGCGTTGACTCGTAACAAATAAACCTTAGTAATTTTTACAACTGACTATGAACCTTATCTTCAATACGTTATGGAATTAAAATCTGCAAAATATATCGTTGTGGAATTGTATCCCAGACGCCAAGACCGAACCGTGTCACCGGCCTCGATTATTGCCGTTCCGTTCCGAGCGAGATACCATACAGACAAACTCTATGAGAATAAAAGAGACAGATTATCTGGGGACAATCCAAGTAAATTGCTTCATGATTGGATAATTATTTTATTGATAGAGTTAAATACCATTGAAAATGGACCTTAGGGTTCGGTAGGGGGAAGTGGTGAAGTAATTTATGATGGGCAATTGAGTTCGAATTAACTATAATTTGATAAAAATATATTACAATAACAACAATAAGGAATAAGATTCTGAAATTATAAATGTGTAACCAATTCAGTGTATTGGGTGAGATGTAGGACAAGTATACTAAGGAGTTTATCCCGAAAGAGCAACAAAACGTACTATAGTGTGTTTGAATATTAAAATTACACTAATCTTTAGGTTTAGGGATACACCATCAACCAACAAGATCAGATAGTTTTGTGTACCTATATTCTTTAACTAGCTACCATCCTTATGTTAAAAATTCATAACTAAATGTTTCGGCCGCTATATTTTAAAATAACTTCCCATTATGCAACTGCTTTCGAGAACATCATTAAAAAAAAAAACAGGTCCATACAGTTGTCAAGCTTTCGTTTAAAACTAATTAGATTCTGACGAGTTGTTTAATCTAATTCGGTCTTCATTTTGTATTATAGAGTCACGGCAGTCAGGCAGTCATAGCGGCAAATATATTTTTGCTAATTGTTCGCTTTTATGGCATATGATATGGTTGAATCGACTGCCGGTTAGCCTCTTCTCTCTTTCGTATCATAGCAGATCTTATAATCAAAGAACCGAGGTAGGCAATTTATAGTTACTGTCTGTTAACAGAATATACCTTTTGATAGGCTCTGTATCATTCGTATAAATATCTGTTGGGAAGCAATAATAAAATGCATAACATAAAATTGCCTATATTCTATACATCATTTCAACCTTTGATAATGCATAATCTAATCATGAACTCCGATTTACTCACAGAGAAATTCAAACAGATGGGGACACCAGAGATTCAATAGCACACATCTAACATCATACTAATACTGTCGACTTTATAGTGTCATACACGCATACGCTAATTATCTTTTCCATACATTCTTCTTTTTACAAACACACACACAAATACACTAAAACATCAAATCAAAGCATATGAAGACATGTATATCAGTACTCAATTTGCTGTACATACAGCTATAATATATATAATTGTTTATGGTCACTTATATGCTATGGTAAGTAAATTTTAACATGTTAATAATATTTGTAACTATCTTCTACAGCACAGTATACACTGACGTAGGAGGCAGGGACCCCTTTATTTATAGAAGTGTAACAAAATACCTCTTAAGGATTATTATATTATATTTATATTATACGTGAAAAGATTTTTCGTAGCAGTCAAGCCTAGTTAAATCTGCATCACTTCCCACACATATGTCTATCCGATATTGGGCACATATGTAATATACTTCGCATTACTGAATTGCAGTGTTCAATGTACTATTGCTGCAATACATCAAATATGAGTATGGCTTTGGTTACATAGTAGTCTTCAGTCTTAACACGCTTCTTGAAAATTTTATATACCTAAGATCTTGTTTCAACGTAATGTTTTCTATCGAATTAGTTACGGTTGTCAATCTATAGTTTGATACCTTAAACGACATGTGAAGATGTTTTGCATGAGGATAAACTCGAACCAAGCAATACATTCTCGATAATATCTTGTCTGATTGATTTCAAATAACCTTATTTGTGAAATTAACTGCTTATATAACATATCTCGTTTTGCTATCTTATAACAAACTCAGTGTATTAAATTACTGTAAGGGTGTTAACATAATTAAATATATTCATTGAGTATCGAAGAGATATGTCTGGAATAGATCATAAAAGGAAAGCCGTTCAGGATGAAGACTGGTCTTAGTGTGTTTCAGGGTAAAGTACCGTTTTGTCAAAAATTGACAGTTCTGAAAGAATGTTCATACACAAACTGTTGTATAGTTGGCAATTTATTTTAATAAAGTAAAAAATTGAGGACATTAAATAATTTTAGAGCTACATATAAAGAGATGTGGCTCTTTTCAACAGTCCTGTAACGCTATTCGAAATTACATCATTGTCTTTATTTTCGTGTTGATAACATTGTCCAAGAAAGCTACAATTTCTTAGCAATTTAGCGATGTAGCTACGTCAGTGAAAATTTTAAAATCTTGTAATTTAACCTAGCCTATAATTTAACTTAGTCCCGTATGAAAAGCAAAATCATCAACCCAGTAGTTATTCAGGTTTAACAATCAATTGTCGTGGTAATTAGACATCGAAGTGCTGATTTGATAATGCAACTATCTTGATTCACTTGATAAACTTAATTATGAAATTTATTTGCATTTTGTTAATCAATAATTTCGCAATTTGATATATCTAGGAGTTATGATTGTGTGTAAAATCATTATCATCTTCTTACTCTTATCCAACTTAACTAGGGTCGGCACAACATGTTTTCCTTTTCCGTTCTTCCCTGTCAGATGTCATCTCAGTATTCACACCTTTTACACGTAGTCCATCCCTACCTTTTTCGGTCTTCCTCTACTCGTATATCCCTCCACCAACATAGTCAAAACTTTTCTAGTTACACGGTTTTTCATTTTCATGTCTCCTCATGACATGCCCATACCATGCTGACCTATTACTCCTCAACTTCTCTGCCACTGGTGCTATTTTCAAACTTCCTCTGATATACATATTCTTAATGATATCTATTCTAGGCACACCAAACATTCACCGTAATATCCGCCTCTCTGCCACATGTAATTTTCTCTTATCCATCTTTTTCGAGACCAGCACTCCCCAGAATACGTGTAACAATATGAATTATAAATATGATGCATATGACAGGAGAATTCTAACTAATATTATAAATAGGAAAGTTAGTTTGTTTGTCCCATACGCTTGCACGACTTAATTTGAGATACGTACATAAAAGGAAATACGATAACTTTCATACAGAAAACTGTACTATTCCCAAGGGATAGATTAAATCTACATTAACGCCTCAGACAGGTCGCGAATTGCACGTATTATGCAAGAACCCAAGACGAGGTGTGTCGTGCACCCCTTAGCTAGTTGTCAAATAAAATGTGCTGAGTGCCTTAAGCTCTCGCCTTAGTAGTCCGGTGAAGATGTCAAGACCTTGCTAGGTCAATAACGTAGTCAGTTCGAGAAAAAAATAATACATTAACGCAAGGGAAGCTACCAACAAAATAACGATATATACTTTCAGTGAAATTTGGTCACTCGTCTAACTACATTTATCAAACGTGACAATATCTCTAAAGGATTAGTAAAACAAAAATTGCATTATCATACCTAAACAGCACGTTGTCATGTGACACAATCGTGCCTTGTAATTGGTTTGGCTGTATCTTATCAGCCACTACATGTAGCCGTGTATCCTTATCGTTGTTTACTTCGACGGTTCTGACGCATTATTTTATCGACCAGTATAAACTGAGCCGCCAAGTTTCTTCTTATCTTATGTTAATTTTCTACTGAATCCTTCATTTATCAAATAATATCTATGTATCATTAGTAACAAATTATTAACGGTATATCTGTTCATCTATCAAAAGGACGAATTATTATTATTTTTATTTATCTAAGCGTGTCTGCTGAATTAGGATCGTCATCAATATGCGATGATATATTTGAAAATGCATAAGTTATAATAATACATTTAAATGATTTTTAGTGTGCTAGGTGTATAAAGTTTAATACATAAATCTAAATAAATAAATATATTATTCTACATTATATAATGTATATTGAATATTCTTTCATAATTGATTTATTTTTAATTAGAATTTTATTTGCATTAACGGGAGCCGCCTTTTAATTTTTCTTAAAATTTTTATTAGTAATTTCCGTTTCAAAGTAACAACAAACCTAGTGCAGTCTTTTCAACATATGTGTTCTATCCGATCCATCTTACGACGTTTTGATATTTACGTTTCATCAAAGGCATATAGGGTGTTTCGTAAATCTTGTCACACAAACAACTTCGTTTTTGTTACGGCGTTAATTATATCTTTGATATTCCCTAAGATATTCGTTGAAATTATATGGTGAAAATACATTTTGGCTCTAGAAATGCAACAAACATATTTATTTGGATAAAGTTTATCAAAACAGCTTTGTAGATAGCCTGTATTTTTAATAAGTAGTATGTTAAACATAAAAATGAATATTGTTGATTATCCTTAAAAGACTTATGTACTATGGTGCAATTTTCTGCTTTTTTTTAGGTAGGCAAATTCTGTTATACTTTTTTTTGAAGTTTCTCATAAGATTCAACCTAGAGTTAGCAATATAGGTGTCCGATAAATATAGATACCTACGACTTAATTACTGATATGTATTTTTTTGCTTTTTAATATGGCCTATAACATTTATTACGTAGGTATACAAATCTTCACGAAAAAATATAGAAAATTAGTGTAAACAGTACAAAAATCAGTTGCTTAGGTTTACATTAGTTTATAAAATATAGACACGAATAGCGACTTTGTTTTGTGCTATTTATTTATTATATTATGTTACACTTGCTACCATATGAGCACTAGCGTCACCTATTGGAAATTTATATCGAATTTATACCATATAATAACAAATTTATACCATAACTAGCCTCTGCCCGCGGCTTCGTTCGCGTGGAATAGTTACTTTGGTGTAGAGCTAACACGCAGCGGAAGCTCTCAAGAGAAAAAAAAAAACCAATTTGTAAACATCCTTCATTAGTGCTCCGCTCCTATTGGAGTCAGCGAACTAAATCCTTAATCGGTTCAAAAAAAAATCAGTGTTATATAGCTCATTTATCGAGAAAGGTATATATCGTCACGCTACGAGCAATAGGCGCGGAACACCAATTAGAAATGTTACAAAATCGAGATTTTTTTCCTCTTGAGAGTTTCCGCTGTCTGTTTGCGCTAGCCCAAAGTAACTATTACTACGCAGGCGAAGTCGTGGGCAGGGGTGAGTACATAATAAAAAAGAATGTATTCTATATAGGTACGATTATCTATAAACCACAAACAATATCTATAACGAGATATCTGAATATCCTATATCGGAACAACGCTGGAGAGTTATTAACATAGTTCGATAAATATCCCAAAGCAATAAGTTATTAGCTAATGTTTGTACAAGTGAGGAAGAAATATTTTCATTCAGTCACGGCCGTTTCGTCCGTGTTTTGAAACGTGGAATGTGCGCCTGCGCAAATTAATAACACAGCTCTTGCCGTTCGTAAACAATGGGTCTGCGGTTTATAAATAGTATACACAGACTAGGGGCCCGCATGCGGTTTTACCCGTTCTCGATGTGAAAAATATTATTAGCCGTGTGGTTCACATTCAATTGAATTCCGTAAATAAAGTTAAGAACTCTTTTAACGATTGCACAGAGCGTTACAAATTGTATTTTATTACGTACTAACGTTTGCACGCCTGGAAGATATTATATGTAATTTTGTACACTAGATATGATAACTAGCATTCGCCCGCAGCTTCGTTCGGATTACATTACATTATAATATAATAGCAACTAACGCCACCTAGTGGTGAGGTATATTAAGATAGATAGCATAAAAACCTCCATAAAAATACGCTTCAGTGTAGCAAACGGTGCTTGTTTTCGAATTCAAATATACCAGTATCCAATTTTATACACATATCTATCTGCCATTATGAGCGCATTGTCTAAAACAAAATACTACGGTAGTTTTTTTTGGTATTAAGAATTCAGCGGTATGTCTTTTCTTACAAGGGAAAAGTGTAGCAAGAGGTGTCTTGTGCATACGCGGGAGGGGGAAATAGAAGAATAATATTATCTACAAAACAAATTACGCAGACGAAGTCGCAGGTATCAGCTAGTATAAATATATATCCGTAGCGCTGCGCTGTCTGCATTTTCAACGTGCAGCTATGGCGAGATTTACACCTAGTGTATGGTAAATGACATCCTATTACAAATAAAAATGTCCATTATTTATCTATATTTATAAAACTATCGAATTAAATGTATAATTAATATAAACGATAGAATTTATAATGATGGATGTATGTTTGTCACTCTTTAAAGCAGACAGTACTTAAGGGCTTTTGATAAAACTTAGTAATACGGCTTATACATCAGAATAATACACAGACTATATTGTATTCAAATTTGCCATATAACGATATGTTTTACCAATTTAGAAAAAATCCTGCTATCTGAGTTAGTAGTTAGCAGACGAAGCTAATATATAATGTCATCAGTGATAAAGAAATAAATGCCGACGAAGTCGCAGGCGATTGCTAGTGATCCTTATCAAAGTATAATATAGTACCCAGAATTTGATAAGGTGCGTCGTGTCAGTGAGTGAGACGTCCGGCTAAGATCACCTCTCTCTATCACAGAGCACAATGATTGCGACAGAAAAAGATAACGCTATACGAAACGATGCTTACTCCGCTACCTCTGTCATCTTCCCGACGTGCCAAATCAAGTCGGGTACTCTTCTTACAACTAAGTGATAGTAAACTAATTGTAATCTACTCTTTAAATTAAAATTACCTTTATGTTCATAAATAAAAAACCATATTAATATTCCTCTTTCGTTTGAAACGATACATGCCGGTGTAATGAACTATTCAATTACGTACGACGTCATAAATTCACACATAAAACCGGTTCATTCTAATTAAATGTATCAATAAATGCAAATAAATTATTCGATTCACAATCTATTATTATTCTATAGTTAGAGAATGCGTTATTTTGTGTGATACGAGTTCGTTAAATTAATTTACTTATTGCATTTAAAAAATAGGTAATCTCAGGAACTAATCGTTCGATTTGAAAAATTCTTTCAATGTTATATATCTTATTTATCGAGAATGGTTATAGGCTATATATCATCACGCTAAGACCAATACTACCGGAGCACCAATGAAGAATGTTTAAAAATCAGGGTATTTTTCTTCTTGATAGCTTCCGCTGCGTCTTAGTGTTAGCCCGAAGTAACAATTCTACGCGAACGAAGTCGCGGCCAAAGGCTAGTTATAAATAAAAAGCTGTAGATACGCTACATATATGATAATTTGACAAAACAAACGGCACGATAACGCACACATAGGTACTTTTGTAGTCTGGTGAAGCTGTTAGTTCTTGCTAAGTCAATAGCGTAGTCAGTTCGAGAAAAAACAAAACGCATACATACGTAATATTGTAATGCCAAACTGTCTTAGTTAAAATGGTATGAAAAAAATAGTAATAAGTTGCATAGATACGAACGGATAGACGGGGCGGAGGGTGGTGAAAATAAGCTAGTTAACCAAGTTTCAACAAGGCACTGTCGAAGTGCTTATGACGTATCTACAGCTTTATAGTTACAGTATCATTGGCTGAAAAAATCCTTACATGTCATATACAACTGTGTAATACTGAATAATTTAAGTTATACTTCATTTGAGTCGTTTGGGAAAGATGACGAAAGTGAGTTTTTACGATGCGTTAACTCACTAACAGACACCTATAAGCGACACCATGAAGTTGGGTTGTAATTAATCAAGTTTTTGTGAAAACTGATAACTATATTCAAGGTAGTTATTCGAATATATATAAATTTATAACATGGGTTTTATATCAGTGGAGATACATAGAAAATTCTTACTTAAATATACATGTGTATTTGTGTATGATTTTAAATTACATATGGTAATGGATGATAATTTATTGGATGATATAATGGATGATGAATGGATGATATAATGGATGATAAATTATGCTATAAACTTTTAAATTAAGTTTAAAGATTTGAGGCTGTCTATCGGTGTGTATTATTTTTATTTGTTTATATTATAAATTATTATTAGTACACTATTATTTAATAAACAATTTATTAAATTTAATTTGGTCTCACTAGATTCTATATACAGATACATAGAACATTTATTTTAAAACCTTTTGAAGTTATTATATATTTATTTATTAAAACGTTATCCATTACATCAAATGTTTTTCTTAATCTAAAGAAATGACTTATTATATGCGCGCATAAGACACGCATACGTTTATCAATTCTCTGTTGGTTGCTGTTAGATTTCGTGCTTCGAATTATGCGAACTGTTTTATATATTTAAAATTGTAGATGTATTTTAATTAAATTTTTTTATATTAAACAATTCTTTAGGCGAATCGATTTTACTCAGTTCGACTCGACATACGTTCTCGGGTCGGTGACGCACACAATCGTGTATACTCGGCTTCAGTCGTCATCAGCCACGTGTACTGTCTGACAAGGAATGCATCGTTCCAATAATAACGTTTTTATTCTTATGTATTATATAAAATAAAATTATATTTATTTTGTATATAATCGATGTAATATTTTAAATACGTAAATTGTGCACATATTAATGTATTTAGCTTAGCCTAGTTGTTAAATACGGAATGCATGTTACTGAGGCACACCTGTTGGTACACATGGTTGTCTCACGAATTATCATATGTATAAACAGTGAGCGTCGTTTACCTTAGATATATACACGATGTTGTCTACAAGCCAACAGCCTATGCTAAAGTTCTGTAAATTTGGCACCGTTGAGCTTGTTGCCAATCGGCTGAGTACCATAAGGCAGCTAATGCTTTTTTTTCGAAATGTCTACGCTATTGACCCAGTAAGGTCTTAACAGCTTCACCGGACTACTAAGGCGAGCGCTTAAGGCACTCAGCCGATTCCATTCTGGCAACCAGCTCAAGGGGGCACGGCACACCTCGGCCTGGCTGTTGCCTGTAGCTAATGCCATTTAAGCCATCGCTTTAGTAGTCCGACAGCCGACAGGTCAATAGTGGAAGAAAATAGACACTAAGTTATAAAACTATGGTGACTTTAAAAAAAATTTGTCCGAACATTCAACTATGAAAACTGTATTGTGTTCTTTTTGTATTTTAAAATATGCATGTACCTAATTACTAAGAAATTTGGAAATAAGTTTCGTTTATCAGTTATCAATGGTTTATGGATACAACAACAATCATTTAGATTTCCACGTTTCATTATAACAATGATGTTACAAATGTATTTAATGTTGTCTTTGATAATATTATTTTTTTTTTAATTAGAAATTTATTTTCTTCCTTAATATCATCAATCGTAAGTTATCTATACGCTATAATCGCACATTTTTCGCCGTAGTAAAAGAATAGATAAAAAAAAAATATTAAAAAGTCTCTCCGATACTTACGATGAAACGGTCAATTTTATGGACCATTAGCGATACACGCGCAGTCATTCTGCGTCGGCTCCCGTAATTTCATCACGAAGTTTATCTTGACATTCCTAAAGTGTATCAACATAAAGGTGATTTTTGCGTAGACGCAATTTTTAATGAAAAGCAGTTACGCTGTAGCGGATTCGATACGGTTACAGATTGAGAATCGAGATTCTGCGGCGGACGTATCACGTGATGGTGTTTACGGTAAAATGTGTTTTTGAAGTTTTTACTCTCATCATCATTTTGGTTTTGCTCTGATGTCTCCTGTGTTTGTAGGTATCGGATTAGTTTATTCACCTAAGTAAACGACCGGTAACTTTGCGTATAATAATTGTGATTCTTTTTTTTCGAACTGACTACGCTATTGACCTAGCAAGGTCTTAACAGCTTCACCGAACGACAATTGCGAATTATACACCAAATAGTTTGCAGTATTCACTTCCACTGTATATGGGTAAATAGTTTGTCGTGCTAAATGCACTTTTTGGATCGGATATTGTATAGCTTAAAGACATTCTCCATTAGTCAATCATTGTTATTATGGTAGAAAGATATTATCGTACTAGCTTTTGCTAGCGACTCCGCTCGGGTTAACGTAAACTCAAGCTATACCTCGCGAACAGTACGCTTAACCTAAATGAAAAATAACCCTATGATTTTTAGTATCCCTGAGAAACGTTGTGTGCAAAATTTCCTGATCATTTGAGTAGTTACGTCGTAAAAGCATAACAAACAAATAAATTGACAATCTCATTTATAAAGTTAGTGAGTATAAGGATATATTATATTTAAAAAATGAAACACAGATTAGCTAACATTTTTTTTTTCGAAATGTCTACGCTATTGACCCAACAAGGTCTTAACAGCTTCACCGGACTACTAAGGCGAGCGCTTAAGGCACTCAACCGATTTCATTATGGCAACCAGCTCAAGAGTGCACGGCACACCTCGGCTTGGCTGTTGCCTGTTGCATGCAAAATCGCGACCTATATCAGCTAACCTAGCTAACTATTCATATGTGTATGAGTTGTTGAAACGTATATGTGTACCAAGCATACACACCTCAACAACTCCTCCATATATTTATTATCGGAAAATTGAGAGTTTTTCAGTTCGATAAGGGAAAAAAGTAAACTCTTCCACTTTCATGTGTAAGCGTATAGGCGTGCACGTGTGTGGGGGTGATCGTGTAGTGTTGTAGCAGTGATGTATATTTTGTGTGTCACCGTATCGCGCAAGCAACGCACTCAAGGGCTCCCTACCGAGGGATCGAACCTAGGCTTGAGCCGCTGCCGTGGGAGGCCTAATCGGGTACTAGCTAACATTTAATTAAGTATAACTATATGCTATAGTGATATAATCTATACATAAAAATACAATTAATTGATCTGTTGTTTATCTGGGCGAATCTCTGAAAGACTAATTTGGCTGAGACTTTTACTAATGTATCTATAGAGTACGAAGTAATTATAAAATCATTATTAACCTGGATACTAGCTTTGGGACAGATTGGTCCCAGCGCGCTTTTTTAAAAAATTTTAAATTTCCCGCCATCGGCAAAGACATTTAGTACATGTACCATATGAGTCTATAAATCTATGGTCACAATAATATATTTAATTATATTCAGATTATATATGGTTTTTATATTATCATGTATTTGCTATTATTTTCATAAAAATTATATCTAATTTAAAATATATTTCGTTTTTTTTTTCTTATGATCGATAAAATATTGTATATTTTCTTGAAATAAGTTTTATATGAAATAAGGAGAAAGAATAATAGTAAAGTTAATTGGCTGAAAACTATTGTTATCATATTCATTTGTCTAAATTATTCAATATTTAATTTGATATATTCATATTGTAGTAGTTTAATGTATATTTAGTTCAGTATTTAATGTAAAATATTTTTTCTAACCTAAAAGTATAAACACAATAGCTAAGTTGGACATTTCGTGGTTTAGTACAAAAAATAGTTCTTAAAAATTAAATAATAATGTAATAATACATTTTGCATAATAATTGGAATTTCACATTACATCATTTATAATTATTCAAATCTTGTAATAAATCCAGTATTTTTTTAAACCTTATACTGCCAAACTGTTTGCTAACCTTTGCATCATAAGGTCTATTTTCGTTTGTATGGTAATGGTGTAAATCTTTATGGTTTTTCACTAATACAGGTGTTAAAAATACTCCTCATAACTAATCCAAATAAAATTTTAACTTTTTACGAAAAAATAACACCATTTTTAACAAAATGGAATCGCAAGCACCAGCTAATGTGAATATTAGGTGTCTATAAATAAATAGAGTTTTTAAATCTGCATATGACTTTTGTAGTTTTGCTTATCTTTTATAATTAAATGGAATCTATGCAAATTAAAGATTTTATGAAACATAAATTTATTTACTTATTTAATGAATTAAAGTTAGAATTAGGTATACCACATTATTCAAATTTAAATAGGAAATAAGTAGGTACACTGATAACTATATAAGATCAATATTCACTGCACATAAAAAAAATCAAAATAGGTGTTCCAGACAGGTCTATATCTTGGGCAATGTAATCAAAACGATAGAAACGTGGAATCTCTCGTTAACAAGTTTAAATCAGCGTGCAAAAAGCACTTTACCTGTCGCTAACTACCACTAAATCAGATTACACTCTCACCCCTCGAAACTTTGCTTCTAGGGTGAGGGACGCAGTGCACTTTATACTCTGCGGTCTACCTACGCAGAATTTAAATGTGAGTTTGTTCGCTAGTTTCTTTGTTACTCCTTTACGTAATAGTTGTTAAACCGATCTTCATGAAATTAGACGTTATTAAAGGCACAGAAAAGACATAGGGTACTTTTCATCCAAATGAAAGTACTGTTCCTCTACTTCAAATCTGCATTAAAGTGAGCTAAGCCATGGCTATAAGTTAGTAACCTTATAAGAGTGTGCGTTATACTTATATCTAGTTATGTATACTATTCTTTAAAAATTATAACCACAATCAATTAAATTCTCTAAAAAAATCTCGCTTTTTTGAGTGCCTTAAACTATTATTACGTGCTTTGCATTCTTAAAGTAATAATAAAGAAAACAAAAATTGTATCATTATCATATAAATTAATCTTAGTATGTTAATTAGAGTTAAATTGAATACATAAATAAACAAGTTTATGATACACCGTTTCTTTATATTTTCTTTATAAAAATTAAAATTTCTAGGAAAATATTAAAGATCTTATATAGTAGGTATGTAAAAATTCTTTATTAGATCACACGATAATATGTCATGTTCAGTATAAAGGAAGTTAAATTATTGTATTATTTGAATTAGAGCCCACGTATTTGAATAACAATATCGGTAAATTAGGACAGAAATTCACATTAAAGACATATACACACATATATTTGATCTATCTATACACAGGTTTGGATTGCTTTTTGGATTAATGTGAACCCAGAGTAATTTCTAGTTTACATATATCTACGTTTACTTATAGGAACTAAAAACCTTATATGAAAAAAATGAACAAAAAATTAAAGATAGCCAGCCCACTTTGATTTCAGATAAGACGAGGGATTCACAAAAATAATTCAGAGCAATTCGAAGAAAATATATGTGTGTACTAAAATAAATCAAAAATTCTACGTAGGTGATCCGCACTTTTCACTTCGTTGCAAATGTTGCCAGTCCCCTACGTCTAATCGTTATATAAACTTTCTGTGGAACCCTCTGTGTGTACTTTACTGAATATAATGTAACTGGGTATTACGATCTACGACTACGCTAGTTATAACTGAACTTTTCAAAATGTTAGTGATTCTGTTCGAACTACACTAATGTGATTTATTTATTAAATCAAAATAGATTTTCAATCTAATATACCAACTTTAAAACGTTATTTTTTGTTTGTTAGTTAATTACTAACAAATTTACCTAATAGCATAACAACTTAATAGTAGTAAAAAAAAATTCGTACATTAAGTTGCTATTAATATACATGGTTCTGTTTTCGAATTTATTTATTTTAAAAATGTCGAGTTACTCAGTGGATAAATGTTTAAAATATACTAACCCGTAGGACTTTAGACCTTATGTTCAAAAAAATGTATAAAGAAAAGTTCGGAATGATACACATTTTTTTATTCGATCTGACTACGTTATTGACCTAGCAAGGTCTTAACAGATTCCCCGAACTACTAAGGCAAGCGCTTAAGGCACTCAGCCGATTTTATTTGGGCAACTAGCTCAAGGGTGCACGGCATGCCTCGGCTTGGCTGTTGCCTGTTGTATGCAAACTCGCGACCTAACTTAGCTAACCTAGCTAACTATTCATATATGTTTGAGTTGTTGAGACGTATATGTGTACCAAGCATACACGCCTCAACAACCCCTCCATATATTTATTATCGGAAAATTAGGTTTTTTTCAGTTCGATAAGGGAAAAAAATAAAACCCTTCCACTTCCATGTGTAAGCGTGTAGGCATGCACGTATGTGAGGGTGATCGTGTAGTGTTGTAGCAGTGATGTAAATTTTTGTGTCACTGTATCGCGCGAGCAGCGCACTCAAAGGCTCCACACCGAGGGAACGGACCTAAGCTTGAGTTGCTGCCGAGGGGGGCCTAATCTGGTAATGATACACATCTATTTACATAAACTGCAGTAACTATTTTTATCTTTTACATATTATTAAACAATAAGCGTCATTTGCGGAGCTACTATAACCAATGTGTGTAGTTGAAAGGCCTTTTGAATAAACTTTTATTATTATAGTTATAGGTAGGCTTTGATATCTATGTCTACTACTGTCTACAGTAAGTATATAATTATGCTGATTATCTTTGAAGATATCATGGATTTAAAATTATTGCTCGTTTATATGAGAATATAAATTTAATCTCTATAGCTCTCTAGGTAATAACTTCTACACTGTCTCACATATATTTGTTTAGATAGTAAAAGTCAGTATGTCAAGTCTGTCTGTCTGTTCGCGATAAACTCAAATACTACTAAACGCATTTTCTTGCGGTTTTACACAGTAGATAAATTGAAACACAAGGAAGGTTTAGGTATATAATCTGTCAAGATTTTTTTAATTATCAGGGCGGGACAGTGTCCTCCGGGCTTGCCAGTTTTATAGAATATAATATGTGCGCCTCAATCGCTAGGACGTTTATGACGTCATATAAGTAATTAATCATGCGAAGCCGCGACGAGTAGCTAGTATCAAATGAATAGTTTAATATTTTATCTTTATACAAAAAAATCATAATTTTAGTTAGACATGTTAAAAATAATAAGGTACGTAACAAGTACCTATGACAATATATTACTGTTTCCAAAACTTTATAGAATAATTTCAGAACCCCTCGGTTGTACAGTTCTGAGCAAAAGTTTCGACAGGAAATGTAATGGTAAAGCTTGTAAGTTGTCTTTTGAAACTTCACTTAAAACTTTTGTAAGCGTAGTGTTGTATATCTGTTTACAATTGGTATTTATATGGACGGCCTTTGATTTGACTAACGAATTTTATTACTAATTTATTGTTGGGATACCACACCATAATATCAAGGGTAGTGTCGTGTTTATAGCAAGTGTACTTTATAATGGGTTGTCAAGATCACGTGTCTTGGAAGACCATTATGACGTCACGACAGACTCATGACGCATGTTGTAGTAAATTACGTAGATGTGAAAAAAGTTTGATAATAACTGATTAATAAAATCCAATGTAATTGCTTGCACGTATTCGTTATTGAAGTTATACTTCTTTTGGCGCGTTAGGAAAAAATAATAAGAGTAAATTTTTAGGATGCGCGCGTGAACCGTCACGAAAAACCTACACCATGAAGTTAGCTATATTCAACATTTTGCTTCTTTGTATCTGTTGTTTGTATTTATTTGTATTAAAACTTTCAATGTAAATACCTTTTTTCTATTGTTAGTGTCGTTTTTTCTACAATCGTAGACTAAGGCGTAAGATAAAATTTTTGAAAAGATTTTTATCTTGTTACGCCAAAGAAGAATAATTTCTAACGCGTGTACATAAGTACACACACACTTAATTCGTTGTAATTACTATTTATATATAGAGGATATTTTACTTGAATCAGACAAAAAGAAAGTGAGATTTTCAAGTCTGTTCGTGTTAGAACTAATCTACTTCTAGAAGATGTTGATACAAACATATTTATTTGTGAAATGACAGCCTTAATAATAATCGTATTTGATATTCGGATTTGGTTTTGACAAATTTTTCTAGCGGAGCTGTTTATAGCTTACAACACATACTTTATTCTATTAAAAATAAATTGAGGATTGATAACAGATAACAGAGAATGATTTGATGTACATAACTGTAAGCAAAAATCTCAAAATAAAATTACCTACTAAAATTTTTCTAACTTTGTAACACTGAAACTAATTATGTGAGACGCGTCCGCGAGATATTATAAAAATACACTTTTTAATATAAAATGACTTCACATTAAAAGATTACAATTGAAATTTTTTTTTTTTTCGAACTGACTACGCTATTGACCTAGCAAGGTCTTAACAGCTTCACCGAACCCCTAAGGCGAGCGCTTAAGGCACTCAGCCGATTTTATTTGGACAACTAGCTCAAGGGTGCACGGCACACCTCGGCTTGGCTGTTGCCTGTTACATGCAAACTTGCGACCTATCTTAGCTAACCTAGCTAACTATTCATATATGTATGAGTTGTTGAAACGTATAAGTGTACCAAGCATACACGCCTCAACAACCCCTCCATATATTTATTATAGGAAAATTAGAGATTTTTCAGTACGATAAGGGGAAAAAATAAAACCCTTCCACTTCCATGTGTAAGCGTGTAGCGTGCACGTGTGTGGGGGTGATCGTGTAGTGTTGTAGCAGTGATGTAAATTTTTTGTGTCACTGTATCGCGCTAGCAACGCACTCAAGGACTCCCTGCCGAGGGATCGAACCTAGACTTGAGCCGCTACCGAGGGAGGCCTAATCTGGTGTGCGGGAGCGAAATCTACCCCCAGACCACGGCGGCGTGATCTGTGGTTACGCGGGCGTGGGCGTGAGCACGCTCTGTTTGGATTATTGACATTATATTAAATCTAAAACTAAAACTATATTAAAACTACCACACGAAGTGTGAGACAATAGTACCATAAAACCTATTAATACCTAATTTACGACATAACCTAAGCGATGTGACTATTGCTCAAAGTTTGAACGAATAGTATCTTCAAATCGGGATTTAATTTATGAAGTGGTTCTCTCGTACCACGGTGATAACGATTCCCCAATTCCTCGTATATTCGCCTTATGCTGCACGTGACCGAAGGTTTTGATATAATCGCTGAAATGCTGTGCTCGACCTTCATGTCGTGTGAATTACATTTTCTCTTTGGTACAGAATAATTTCTAGTAGTTGTACCGGTTTCCGTTTTTTGAATATGATTGTGTTCTATAAATTTTTTCGTAGTTGTCGGTTCTCGGGGGCAATAGTGAGAGTAGCTGCAAATAATATACCTATTTAGACTGGAAAAGTAGCATGATACAAGCTTTGTTCCGAAACATTGTAGAGCTTGACAGGAGTTTGTACAGATATCTTCATATAAAAGGTTTTCGAGGTCAACTGTGTTAAGGATTATTGGTGAATCTTTATTGCGTGTTGGTTTATTATTCGTAAGAATTTTCATAATTTTTCAAAGGTGATCTTTTATACGACCATCTATATTTCTATATAATGAGTGGGGTCGGGGAATGAAACCAAATGAACGACCTCGAAAAATCCTATACTGTTACTGTCCACAGAACGTCTCGTAGTCCAGGGAAGCTGTTAAGACCTTGCTGGGTCAATAGCGTAGTCAGTTCGAAAAAAAAAACAGAACGTCTCGAATGTTGACTGGTTGGGAAACCTGAGTACAATATATCATAGCGTACTTTGTCAGAATAACAAAGAAGAAAACACTTACGATTATCCACATAGAAATACGAAACAGTTTTACTAATCCAGCATAATCCAACATAAAAATGAAAAAGCCTTTAATTTTAAGCCTTACATTTACTGATTTCATTGTATACTTTAAAATAATTTAAAAATAATTGAGCAAATTCGAATTAAGCACGAACTTCTCATGAGAGGATGACGGCCTTCTCTAAACTACTTCAACGGTTTTCTTTCGCTACCGTTGGCCATTTTATACTATTTCTAAATAAAAACACTACACTAGTAACTTGCAAAGTTTAACTTATACATAAACAGTGGTTTGACTTTACTATTTCTGAAATAATGGACGGATAAAAATAGACCCGGAAACATTTTTTCCTAATATCGGACCTTTGTTTTACCGCAAAAACCTCAAAGTGCGCGACGGAAGCAAAGCCTTTACAGGATTATCTCGGGTAACCGCTCTGAACCGTTATACAACTTTGTTTTGTTCAAAGAAGGGTAACCATAAATAGTGTCTGTTTATACAATGTAATAAATTGAAATATATTTTCGAAAATATTTAATGTATAATATATGTGTCAATGTATCTATACCAATATCTAATTGTATAATCATATCTGATGCATGGTTTCATTTGCCTTTAATATTTCTTGCTCTCGGCCCCCGATACTTCGTTGTGATTTAACTTGCTTATGATCTATAGCTTTGTATGGCAAATTCTCCGCTCTAAAAAATCATGGCGTGATGCTAGATTGTCTCTAAACTATATCAGTAAGCCATATTCGAATGTGAGTTTGTTTCCTTGTTTAGTTTTCACGTCTTAACCACGCAACTGACAGTCATGTGATTTTGCACACACGTAATTATTTCAGCTAGCAAAAAGTTCTGTTTCCAAAGGATAGGTCAGTTCTACAATATATTAACGCAAGTGAACCGCGATTGAAATTAGTAGGTTTTAAAGAAAAAAATACTTTTTCAATACATACAACACAAATTAAAAAAATTGAGCTTTATAATATTAGAGTATATTAAATAAAGTATTTGTAGCGATGATGGCTGAGTGACAGAAATGACGCAGCACATCACAGGATCAATCAAAATACGTTAGGAGCTTAAAATAATTAAAGTAGAATATTATTTTTTTTTTAAATCTGCAAAGTCGGTATATGGATGACAGTTTTAAGTCGGCCGATGGAGCGCAAGAGAGATAGATGCGTCACAAGCCGAACGCTTAGATCGATTGCACCTCCCTATCGCCTTTTCCGCGTTCACGCTTTCCCTCTTGGCTCAGGCGAAACGTGACAATGAGTCCTGCCTGTGCGTGCATGCAGTTAGCTTTTATTAATTTATAAGACGTTATCAGGGCAAAAAGAATTAATGGTATTTTAATCAGATCTTCTCTTTGCGATATTGTAAAATTGTGGAACTGTCTGTCAACCAGTGTTTCTCCCTTCTTCTTGTGACATGGAGTCCTTGAAGGGTAACGTGAAGAGATGTATGTTCAGGCTGGTATAACAATGAAGACAATTAATTATTGTTTTTTTGATGTTCGTAGTTGCTTTAAATGGCAATATATTGTCAAGTACAGTGCTTTTGCATAAAATAAACTATTAAATATTAAAATAAATAGATGACTAAAAATATAGTAGCTTAGTTATTTTATACTTGTCAAAGCTTCTGTGAGAAAAAAAAAACTCTTATAAGTTATTAAAATATATTGTCAAACCACAGTCAATATACTACTATAAATTCTCAAATGTCTTATTGACGTAGTTATTATGTATTAGATACATAGATATATATAAATCTAAGCTTTGTAGGCGTTTCTAATATTTAATTTAACAAACAGAGCCCTGAGATACAATATCCGGATTTTGATTTATCTCGACGTAGCGGAAAAAAAATACGAGATAGCCGGCTAAGTTCATTTAAGAATAGCGTTACATTTCTTTTACCAAAAATGCGCTGTAAGATAGGAAGAACAGTACAAACCTAAACAAAGTCAATCTTAATCGGACGTCTAGTTCTGTGTACGAAAATATCCGCAAAATTTCTATAATGTGGACACCCTAGTTTGAAACGTTGCGTCATTCACCCCGGTACTATAATCCTGGACAGACCTGGGTAATTGTTGTGGGGTTCGTAAATTAAACAGCGTGACAACTGGTCGTGCGCGCCGCCCGTTGCCAGGGATCCGATGTAATTGGCAGTTTCATCGTGAACCGGTAATTAGCTGAGTGCGTAATTAATTCATTTTACCTATAATTTCTATTTTATACTCTGTAAATTAAATATTATTGTCGATAGAATGAGTTGCTAATGGATAAATGGCGTAGTTTTTTATCTGTGATACTTTTTATTATACTATATATTGCACACTTGATTACATATTTCGATATACTTCATTCTGTTTATGGTTTTATGAAACTTGAGCTATGAAAGAAAGGATTTACCTCGTAGTATTTTTACAACTTGCTATTATATTTTGAGAGTTTAATTTATGTATTTTTATTGTGATAGTTATTTCGTTCATAAACGCCTGCTCAGGGCCTAAATTGCTTTTTTTTTTATTTATCGACGCACTGCTTATCTCTCGTTGGTAGCTGTTGTGTTTAGACTGAACAGTTTACTATCACTAAACTATGGTACTATAAAAAATATCAATCCTTTTAATAAAAATGTAATATAATAAAAAGTTAAAATTGATTTTTGTTTTATTTCTCTTAAATGTTATTAGTTTTTTTTCACAAATAGAGTTTAACTTCTATGTATAAAAATATTATTAATTAAAATCGCTTTTCATCTCTGTCCGTGTGTTCTCATACTTTTCCGTAAGTAACTGATTTTGATACGGTCTTTGAATTTCTTTTTCTCGAACTGACTACGGTATTGACCTTGCAAGATCTTAATAGCCTTACCGATATTTTAACCAACATAGTATTAATCATTATCTAATTGAATACTTTAGTTAGGTTGGACATTTAATATCGAACAAAATTACCATTTATAACATATAATTTCGAGAAATATTATAGAATCACATATTTGAAATTCGGAAAGTTGTGTTCTTGAAGAATCTTATGTTGCTTCTATGACTTTGATAAACTGTAAATTTATGTCAAAGTGCGAAAAAATGATTGACAACGTTTACACATTCCCTTGCGAAGTCGGAACGGATTAGTAATTTCTTATAAAATAATCTCTAGAGTTCTTTAAAGAGCTCGTGTTAATGCGTTAATATATTAAGTGTAAATAAGTATAAGTACATATACAGATAAACAAAAAGAATGTGGTGTCGTGGGATACCAGGTAGGAACGAAGTTCCTTCGGCAAATGTAGAATCACAATTTGCAAAAAAAAATCGTGCTCAATTTTATGTAATCGTAATTCAAATTATCAATTAAAATAACAAAATATGTTTCTTTATTTTTGTTTGACAAAATAAAATTACATAGAAATAGAAATAATTACAAAAAAGGAGAAAGAGAAAGGTATTATACACTACTCGCTTGTATATACGACTGTCGCGCCTGCACACGTCTCATTTAAAGGTTTTATTCCACGCACTTTTCGTTACGGTTTTACTATCACATTTTATTCAGTTCGGTCGCGCAGCAAAATCCCTATCTCCTCCAAGCCTGCCGTAAGGAACTTCGTTCCAATAAGGTTTAAATCGTTGATATATGTAGATTCGATTTTTTATTATATGGACTAGCTTCTTTCCGCGGCTTCGTTAGTGTGGAATAGTTACTCTGGGCTAACGCTAATACGCAGCGGGAGCTCTCAGAAGAAAATAAAACCCGATTTTGAAACATTTTTCATTGGTGCTCTGCACCTATTGGTCTTAGCGTAATGATATATAGCCTAATTTTCAAATGGGATCAGTAAAAGAGATTAGCGCGTTCAAATAAACAAACTCATTGGTTTTATAATATTAGTGCAGATGTGTAAATGAACGAAAGTATATATTTCTGGTAAATTAAAAACCAAGTATAGCTTATAACCAAACAACTTAGAACAGTTAAATATATGTAATAGGTGGCTAATAGCCGTCTGTTGCATTTAGCAATTTTTGGTTTTTAATCATTAATTAATTTTTAACAGCATTTTATTAGAATCTATCCAGCTAACGGCCATTCGAAAACAATGGAGATACATCCAAACAACCATATTTTGTGACCTTTCAGACATAAATCTGACCGTCGTGTTTACCATACAAACGTCTGTTCTGTACAATAATCAAATCCATACTCTCATAACTCAATGGTTGAATTTACTACCACTGTGTTATACAAGCCTATCTTTCCGGATGTCACTCTAGTAATTTCATTTTAGTGAATTGTAGAACATTTTTCTCTACACGTAGTACAGACTTAAGAGTATTTATTCTTCCAGAAGATTCGAATTTATAAAGCAGCTTAATTCATACCTATTATGCATTTATATTATACAAAAAATTTTTATTCGTTTCTTAATTGTATGTAATAAAAGTAATTTCACTTTTATAGTTTCTCTGATTTAAGTTAAAATATACCGTATTCTTAAGTAAAAAAAAATAGAAGCTACGTTTGTGTAATTACGTATGTGTGTTGTTGGTTTATTAGTAGGTTTAAGGTGCTAACCATCAATTAAAAAATAATACGAAACAGTTGAGATGCGCAAAATAATTCGAAACACAAAAACATAATGAAAAATCTTTATGTGTTTATTAAACACTAGATTACATTAAAATGGTACAATCGGATTTTATTATGAATCTTTATGAATAAAAATCAAAAAGAAAAGATTTAAGCAACAATCCTCCGTTCCATTTAATTCCGTTCACAACTGGTTACCGTGGGTGTCTAGGGGTATCGATTGATGTCGGAAGGAGACGGACTTATATCTCTACAAGCTTGAGAGACAGAGATGTATTAGAAACCTTCCAAGAATAAGATAGCATCAAGAGTTACGTCAGGAAGAAGCGAGACGTCGCTGGCGCACCATCAATAAACTACCTTTTTTATTTTTAGGGTTCCATATTGTATGGTTCCTATCGTATTTATATATGACTTTTATTCACATACACTGAGCTACGTCTTGCTCGTTATTTATATATCTTTGTAAAATATAATATAAGTATGCAAAAAAAAAATCAATGACGTCATAGAACAGGATACTAGACAGAGCGTTTTGGTCAACCGTCTCCATTATATGATTATGAATCCGCCTGTAATTTTAATAAAAAGTATTAATTAACTACTCAATCCAAGAGTGACTATAATCAATTCATTTTCTATACTAATATTATAAAGAGGTAAAGTTGTGAGTTTGTGACATTGTGACTTCGTAGGATCTCTCAATAAGCACTGGTCCGATTCGAAAATTTCTTTCAACGTTATATAGCTCAGTTATAGGCTATCCGCTATATATCATCACGCTAAGATTAATAGGAGCGGAGCACTATTGAAAAATGTTTAAAAATCGGGATATTTTCCTTTTGAGAGCTTCCGCTGCGTGTTAGCGTTAGCCCAAAGTAACTATTCCACGCGAACGAAGTCGCGGGCAGAGGCTAGTTTTCAATATTTGAAGACTACTAGAACAAGAAAAGAACAGATTACATGTCCCGTTCTCCTACATGGCGAATTAACATATCGACGGAAGAAAGCGGAATTGTGGTAACTCGCATCTTGAGGTAAATCACTTTTTACCATATTGTTGTATAAAAAATATCGCTTTGATTGCTCTGGGTCTCGCTTTCTATCGCTCGCTTTCTACGATTCAATTTTTCAACGATACGGCCTTGGTTTTTGTCTGGTTTTAGCACTACACACAAAGAAAATTGAAGTTTTGAAATAGTTATTTGGTTCTGATATAAAGTTGGGTTTTTCAAGTTACGATAATTCTGCTTTCTTCTATCGATATGTGCAAATAAAACGACACGAGAAGTTACTTATTTCTAATGTAGGATTTGTCTTTCAATTGACTATTCGAGTTCCTGTATATATTTCCAGTTATAGTAATCATTTAAGTTTATTAGTCTATTTACGGTAATAAACTACATCGTAATCTAACAGCAACTGTGGTTCATACAAATCAGTAAGCTTAATGTTTATTTTGAGGATGAAACAGAATGACTATATAACTTGATATTTCTTCCTTATTTTAACGATATTAAACAGGATGCTTGTATACCTGTGACCAATTTATTTATCATCGTTTGATAATCTTATTTTTTTTTCGGACTGACTACGCTATTGCCCTTATTGACCTTCACAGCTTCACCGGACTAAGATAATCTTAAAAGTTAAATATTAATTTAATTTGTTGATATAAATTTATAAAGTAACATTAAAAATAATCTAGTATATTTTATAAACGTAAAAGAATTTTTCTTTGAATGATTATCCATATATCTCATGCTCAAACAACTGGTTGGATATTATAATATAAAAGTCGATTATATCGTATGACAGTGAATTATTTGTATAACAGCTATTATCAAAAAGGTAATATGATAGTTTCTTTAGTATAAATCGTTTAATATATCATAATGAAGTTGTCTGTAAAGTAAAATTATAAAAACTTTATTTCATTGAGAATATCTATAATTATAATTACGGAACCCTCTCTATATCAATAAGTGTGTCTTGACTATGTCTGTTACCTTTTTCCATTTATTAAGTGGTTATTTATTCATAACACCTTTGTCGGTTTTTTGTAGTGCTCATTAACTCAAATTAGTTTGAAAAATGCCTACGGTATTAATTTTCGTAATGACCTAGAGTTTTATGAATTTAAATGCCTTCTTTTAAGTAGGAATTCAAATAGATTCATAATTAAATTAATGTTTTTCTGTTTTTAGTAATTGTACATATTCAAATTTCTTACGTTATATTTTAGTAAAAACTTGAGATCTATGTAGATATTTATAAGTGTAATAAATAAGGCAAGTGTTTATTGCTTGTTGGGTTTAATTGTCGAAATTGCTGAATCAATTTTAATAAGAATTTTGTTAGCCTATAGAGGATGATAAAATGTGATAGAGTAATGAGTAACCTCAACAGAGGTGACTTTATCAGCAAAAGGGATGTAGAACTTAATTTCTACGAAACAACAAAACCATTTTCACGAAAACAAAATCGTGAGCAAACAGCTAGTCCCGTAATAAAATAAGTCAAAATATTATATTAATATCTTTAGTGAAATCTAGATAACTATAATGTACCCAATATGAAGAATTAAGACGTAGATATTGAATGACATATTGAGTAACGTCGAAGGTTGAAATCAATCCTGTTTTAAATAACACAAATGCAATGAACATAATAAAAACGCAAAACACAAACTTTGTTACATATCATTAAAATAAACAGGCTTTGAATACGTGGTAAAGTGGTCATTTGTATGTAATATTCCATCAGAGAACGACAAGACGTCGTGAGGGCTTCCACCCTTATATGGTCGATATTCCCGAGATTCGTACAAAGCGATTTGCTTCTACATTTATTATACGTACGGCTGAGGTGTGGAATTCACTCCCGGCGTATGTCTTCCCGTCATCATATAACTTGGGAGTATTCAAGAGTAGAGTGAACAGGCATTTAGCAGGTAAGCGTGATCCATCGTTGGCTTAATCGTCCCTTAACATCAGGTGAGATTGTGACCAAGCGCATGCCTCTAAAACATTTAAAAAATAATAATAATAATTTGACAGTTCGCTGAATTCCTGCGAGCTTGACAGATTATTAAGAGCGATGACTGCAGATCTAAAATGTTCTACTTTGGCTGTGAAAGTAACGTTGGCAGAAAAATAATCTTAAAACAATAGCAATCACTAAGAAATAACTTTAGAGCTTTATTCTTCAAGATTATTAGATGGCTTCTCTGGAGTAATCGTTAGCACAAAGTGTTTTCTTACAAAAATATTCTAAGAACAAGATAATGGCATAGTATCTGATAATAATCACAGTATAATCCACAAGACAGGGTGTGTCGTAAAGAAAACACGACAGAAGTGAAACTTGTGTTACAAAGAAACATTTTAATTATTCATTAATAATTTTCTAATAGCATAAATTGTGTTCAGAGATCGCCACCTCGGCTGAACGCAGTACACGCAACCTCGTACATCGCAACGAGAGAGAAAGAAAGAGAGAAGAACATATGTCTCACTGTTCTCTAATACCAGAAGGCAACCGAGACACTGCTCCCACTCTATCCGACACAGTGTTTATTCCCCCAATTTTAGCCATACAAAAAAGTTGCAGATCAGAATTTCAAAGCTCTTACATACGAAGTTTCACTTCATAAGGTGAAAGAAACCGTCGGGAAATTTATAATCCTGTCATATTGACCAGCAAGCATTATCAGTAAATTGGGTATACACCAGCTAACATTCAGAAGCGGCAACTCAATGTGTAGTCCGGTGAAGCTGTTAAGACTTCGCTAGGTCAATAGCGTAGTCAGTTCGAGAAACAAAAGGCAACTCAAAACAGATTCGCTGTGGCGGGTTAACCGCTCGAGTATGATTGTAGTAGTACAATGAGGATGATGGTGATAATATAATCTAGTCAAAGTATATACCTAATAATTGTGGTTGATGACTAGTAGTGGATATACAACGCGTTGATCTTAGAACGCATCAGGGTTAAAAGTCCTACTATACCGTATTTAACCTTTCATGTGGAGCTGTAACATTTATTTTTGTTATATAATAGGTTTTGGCATTTGATCACAATAGAATGTTAATTCCCAATGTGGTCTAAGATGATAATCACGCTAAATCTAGAGTAGCCTTGCTTTCAGCTACAGCTGTCTGAATAAGCCAACCAGTGCTTGGTGACAGATTTTAAACTCGAGAAGATTAGTTAGCCACGCGCTCTTAGAAAAAGTCTTATCTGCTCTCTATAATATCCGCCTCAGTTCATAATACAGTAGAAATCATATCTTCAAATACCCTATTAACCGAATTGTATATGACACATGGTGAAATAAAAACAGCTCGTGCATAAATGTACGGTAATTAATAAAAGATATTCGACGTGAGTATAGTTTGCGGTGTGAGTGAAACCCGCTTTCTAGTCGGCGCACGATCCACGGCCCGCATTTCTAATGATGACACGTCACGTCACGACACGACAGATGAGCGTTCACGAACGGCTTCCCTCTTGATTACATCTATAACTCATAACCTTAATTGCTAAAATGTTTTAACGTCTCTATCGACATGAACACGATATAGATACCTATCTGTTACGTTTAACTACTCACTTATGTAATGCTACTTTAATGTTCTTTGTTTGTTGTTTATTAGCTCGCTCTCTCTCATTCTTTTGGGTGGTTGATATCACGCGTATATACGTTTCAGTAGTTTGTTTAATTACCTTAAGTCCTTATTCTATTTAGTAAAATTAGTATATATTACATGGGTATATTAAAAGGTATTAAACATATTACAGATAAAATTATCTACGACAGAAGTTATTCCAAACTCAACATATAGCTTGTATTTAAATGAATGATTAATATTAAGCTACAGCAGTGTTTTTAAAAACTTTTTCTTGATACGACCCCTTTAGTATGAAGAAATGTTTTGCGACCCTTCTACAGTCCGCCCCCCTAGACCCCCCACCCCCCCCCCCCCACATATCACGACTCGAATACCCGTTACCATTCTTTCATGTATTTTATTTTGAGATAAATATTCGATTGAGCACATTTATTCATTTTTATAATTAAGTTTTGGATAAATACTTAAGAGTTCTCGTAAGTTTTTTTTTTATTTAATATAAATGATTATGTCCTTTAATTTGCATTTTTCTTAATACATCTTTTAAAACTTTGTGTTTTTACTGCAGTAGCTTTCTCAGCCTTTTACAACTCCGTTATAGAACTTCGCTTCGCGATCCCCTTAAAGAGGCTCCACGACGCCCTCAGGGGTCACGACTCACACTTTGAAAAACACTGAACTACAGGATTGGCAACTAAGCTTTCCCCACGAAAGATGGTTCCGTGCAATTAAATACATTTAAACCGTCGACTTAATAATAGGGGTCACTACTACAATTCCACGAAATTTATAAACAAGTTTATTATACTTGATGTATATGTATGTATATAAATACATTTTTATAGAAGAGCCGAACAGTGGACGTAATAGTTTCCTAAAAACAATGTCTACATCCGCACTCGTCAGCTTAGTTCATAATCGAACAAAAAGATAATCACTTGAACTTTCATATACAAATTTATACAATTGAATGTTTACCACCGTCGTCTTGTGAAAAATTCTTTATACATATTTACAGTGTCTAGTATACAGTAATTGCATAACTCTATTCAGGTTCATAAAGGCTTCTCTCTACCCCCTTTTCCGATAATAAATATATGGAGGAGTTGATGAGGCGTGTATGCTTGGTACACATATACGTTTCAACAACTCATACATATATGAATAGTTAGCTAGATTAGCTAAGATAGGTCGCGATTTTGCATGCAACAAGCAACAGCCAAGCCGAGATGTGCCGTGCACCCTTGAGCTGGTTGCCAAAATAAAATTGGCTGAGTGCCTTAAGCGCTCGCCTTAGTAGTCCGGTGAAGCTGTTAAGACCTTGCTGGGTCAACAGCGTAGACATTTCGAAAAAGAAAAGCCTCTCTACCCAGCTATTTCTCCTGAGTTGTCAACGTCATCTGTCTAAATTCTCTAATCCCAACCTTCCGTCCTCCTTACTGTATTTCCTTCCGTCGTTTCCCTTAAGTTTGTACGTGTATCTATTAAAAAAAGCCTTATTGGTTGTTTGTATTTTGTGAAGCAAAATTAATATTATTGATTCAATGACTTACCTATACCTCTGACTTAGTTATATTGAAAGACTAGCCGAATTAAATTTTTGAGTTAGGAAAAACAAAATGTAAATTACAACATGTATGTTTTATTTGGATCATATTATACAATCCGAGGTATATATAGTGTTTCTCAAAATATCTCTGTTTGTGTTAACTTCTCTTCTCTTTTCTCTCTCTCTCTCTCTCTTTATTGTTACCTGCATTACGACTATCCAATGATCTTAGGGTGTCTAAATTTTTCGTCTTTTAATTACGAAATATTATTAATAATTAATATTATACTTTATACCTGCTTGCCAATTTTTCAATAATTGATCTACGTGATAAATGGCCTACCCTGTTCTTATATAGAGTTAGCATTTTTTTTTCGATCTGACTATGCTATTGACCTAGCATAGTCAATTAACAGTAGAGTTAGCAACATTTTCTTCAATAAACTAGTAGTCTATTTGTCCTAAATAGGTTGCTTGAACTACAGTGCTTTTTCCAAAGCTGTCTGATAAACGAGATAGATGTTAAAATGTAAAAAGAAAGCCGAAAAACATCACATAGTATTTTAATTTAAGAATGCAGTCATCCATGACATAGAAGAATGTTGAGGTATAAAGGAGTATATTATATTATTGGGCGTTTTTTTACAACTATGTTTGCAGTAGTATCAATGACAAGTTTGAGTTTAATCTTGCTCAGATAATTTGAAGGCATATAAGTACTCAAATTGGTACCAAGTTCGTCAGATTAGTTTGGTAGGTTGATTTAAATAATTGTTTCGCATTCATTCCTTTTATCGGGGAAATTTCCAGTAGTGATTTATTGATAAATGTGGTGAAATATTGACGAATAAAACTAAATATCCTTTATCAATATTCTCCAAATATCTCCAGTGTTTTCTTTTATTTGCACTCACAGTTCCGACCATGTTATTATCTTCTCCACTTGTGAAATTAAGGTAAAATCGTATTTTTTAAATAATTCGGCATTCGGGGTGGACCATGTAATATTTTTTATTATCTATAAACACATTTTTTTTATATCATAGTGGTTAGAAGAACAGGTGGGACGTGTGATGTTAAGTAATCACCACCTTCATAGACATTTGGCAGGGGAGTCGCAAGTGCGTTGTTAGCCTGTGTTTTGGGAAGAGGAGAGGCGGAAGGTGAGGAGAGGTGGTCTTGAGGCGTTTTCACTGTGAAGAAGGAACTTGCAGACTGAGGCGTTTTCACTGACCTAACGAAACGCCACAATGCAGCACTGTTACATCACGTCGATTTTCTGTGAGAGGGTGGTACTACCCCGGGCAAGCCGACCCACTCATGCTGAAGCCGGTTATAGCTGCAGCGTGGCTCTACCACTGACAAAATATTTGAGATATAATCTGATTAGTGCAAGGTAAAGAGCAGAATTTAAATAAATAAAAAAATGAAAAGGTTGTCACATTATAATTAAATGAATGTTTTTCTAAAAGAAGGCTCAGTAACAGTATAATAAGTAATTCATACTTGGCCAAAATACATTAGATTATTTTGTATTACCATGAATCAGTAAATGTATTAACAGATGAATACCCCTACCAATTGTGTCTATGAATTTGAAACGGGAATTACACCAACAAGATAATCATGATAATCTTCAGAATTTAGGTGTTAGAGCCACGTTGAAGCTATAACTGATTTCAGCATAAATGGGTCGGCTCGTCCGGGGCAGTACCACCTTTTCACAGAAAACCGACGTGAAGTAACAGTGGTTGCATTACTCCGTTCCTTTGGTAAGTGAGAGCACTGAAGGTCCACCTTCCCATTCCCCTCCTTTCTCCTCTCCCGTCCCTTCCTTTCATTCCCCCATCCCTTTAAACACAGGCTGGCACCGCATTTGCAACTCCCCCGGTGTTGCTGGTGTCTATGGACGGCGGTGATCACCTAAAATCGAGTGACCCGCCTGTCTATTTGCCTCCTATATGATATAAAAAAGCTACATATTTACGGTACCTTCTATATTAGCATGAACGAAGAAATTCGATACGTTATGTCGAATTGTGAAGCAATGAACACCATTTCCCAACCAGTGAGTTCCAATCTTCATGCAACAACGGATCACTCATTAAGGCGTAGATATTATTTATTCACCGGCGTGACAACGGTCAGTGGCGATTGATTTTAGATCTTTTAGAAGCCGCCTTCGTTTTTAAATACTATTGAGCTTTCCGTAATGTACAGTGCTATCTCATTATCAAGCTATAATAAAAAACGATGTATGAACCAGCAGCGCGTTATTTTAGCCTTGTTTTAGAAACATAATAATAAATCAGTGGTCATAAGTAGATAGAAACGAACATTTTTGACTCGAATTAATTGATTTATGGTTTCATTACGGCTATAAATCCAATATCCAATAATATTTTTATGTTACACTATTGTCAATTAATTAGAGATCAACCACAGATAATGATTAAATGAGTGTCGTAAATTATTTTAAAGTTATTTAGTGTATTAAAAATATAGATCAAATGTGATTAATTAGTATTTAAAAACTGCCGGCTTTTTAGAAAATACTAAACCGCGACGTTGTTAATAGTGCTGTCGAACTCCGTGTCTTTTGTGGATTAAAAGTGGATTGTGTTCATTTTCAGTCCATCTAACGTTGAGTGCTGCAATGTATGTACCTATGACCGACATTAATAGAATCATTGTTCTTTTTTTAAATATATATAGGAGGCAAATGAACAGGTGGGTCACCTGATGTTAAGTTATCATCACCATCCATAGATACTTGCAACACTAGGGGAATCGCAAGTGCGTTGCCAGCCTGTGTTGGGGAGGGGGAGGAGTGGAAGGAAAGAGGAAAGGGGGAAGGTGAGGAGAAGTCTCTGGCGCTCTCACTAACTGAACGAAACACAACAATGCAAACAATGTTACTTCACGTCGGTTTTCTGTGAGAGGGTGGTACTACCCCGGGCGAGCCGACCCATTCATGCTGAAGCCAGTAATAGCTTCAGCGTGGCTCTACCACCTACAGGTCAGCCATAATAGATTGCCGATTCTTCTATTGAGTTAAAAGTTTTCATATCAGTTAGTGAACATTGACAACTACACCCTTCGCAGTAGAAGAAAGTAGCGCGAACAATTCTACTTTACAGCAGAAATAGGTGTTACAGTGGTGGTTCCACAGTAGAACAGGCATTTACTCCAAAAAAATCATAAAATATGTTGTTAGCATACGCCCCCCGTTATTTCCAACTATATGTTGTTATTCTGAAATTAAATCTATACATATAATAAAAATAAAGTGTCTGTATGTAACATCAAAATATCAACTTTTTACTGATTGGATATAAAAGTATACACGGTACTGATAACAAAAATCCAATTTTGAAAATTTTTCTCTGTCTGTCTGAATGTTTGCCTGCCTGGAAATATCCGAAACGGCAGAACCAATTTGGCAGAAGATTCACAGTCTATAGCTGAAATTATAGTAGGTGACATAGGTTATTTTAGTTTAGACTAGCTGTTACCCGTGGCTTCAACATCAGTGCAATCTTCAAAACGGTTGGCCCGATTTTCACGAGACTTTAGTTGGCAGATATTTGTCATTATAAAAACTAACTCCTTTTTTGTTTTAGACTAACTGGTATTTCGCCCGCAGAACTAAGTCCTAAACAGTTAGATTTTCATGAGAATTTTACTGGCACATAGCTGACCATCTAAAGTGTAACATGGGCTATTTTATTTTCGATACTAGCTGTTACTCGCTACTTTGTCCACATGGAATCTTCGAAATGGAGAGATTTTCACAGGATGTCCACTAGCATATAACTGAAGTTATAAGGATTATATTGGGCTATTTTATTTTCGATTAGCTGTTACTCGTAACTTCGTCTGTGTGAAATTTAGGAAAATTATGTTGTTCACGGTAAACATCTTCGTGAGGCGTGCGCTGTACTGGATTCTAAGAGTAAATATAACTAAATTCATTCATTTTGATACGTGTATGAAATTTAAATTGTACGGTCCATTTAACTGCCATTTTGTTTTATTTACTGCGTTCTTAACCGTGAAAGGTATAATATCCTTTACGATAATTAGGATCAGAATTCATAATTTTGGGTTATTTGTCCACATATTTTATAAATACAGAAAATAATATAGGGTATCTTTTATTTTGAATCAAAAGACTGTTCACGATGAATAAAAAAGTAATTAAAAAAGCTATTATGAAATATAATTATTAATTGAAACGACTCTTATCAGTGAACTTTGTACAAAGTTCCAACTCTTTCGGATGAACGGCTGACACGTAGACACAAACATTATCTTTTATATATAAACTAATATCGACCCGTCCTGAATAGACATGTAGGTACAATGTAATAATCAACGTCACATTCATTTCCAACATATGTACTATTTAATCTATTCTTTGGTACTTGGGTATCGTCGGTTCATCAAAGAATCTTTGTAAGCCTCGCCACACATCTATATCGTCCTAAAATACCTACCTAGTACCTCTTAAAATATTTACTGAAATTATATTCATCAAAAGGTAATTATTTTCTAAATTAAATACTTGATGTAATTAAAATATATAATTGGATAAGGATTAATACCAGATTAGATAAAACAGCTTTTCTGATTTCCTTAAATTAATTTCCTTTTGCGAACGTATACGTAGACAAGAATTCTTGTAGTTTATCCTTAGGAGACATACACATACAATTAGTAAATATTCTGTAGGTATTTCTAAAATATACAACTCCGTAGTACATTTCTACATATTCTACATGTCATAAGATTTAGTTAGTGTTAAAAATGTAAACGCCCGAAACATATTACGATAACTTCATTACACGTCTTTTTTACTTTCTATGAATATGATATACATATAATATACATATATATGAATTCTAGAAATAATAGTGAAAACGGTATCAAACTTCGTTATATATTTTAGAAGAATTAATCAAACACACGGACAGACGTACATAACCTTTTATAATGTTAATCAATTCAGGCTGCCCGTAGTATTTTTTTTTTTTAATTTAGACCACAAATTTATAGATTCTTAGTGCAACTTTATGAAAATACAGATTATTTAAATATAAAGTCAGTATTTCGTAAATATTACCTTGAAATTGTAGATAGCAATCATTCTTTTGAAGATGTCTTCAAATTTAAACTCTAAGCTACAACTTTTTAATTAAAATATGTATATTTTTATAATGTATGCATTATTTTATTCTAGATATAAATAGTTAGCGTCGAACGTGACGTTATTTAGTAACAGAGATTTTGTTCACAAGAAACATATATAACTACGGCAATGAATATAGATAAAAATACCTGATTGTCGTTTCGATTAAAGTATCTTTGGATTCACATTGATCTTAGTACATATAACCGTATAATTGTTACTTTAAAGAATATGAATACATAATAAATTTGACGTCAGTAAATTTCAATCGTACTGAACATTATATGGGTAAAGACAGCAAATAAAACTAAATGTATGTACTTATTTCACGTTTTTTTTTTATTGAAGCACGACAAAGTGACTGCACTATGCCTGATGTTAAGCATAGTACAATCCAAAAACATCGACAACCACCGAGAGACACATTATCCATCGCCGGTCGCCGCTGTCATGCCGGCTATAATGACGAAAGTCACCCGGTACTGGACATGCACAGGCTGATTCGGAAACACGACGCGCAGAAGCGAGTCACTGTTACGGCCTTTTTCGCTATATACATGTTGGTTGTGACCCAGTCGGGCTGTAAAACCCTACCACCCCGCTATCGCCATTACCTCGTTCGTTGATCAGCAGGGTGCACCACGTGCAGGTGAGGTTGGCTTGGGTGTCTCAAGTCTTAAGATGTTACTCGACACCCCTTACACCCCAAAATATATTTTATATATTATGTACAAAAATTTAGGCCTGTCTATTGTAATACAGCAAAGAAACATTTGTGGGTTCGACATTCGAGCTGAGTGAAAGCGATACAAATGCGATCTATGCGTAACTTATGCAACCTGACCTTTATCGATTGGCGATGGATTTCTATCGATTTTAGATAAGTTTATAATAGAGTTTTTTTTTATAATTTCCACTGGTTTCATTTGTATGCATTAATAAATCTAAATATTGAAATAATGTGCTTCTTGTTATTTATTTTAAGTAAAACAAAATATAGAAAGGTGGTAGAGTGCTTGCATGCATCGTTGTTTTGTTCGGTCAGTGAGAGCGTCAGAGGCCCACATTCCTTCCCCTCCTCTCTCCTTCTCCCCTCCCGTACGCTCCCCTTTCCTTATTCTCCCTTTCACACCCAAACACAGGATGGCAACGCACTTGCGATTCCTGTGGTGTTGCTAGTGTCTATGGACGGCGGTGATCACTGAACATCAGGTAACCCGCCTGTTTGCTTGCCACCTATGATATAAAAAAAAAAAACATAAAAATATTAAATGACTGAATACAGTTCATTTTATATAAGTTATCTTAAGTTTTTTGCTAGTTTTTTGACGTGATAACGTTATATAAATCGATGAACGTCGGCTATATACGCACGAAAAAGTTTCACGTTTCGCCTGAGCTGAGCGTGCAAGCGAAAGCACGGAACAAGCGATAGAAGGGGCACGATCGACCTAAGCATTCGGCTTGTGACGCATATATAATCTCTTCTGATGCGTCCGAGTCGTTGTCACGTAAAATTATCTTCTGTAAGGCGTCTTTACCGATTTTTTTAAGGTATACTTCTTTTGGCGCGTTAGGGACAAATTATGAGAGTAAATTTTACGATGCGCGCGCACACCGTCACGAAAAACCGATACCCTGAAATTAGCTATAGTCAAAATTTTGTTTCTTTGTATTTGTTGTTTGTATTTCTTTGTCTATCTATTTAATTATGTAGAAACAAAATTTTTGAAAAGATTTTTATCTTGTTACGCCAAAGAAGTATAACTTCTAACGCTACACGCATTAGTACACACACACACACACACTTTTTTACTATATAATACTATCAGCGTTATAAAGATTATGATAAATAAACTACAAAATAAAAGTACTAACATCAATTAAGTAATTATTATTATTATTTTATATTTGTAGTAATGCATAGGTGGTTAGCTAACAGATTAAAATGTACTTCATTACGTATAGTATTTTATCGATGAAGGCGTTCCTTTGCGGAAATTCATCATTAAATAGGATGGACGTTACTTTGTACTTCCGCTTGGAGTTCGAACTCTAGACGGAAGTGCGAAGCAACATCCACCCTAATATTTAAAAGCATTTAGGTGCGTTTCGAGAGTTGTACTTGAGAGAGTCAGCTCTTGTACATTGTTCGTAAATTATAATTTTAGGCCTTATCGTCATTCAATACCAGATGAGATTGCAATCAAAGGTAAAACCTCTAAAAATACAAGTACAGAAAAATATACAAATTAATTAATTATAACTTTAGATAGGTATATGTTTATAATATGCTATAGATATTATTCCATACTTTTTAAACATATTTTGTTGATACCCATAAAATCATACTTACACACATAAGCACGTACATTAATTAAAAGAGATATAAATACCATTAAAAACATTTTCATTGCAAGCTAAATAAAATAATGTATAATCTAAGAAATAGTTATGAAATTATAAGATATGAATTTTATTTAGAGTGTACAATAATTTTGGTGAATTAATAAATAAATAGATGAAATGTATGTACAACTGAAACATAAAATAAAATAGTGCGTGAAATCCCTCCGCGCGGAAGAAGCCAAATTTCATAATGTGGAAATGAAAATAGGAAGCGGTACATATTGATTTTTAGTTAAATCATATTGTTTCTAGCGTTGAACGTTTAACGCAACAGTGCTTTCATACCCCCTCCATGGTTGCGTTAAACGTTTAACGCAACCTTGTTGGAAGTCGAATTACAAGTTTCACTTCAATAAATTATATTATATACATATATGTATATTCTTTTATATTGTAGGTGATGTATATGATGTTGAGAGACTTGCGTGCAACTTGGTCTTGCTCGAAGCCCGACGCGACTCGCCGCGCCAGAGGTAAATCACTCTGTTTACCAATACGCCGGGCGCGGACACATTACCAATGCAAATGACGCCCTATTGAGTTGAGGTGATGTAAGTAGCGTTCACAAAAACAGTATTTTTTGTCAAAATTTCCATACTACTAGCGCCTAGTACCGTATTGTGAAAGTGGATAATAAACAATAGACAATTGATTTAACTATCCATAATTACTATCACATGAGTGACAAGATACTCTCTACTGTTGTTTCTTTTGTGACAACAAATAAAAAAACACTATCACTATCCTTGATTTTTTGATCATTTAGGATTTTGCTTATTTTAGGTAACACATCTAATACTATTTTATAAATTACTAGTTGACCCGCGCAACTTCGTCTGCGTGAAATCGGTTACCTACCGGTTCCAATTATATTTTCAAACTCAAAAAAATTCAACTCGATTATAAAGACTCCCATTGTTTCTAATTGTGAGACCAAACAATTCAGGAACTCACTCAAACACATACCTAGTTGATTTAATGAATGACTTACGCATGTGTCGACGAAATTTTGATAAAGCAGACAAAGCGATATCTGTACATTTTGTGTTGTTTAAAATATGAATGACCGTTGAATAATTTGGATACTGTTCATAAAAAAATACTAAAATCGCGAATAAAAAATAGAAGGGTGCGGTTAGGGAAGTGAAAATTTGGTGTTATGGCTATAAAAATAAACAAAAATGGACAAAAAAATTGAAAAAAACTTGGTAAAATACACTTTACGATGTATTCTCATACCTACCAAATATACTTTTAAAATTTCATAAAAATCGGTCCAGCCGTTTCGGAGGAGTTCGACCACAAACACCGTGATACGAGATTTTTATATATTAAATTTTCTTATAAATATATGGACAGATTTTAATATCCATCTCACTTACTCTTAATTAATATGATATATTAGTGTGAAAAAGTCGACGATCACTTTTTATTAAAGCCCGCGATCCAGTATGACACTGTTTGAAATAGTTTGAATGTATGTCTACTGAATGAAAACTTAGAAATTAATTATTGGCTACAATCGATTGTTTATTGTACCTTAAGAGAGACAGGCGGACCACTTTTAGAATATAGATCGGTTAAAAATACTTGATCTGAAACGAATTAAAACCATCTAGTATTTAAGCGTATTATGTCACCTGACAAAAATTACTCAAACACTAGTGTGAATCGAAAACGAAAAAAAGATTTTTTTTATGAAAAAAAAAAAACGTTTCTATGTTAATATTCTTGTGATATTTCCATTTTTTATACAACACTATGAATGACTAAATAGCTCGTCGGCGTTGTATATTGTCTTTAAATAATTATGTACAGAGGAGAAAACTAAAATAAATTTATTTAAATTTAAAAAAAGTTTAAATTATACTTCGCTTACAAGATTCATTTGAAAAATGTTATCCGTTTCCTTGTCCTCTTCATGATAAGAAAACACATGCTATCATCAAAATGTATTAACTTTATGTCTCGTATTTTATTACATAGATATTTAACTTTATATTAATAATATGAAAATATCACGATATTTTTTAAAATATCATCCAAGTGTCTAGAAATAAAAAAGAAACTAAAAAAAATTACGTGATGCGTGCACTATATTCCTGTATCATTTTATTTATATAGAGAGAGATTTTTCGCGTTATTTAACTATAGATATCTATAATGTAGATATATATCCATCCTGTTCTGGTCACTCTGTTCTGTTCATTCTATTCACCCTATTAAAAGGTTATAAGATGCAGCAGTGAATATACTAAATTACTGTAGATTTTCATTAGAATCTGTTAAGTGGTAATCAGCTGAGTGCCTTAAGCGCTCACCTTAGTAGCCCGGCGAAGCTATTAAGGCCATTCTAGGACAATAGCGTAGTCAATTCGCCTTAAGTGCTCGCCTCAGTAGTCCGGTAAAGCTGTTAAGATCTTGCCAGGTCAATAGCGTAGTCAATTCGCCTTAAGCGCTCGCCTTAGTAGTCCGGTGAAGCTGTTAAGACCTTGCTAAATCGATAGCGTAGTCAGTTCGAGAGAAAAAAGTAGTCAATTCGAGAAAAAAAAACCGTTAAGTGATTTATACATTAAAAAGTAATGTAAATACATCCATTCCATCCATTCATCCCTACAAACTCTCCCGCTTATAATATAAAAATAGGACATGATGTTCATATTTTTAAGTCTGGTAGTATATTATTTATTATAATAACGCATATTAATTAGTTATACTATTTGTTAATTGTATTAAGAGATTAACTTTAATAAATGTAAACATGAAGTCAACAAGTATCTAATATTAGTAATGTATCCTTTTCATAATTAGAAGAGAAATTGAGTAACGTTGTTATATATTTAAAATACGAATAATACATGATTACTATAGCAATCGTATTTTTTCTTAAAAGAAGAATTGTTAACACTGTTTCTTCTGTGTTATGCGCGTATCAATGTATCATTCAAGGTTACTACTTTATATTCTATGTATATATACGTACCAGTATATGTAATTTTTTTTTTCGAAATGACTACGCTATTGACCCAGCAAGGTCTTAACAGCTACACCGAACGACTAAGGCGAGCGCTTAAGGCACTCAGCCGATTTTATTTTGGCAACCAGCTCAAGGGTGCACGGCACACCTCGGCTTGGTTGTTGCCTGTTGCATGCAAAATCGCGACCTATCTTAGCTAACCTAGCTAACTATTCATATATGTATGAGTTGTTGAAACGTATATGTGTACCAAGCATACACGCCTCAACAACTCCTCCATATATTTGTGATCGTAAAATTGAGAGTTTTTCAGTTTGATAAGGGAAAAAAGTAAACCCTTCCACTTTCATTTGTAAGAGTGTAGGCGTGCACGTGTGTGGGGGTGATCGTGTAGTGTTGTAGCAGTGATGTATATTTGTGTGTCACCGTATCGCGCAAGCAACGCACTCAAGGGCTCCCTACCGAGAGATCGAACCTAGGCTTGAGCCGCTGCCGTGGGGGGACTAATCGGGTAATAAGTATATATAAACTTTTGCAAATGCTACAAAAGAATAAATTTCTGATTTCCCTTACATTCGGTTTTACGATTGCGGTACTCTTCCTTCAAAACCGGGTAATTCGTAATATTCATATTACACAGCAAACTTATTTTCAACAATATCTTAATAAATCGATGTAATTAAATTATTCTAATTAACTTTATTTTAATTAGTACCAATCTGCATTCATTTGCATAGTTAATTTTTTATAATGATTATCCTAACAAATATGACACTAGATAATATATCAATCTATTAGTTAGTTTGCTTTAATGTGACATATTTAATGAATTAAACATATTTATTAATATTATTTATATTACATGTTAATAATGTGTCTAAAAAAATGAAGCAATAAAATTAATTAAATTTTATTCGTCGACGGTACACGAAATTTTCGACAGAATGTTTTGCTTTTGCGTGTCGAGACCGTGCCGCGTCATGTCTGTGTGTGCCGCCTGACGTTTCAATGTACATTATACAACAAACTTATACGTAAATACCACACACATGGCGCGGACGACCAAACTAACTTGAGCTACGATACCGCCGTCGCTCTTATAAAGTGCTTAAAGAGCGAAGGAAGTTATAGATCTCGGTGGATGGTCGTTATAAATATATTCACGTGTGAATGTGTGCGTCTGTTCGTGATCGTCGTGTTAGCACTCGGCTCACCTTCGCATGACCTCGTGTTTCGACATCACCGGCCAAACAACTAGTTATTGTTCTCCCGAAGGTTTGCAGCGCGGTGCGCGTGCGCCGATTACTGATGAGCTCTCATGATGGCCAACATTTTTAAACGATACTGGTTTTAGACTTGTCACAGAAAAAGTTAGCGTGACCATTACAAATTACGTATTAATGATTACATACGTGAATGATTGAAAGAATATTTAACATACGGTTGAATAGCGGTATTTTTTGTTGTTTCAGTGTGTTATAAATTTCGATGTAGCATATAAATATCAGTTACTGTCAAAAGTTATTCAGATAAGCATTTTTTCGTGAAACTTTTTATGGTAGTGTAGGGACGAATTTTAGTTATGCATTACGCGTTAAATGTAATTATTATGTATTTGTATATACATACATGTATGCCATATTTAAATGTCTTTCTGGATCTAGTAGAACACTAACACGAGTAGATGTATAGTTAAATACATATACTACGGGACTTTGTATAGTATGAGCATTCGTATATCATTTAATACATACGAGCCAAATCAGATTCACTTCCTCCGCGTGTACACACGATACACGCATTGTATCGATTAGGATTTGGCTTCTAACTGACATAATACTTAACGAAGATATCGCAAAATATAGTGAAAATGAAATATAGAAACTATAATGAATTAGAAATGCGTCGGATTTTTAAATTGTGGGTTGCAGTTAGTCAAGCGAACACTAGAAAGTGTCCTATCGCCACGGTATGGTCTCGACACGATTTTTCTTTCATACGAGTTCTCATTCATTGCAGAACGTGAAGCCAAAATAAAAATATCATATTTAATATCCAATTCAATGTATCGATGTTTATAAATAAATTAAAAAAATATTAACGTTAACACGCAGCGAAAGCTCTCAAATAAAAAAAAAAAACGATTTTGAAATATTTTACATTGGTATTCCGTTCGTATTGGTCTTAGCGTGATGATATAATCTTTAACCTTCCCCGATAAATGAGCTATCAAACACTGAAAGAATTTATCAAATCGGACCAGTAGTTCCTCATATTACCCTCTACAACGTCATAAACTCGTAAACTTTATCTCTTTATAATATTAGTATAGAAGTATAGATATCATAAATAGTGTATTAATATTTTTCCATTGCCTTTTACGTTTGAGTACTCTAAATGAGTAAGAGATAAATATAATAGTGCTATTGTTAGTTATTATTTTCAAGAGGCAATAACAATAGCTGTCGGATCTCTTTGTATCCCACTGATGGGCAAATCATCATCATGTAGTGTGTCGAGAAGAGTAGCTACGGTGTATTAGCAATGACGCCTCATTGTTATTGAAACCACATGAGGTCAGACTAAACAACCTGTAATCCAGTACCCAACACTGCGCGCTGCAAAAGACGTCCGCGACATGTTTTTACCGATCCTCCCGATAAAATAACGGCAGCGAACGATCAGTACCAGCCTGTCTCTCAAAACAGAACGTGTTTACACCCACGTCCGCGTAACCACAGATCACGCCGCCGTGGTCTGGGGGTAGATTTCGCTCGCGCACACCGGATTAGGTCCCCCTCGGCTCAAGCCTAGGTCCGTCCCCTGGGCCTGCAGTCTTTGAGTGCGCTGCTCGCGCGATACAGTGACACAAAATCTTACATCACTGCAACAACATTACACATATCACCCCCACACACGTGCACGCAACTCATATATGTATGTATGAATAGTTAGCTTAGATCAGCTCAGATAGGTAGCGAATTGCACCTATCGGGCATCAGCTCAAGCAGAGGTGTGCCGTGCACCCTTGAGCTAGTTGTCAAATAAAATCAGCTGAGTGCCCTAAGCGCTCGCTTTAGTAGAGATGAAGCTATTAAGACCTAGCTAGGTCAATAGCGTAGTCAGTTCGAGAAAAAAAAACCTGGAATCCAGTCTAAACTAATAAAAATATGACAAGGATAGTCGATGTCCTTCTGATTATAATAAAACAGCGTCAAAAACTATAAAAATAAATAACTTATAAAAGTTGAGTAAAACAATAAAAGGCGAACTAAATTTTAAAGGCAATCGCATATTCTAAACCTAACAAATAGGAGATATATTTAATGTTTTTTTAAATAAACGCATGACTTGCGATGGACGATAAACTTGAGGCGTTTTATATAATCATAATTTCTTATTTAACTTATATTCAATTCATAATATTACATAAATCTATTATATGTAGAATAAATTAATTAAAATTTTAAATGATCGTTGATACAGCGTATTATTCTGCAATAGGTCACAGCAATAAAATCTACAAATGTTATAATTTACATATTAATTCCATTCAATATGTGAACATCATCTTTTTAAAAATCATAAAATTCTCTCGTTCTACCTATGAATTCTATTTGAACACCTACTTTGATATGCATGGCTAGTAGTTCTTAATTAAGTATAATTATCTTATTAACTTTATCTAGATTGTCGTTTTAAGATTCCGAGGTATTATTTTTATTTTGTGTCGTATCACGACTGCATTTTTATTCGGCAGTATAAACCTACTTATCCAGTATATTTAGATTAGCATTCTCACCTATAAAACCAGCTCGTAAACATTGATATCATCTTCTTCTATTTTACGATTCATATGGCATTGGAACCTGTTTAGTTTCAACGTGTCTTTATCCTCCCGCTCCGTGTTGTGAAATGAAACACATCGAATTCTTCTAATCTTGTTTCGTCGTTCGTTATTATTGATTGAAATGTTCTACCCAGTACCTTATCATTTCTTTCTGATAGAAACGATTTCCCTGTTAACTTAATTAGTATGACTTATATGTGTGACGTCACATGTCAGTATACGCGTATGAGTGTGTCGGATAACTCTGGACAATAATATTTCTGGAGCGAGAAATGTCCTTGAACTCATCTCTTAAGAATTAATTGGCGATTGTGTAAACGCATCGCTCCAAAACTATTGCTGGTATTTAACTAATTCTTTTTTGTATTTTGTGTGTAGTCATAAAGACATAGTTTGTATGAAGGAAGATGTTTGAGAAATCATACGCAAAAATTAACATTTTGGAGTAGATATCTACATATAAAGAAACGAGAGAATGGGTGTAACTGACGGCAGTAGGAATCTTTAAAAATATTGAGGGAAATTACAAGCTTAGCTGTTCATTTTCCACTTTATTTGTGGTATTTATTGGTCGTATTGAAAATGAAAAACTCTATCTCATTTTTTTTTTCAGTATACGCGTTCGAAACCATCATTAGTTCATTTTTTTATATCATAGGAGGCAAAAGAACATGTGTGTCACCTGATGTTAAGTGATTACCACGGTCCATACATACTTGCAACATCAGGGTAGTCGCAATTGCGTTGCCAGCCTGTGTTGGAAGAATGCGGCGGAAGGGAAGGGGAGAGGGGGAAGGTGAGGAGAGGTGGGCCCCCGGCGCTCTCATTGACCGAACAAAACGCAACAATGCAAGCACTTACTTCACGTCGATCTTCTGTGAGAGGATGGTACTACCCCGGGCGAGCCGACCCCTTCATGCAGACACCAGTAATAACTTCAGCGTGGCTCTACCAACTACAATACAATTAAAATATAGTACATAGACCTTCAAACTCATTAAGTATTTCAAAACTTGATATTGGAATAGGCGATCTAAGAAAGGGTAGTCTCTCCAGTCAAGTAGGTTCTGAAACTATGCTCTAGCTACTTGTGAGTAGCTTCCACCAACACTTATCATCATACTTTTACTTTCATTCATTTGACCCGCCATAAATATTTCTGGAATAGTTTCATTGTACTTTGTGTTCAGATATATTGGTCGTTTTTTTTCGAACTGACTACGCTATTGGCCTTGCAAGGCCTCTACAGGTTCACCGGACTTCCAATATATCGTTTATTGGACGTATCTGAATACGCTAACAGGATATGGACGTTTGGAAACTATATCGGATATTCCATGTAAGTTAAAAAATTATAGCTTCTTATACACATCTTCATTTCTTTTTTCTTACTCTTAGGAGTTGAATGGCCACAAATGCTTTCTCAGTTCTCATTTGAAGTATAAATCCTCTTACATTCAAATCTTCGCATTTCTAGACCCAATAGTTTAGGTCATGTCACTTACTCTTTTATTCTATATACCTATAGATGAATTATCTCTTCTTGCTCGTTTCCTAATTAACTCATACTAGCTATCTCGTGGACGTTGTCCCGCCCTGATAATAAAAACAAACTAGACAAATTATACACTTAAACGTTCCTCATGAATCGCTATAAACATATATTGGTGAAAACCGCATGGAAATCGGCTCAGAAGTTTGATCCGAACAGACAGACAGGCATGGCCGAGGACTTTCTCTTATATTATCAGCCTTCACGTCTACAGAAGACGATTTAAGCAGCGTTATGGAGACACTTCTTTTTGTGGCTATATAATCCAATTCTGGAGCGACAGTCTCGCCCACAGGATCGTCAAGTGAATGTTAAGTCTGGAGCCGATTGATCATTACGTGAAAACAGGTGGCGTTTAGTGTCTTTGTATTAATTAGGGCGTTTCAAAAAATATATATATATATTTCCTCGGAATCACGCTCAAAAGTTTCGTTTTAATGTCAAAATAGGTATACTAATAAAATAAAAAACATATGATAAAAATATATATAAATATAATAATAAAAAAAAACTTTAATCTTGAATAACTTTTGACTGAGCTGATTTATCAAAAATTGACTTTAAACCTTTTTTGTAGAGCGTTAAATTATCTACAAAAATAATGAATGGGTATTGCAATACGATATATCGTTCATTAGTTATAAAAATCAAAAGAAAAAAAACTTTTTTCCTGTGTTATTCTTATGAGAAATTGAGGCTCATATTTTCAGAGGCCTATTTTAGGATTAAAACGAAACTTTTGAGCATGGTTCCGAGGATTTTTTTTTTTTGAATCGCCCTCGTATTAACATACAATATGTAATGATATAGTAATTATGTTTTAGAAACTGAATTTTACTTTTTCTTAAGGTCGTAGAGTTGTAAAATCCATTTTTCAAATGTAAACAAAAAGTTATTGGCGTTTCCCTCGAGCCACGCCGCGCTGCCGGGCTCTGACCCGCTCGCAGCAGCTGTAACTACACCCACGGGATATCCAACCCTTTTCGCTATAAGTATCATCTAAATTACACATGGCGTACCGACTGAAGAGTTTTATTGTACTCAGATAAGCTTTTAACCTAAATCAAATATTATAAAAAGATTATCACAGTAAATAGAATTAAACATTTCACAAATATTAAGGTAAATTAAAAGAACTATGTAAAGCACTATAGCCAGAAAGAAGGGAATAAAATTTTACAATTATTTTTTTTATATTATAGGAGGCAAACGAACAGGTGGGTTAGTTGATGTTAAGTGATCACCACCGCCCTTAGAAACTCGCAACACCAGGGGAGTCGCAGGTGTATTACCAGCCTGTGTTCAGGGAAGGGGAAATAAGTAAAGGGGTTGAGGAGTGCGGATAGGGAAAGAGGAAGGAAGTGGAGGGGAAGTAAGGGGTGTGATAGATAGATTAGATGTCGTTGACTGGATAAAGCTGTAAATTCTTATTAGTAAAACCATTTCAAATCTACCTCTTAGACCAAAAAAAATTGTAGATATTTAAAAAATATCACAAATTAAATAAAAGTTTCATGATAATCTCATCTCTGTGCATCCATTAAAGACGTTTCTGTCATGTATGTAATATAGTCTAAATATTATATATATTAAAAAGACCAGATCGAGTTTCTTGCCGGTTCTTCTCGATGACTGGGTTGTTTCCGAACCTGTGGTAATTTTTGACGTTCATATGTGCCTTCACGATGAATACTAAGTTTAATTTATATCTTTAAACGTATTAAACACGAGAATAATTTACGTAGTATCGGTTGATCAAGACAGTCCATGACTCTCTATAGACAATTTTAAATAGGACTGTACTGAAATGGAAGATAATTATCTTCCAGATACAGTTTCGTAAGAGATGTATCTTCAAGGAAACAAAAGTTGCCTGAGACCTTCATAGTAGGCCTGGAAATAATAGTTATTTAATGTCAACATTGCAGGTTTTTGGTGTAAAACATCTATAGGCGAGGGAAAACCAGGTTGTTAGCGTGGCGAGACGTGGCGACGCAAAACACGAACTTTTATCGATTTTTTTTTTCTCGAACTTACTACGCTATTGACTTAGCAAGGTCTTAACAGCTTCACCGGACTACTTTTATCGAAATACTTAAAAACATTTGTATCCCTATCTGTATAAGCATAAAATTGTTTTATCGGTCACTCGTTTTACTAGTGTTCCGCGGCACGTGCCGACAACCTAGCGCCCTTTGATAAATGCCACCAAATAAACCGCGTACCTAGTTGATTTTTTTATTTTGTTCTTTATTGTAATGGATATTTATGTAATAAAATAAATAAACAGTAATTATTTTGGAAACAAATTTGTAATGCTTTATCTTTTCATTATGCCATAGCTGTTTCCTGACGTAATCTGTTCTTTTATGTATGTAAGTTATGTAAAATAATTTCGATGTTTCAAATCTGCCAGGCAACTTGTGACGCAACAATTTTTTTCTTCTTACACTTGTCTCATTTAAGTAGGATCGGCACAACATGTTTTCTGTTCCACTCTAGTCTGTCAACTGTTATTTCAGTATTCACACTTTTATACCCATAAGATTATTCACACAGATGAGTGAAATTAATTTGAGTGAAATGATTTTTTTATCGCAGCTATTTCAAATGTGATCAATGAAAACAAGTTATATTTTACATGTCCATACATCACATATACTACTCAAATCTCGCACTACAAGATAGTGAATACATGTGAGATTTTTATGTGTGACTGTAACATATGCAAATGTTAAAATATACATGTGAAAAATTGTATACTAATGCAATATTCAACGTATTCATTGTGTGAATTATAATAACATATAATCAGTGATATATAAAAACCCAAGATGCACAGTCAACGCCTCAAACCCGTCCGCATAAAGTGAGTGCAGAATTGAGAATTCTGAGCTCATTTCAAATAGTCTAATCTTTACTCGCGTCTTTGGACTTTTCGTACACTGCTTTCTAAAAACAACTTTAAACAATACGCATAAGGTTCAATTTGCAAAAACATAAGCTTATAGTATAACTACTTAGTGTGAGTTGTGTGTAGTCCGGTGAAGCTGTAAATGCCAAAAAATTAAGGCCTATAGCGTAGTCAGTTTGAGAAAAAAAAAATGAGTTGAGCTGTGAGTTTTTGGGGACGCTTTTGAGCGTTACTCTTTTTTCTTTTTTTTTTTTGGAACGAAGTTCCTTATCGCGCGTTGTGAAAGGGGGCTAGACGGAAAAAATTCTTACGAAAAGTTGTCACGACACTTTTTGCTATAGTAAGCTATTGTAAGCTGTGCGGCGTCGCATGTTTCTCTGTCTGTCTCTCTCTCTCTCGCTTATAGAAAGCAAGCCTGATATTTTCATTTCTATTTCGCATTGAACGGTGTGGTGTCGCGACGATTATTTTTGTTGAGTGTAGACAGGTTTTTTGTAAATAATAAATAATAAAAAATAATAATAATAATGATCCCAAACATATGTTTCCTACTTCAGTTACCACAAGCCAATTATTACGAAAATTGAGCCTACTGATTAAGTTTATATAACATTATATTTGTTAATAATAAAAAAATATTATTATAACTTAAAAAAAAATAAAATTTTATTACAATTCCTTCACTAATTAATCGAAAGGAATTTCGTTCCATCCGGGTGTCCCTTGACACCTCTCAAGTTTTTTTTTTTATTGTAGCACGGCAAAATGACTGCACTATGCCTGCTGGTAAGCACTGTGCAATCCAAAAATAATAGCGACCACCGATTTACACACTATTCATCGCCGGTCGCCACTATCATGCCGGCCTGCAAAATTATTTGAGATTATATGCATCTTGCATCAATATGCATTTTATATTTATCACATCATGTAAAGATTACCAATACACACAATATGAATGTAAATCTAGCGTGTCTGTACTTTTTCGATTTTCGTGTAAAAATATACTGTAGAGGTCCATAAATAAGTAATTAAATACATTCCAATCATTTTTGGAAATGTCTGTCTGTCTATCTGTCTGTTTGTATAAATCATGCATCATTGCTAACGCACTGAGGTCACAATAAAATCTCAACAAGAAAATCATAAAGCATGTCCTCGAAAGTAATTTAGTTTGTATTTCATTAAGTTCGGTCTACTCTATCGAAAGTTATTTTAATTTCAATGACGGCTCGAAATAAATACAAAAAAAAAGTTGTAATCTATACTAATATTATAAAGCTGGAGGGATTTTTGTTCGTTTAATTGAACGCACTAATCTCAGGAACTACTGGTCCGATTTGAAAAATTATTTCGGTGGTAGATAGCTCGTTCATCGAGGGAAGCTAAGACCAATAGGAAGGGAGCAACGATGAAGAATGTTTTAAAATCGGGGTTTTATTTCCTTTTGAGAGCTTCCGCTGCGTGTTACTGTTAGATTTCACGTGGACGAAGTCGCGGGCAGAAGCTAGTCTTTCATGTAATAATAGAAATAGCAGTGCGGCATAAAACGTGCCATACCTTCTTGCGATCGACTTTCCAATTGCCATTTTAGTAACATAGAGAATTAAATAGTATTCTTATGAAAGTACGGTTGCTTTACATATTGTGGCTGACAAAATAATCCAAGAGAGATAAACGTTTCTTTTACATATATTACTTTTTCTCGAAAATCAATTTGGTTAAAGATTTAAAATTGCAGGATCTTAATATTTAATTAGAACCTACATATCCCCTAAGTACCGCTTACATATATAATTATATATATGTTTTTCGATGAAGCTGTTAAGACCTTGCTAGGTGAATAGCGTAGTCAGTTCGAGAAAAAAAAACCTTTTACATATGTTTTTGGGGCCGATGTACTATGTTTAGGCCCCTATAGCTTTTACAACGGTTTTTTTAACGAAATATGTATGTTCTTGCTAATGTTACAAACATAACTTATACAAACCATTGCTATAGAATCCAAACTAATGCAGTTTGTAACGTCTGCGTGTATTGTATTCCCACGCTGTAACATGATCTTTTATTCACTTTCTCCAGATTGTAGAGATTAAAGTGATCCTCAATAGATGGCGTCAATCACCTAGTCAAAACAATATTTTATGTCAATTGTTATTAATACTTAATGGTTTATTTAGTATGTACATCCACCATTAAAACTATAACTACAAAATTATCATCATCAGTATCCCGTTGTCCGTTAGCCTTGCTAAGTCCAGTATATCCTTTCAGATCAACTTACAATTTTCTCTTTCCAAGCTCTCATACCTATTGTTTTTGATAGGTTAGCCTTCGAACCATCTTAATTTAAGCTTACCTCGATCTCCTTGTATATCAAGTTTTCTCTGAGAGACTTTTGGACAAACTGGTTTCCTCGCGACTTAGTAGGTGGTACAGCCACGTTGATGCTATAACTGGTTTCAGCATGAATGGGTCGGCTCGTCCGGGGTAGTACCAACCTCTCTAAGAAACACCGACGTGAAGTAACAGTGCTTGCATTGTTGCAGTTCGTTCGGTCAGTGAGAGCGCCGGAGGCCCATCTCCCTCCCACTCCATTCCCTCATGTCCCCTTCCTCTTCTCCATCAACACAGGCTGGCAAATGCACTCGCGATTCCTCTGGTGTTGCTGGTGTCTATGGACGGTGGTGATCACTTAACATCAGGTGACTCACGTGTTCGATTGCCTCCTATGATACAAAAAAGGCGACCAATATTGCTACTTAAAAAATGGGTCACTGTAACTTAAATATAAAGGGAAGTCATCAAATGTTTATTATAAATAGCATATTTTTTCACTCAAAGTGCAGTGAAATTAGAACTCACATGTGCAAAACGCCCCCAGAATAATTATAGAAAAACGCCCACGAGGCACGAACCTAATAACACAAACACGCCCTGTGCATTGTCCGTTAGATAAGAACCAGGTGACGTGCTACCTATAGAGGTATAAAGTGATCACATACATTATGATAAGTTCCAAAACGTGGAAATTGCGAATTTGAATAACAATTTAGAAAGCGACTATATTTGTCTCTAAAGTGGCAACAAAATAAAAGGTTTATAAAACAACATAGTAAATCTAACGCTCTTAGTATTTTAAATAGTTGAATTTGTCCGACGCACACTGGGCTGAAAATCGGCTTTCATAGATTTAAGGACTTTTAATCGTAAGTGTTGTTTTTTTGCTGGAAATAACTTCAGTAGACTATTATTATACTCATATATTCACTTGAGTTAATTTGGCTTAAAATTTGACAAGTTATATTTTATATACGGAAATTTTGTATGGAGCTGAAATGAAAACCAGGATATATTTGGAAGTGCAAAGAAAACCATAATATCCTTTCATACGGTTATAGTACTAATTATTTAGAATTTTTACTTACTTTATATCACGGTCACGACTGTGTTTTTTTTTTAAAAAGGTCAAATATTTTTTTTATTATTTTTGACTTGAATTATTTTTAATACCTTCAGATCTGAATGTTTCATGTCTAGTTTATCTAATTCTCAAAAAAAAAAAACAAAAAACATTATGATGGCAATAAATATATAAACATATATTATTAATGACCTTAGCAAAATGAAGAAGATACAATAATCGAGAATTATATTAACAAAGACGAATTAGTGCAAAAAGCAAAAAAAAATAACACTTAAAAATAAAAGTCCCTAAGTCTATGAAAGCCGATTTTCAGCCCAGTGTGCGACGGTAAGATTCTAAATTGACTTACAAAATTTAAAAAACTTGTTTTGTGCATTCTTTGGCGTAGAAGTTTTATTTGTAGTCTTCCTATAAAGATAATAATTCGAATATTGTTTTATTGATATATGTTATACATCGAAACACGCATTGTCTTTCCCTTTGTTATCACTTTGAAGAAGAGAGAATTTGTTTACTACCAAATATTAATAAATTTCACATTTCGCAAGCTTGTTTTAGAGCACGTATCTCTTTTTATTGAGACTCGATCAAATGACAGTAATGTACCTGATGGTAAGCTGAATGTAATTTTAAAACAACGTCCCATATGCTATATTAGTTTTTTTTTCTCAAACTGACTACACTATTGGCCTAGAAATATACTAGGTAATTTACATTGATGTTAGGTGATTATTTGATTTCAGATGGCGAAGGATAGAATGGCTATTGTTTCAAAAGAGCCAGGAACTGGCTGTTAGATTACATTTGTCAGAGTCTTTTGGCAAACGTTCACTAGAGCACAAAGATATAGAGCATTATTACAATTTTTTCGGTGCTAGAATCTTAATTCCTCGCGGGATTCAAATCAACATAGTCCAAAGCGATGATGTCTTAGAGGATACAGATAGATGTGAAGTATGTTCGAATTCTTTAATGAACCAGAGCTTGGTTGGCAGAAGACATCTTGATAAAAGCCGTTGCGTGATAATAGGGATCTCTCTGTTAACTATCTGGCTGGTTACCACCTTAAATCTGAAGATTTGTCAACAAAAACTTATAGATGTATTCCGGCAACTACACTTCAGAACCAGTATCCTTTTAGGTTTATCTTACTTTATGTAGGTGGCAGAGCTATGCTGAAGCTATTACTGGCTATTGTTGACTATTATTATTATTTAAGGAGAGATTTTGGTCAGACGTCAAAGGTATAATGAATATAAATAACTATTAGTATATGTTATAAGCTTTCACCTCCTTGTTTGTTAGTTGTTGTTCGTAATTTCCATACGTCCCAAAGCTTCCTTTGAGATTTCCCCGCGAAATAAGCGCGTATAAAGTTTTATTTATATATTTTTTACACGGGGTCTTTCTTTCAATTTCACGCCGGCTTCACCCGGGCCCGAAGTTTTCCTTTGTGCTGAATAAATTATGTTCTCACCTCGTAAATTCGAGTGTTTACTTTGCGGTTAGTGCTACGGGAGGGTGAAGTGATTTGTTTATTTTGTTATGTGACGTGAAAAATGTATGCGGATTCGGATGTATCATTCATGTCGGCTTCTAATGTGTTTTTACTATTTAAATTTACTGTTACTTTCACTAGCTGTTTATTTATTTTTTAACTATTATTGAAATCGGAGTCTATTTTTTATTCGCAGAATAGTATTAATCCTGGCATCTATAATAAAAAATTATTTAGTTTTCTTCAGATTATATTTACAGACTAGCTGACACGCGCAACTTCGTCTGCACCAAATTGGTTATCACTGGTTTCAACTGTATTTTTAAACCCGAAAAAAAAATGAATAAAACTGGTATCCAGTTGCAGCCACAACTACCGTTTCCAAAAATCCAAACTATCCACGGATTCACTGAAACATATACCCAGATTACATGTAATTTTTATTTTAAATAAGCCTAGTACCCGTTCGTAGCATCATCTACCACTCCGTTGTTTGTAGTCCGGTAAAGCTGTTAAGACCTTGCTCTGTCAATAGCGTAGTCATTTCGAAAAAAAAATCATCTACCAGGTTCGATTAAGATAAAAACTAACCTACATAAAACTAAATAAACATCTCTATCGCTTACTTTATCATAACCATCTTCAACTTGTATTAAAACCTTTTTATACTCCATTATATTAAAGAAAAATATATGAACACCGTATCGAAGCGTCAAACATCGCGCCGAACCGTCAAATGTCACTTACTTGAAACTATAGTCTAAGAGTTATAAACTGTTTCGAAAACGTATTTTAAATATATTTCTAATACATTTTTATAAATAATCTCTGTACCATTCTCAACATAGTGCCTATCACTTCTTGATAATTTATCTATGTTAATATGTTTCTATTGTAGATTATTCTACGTTGTTATACTGAATATTTGGCATTAAATACATAACGTGTATTTGTCACACTTGATATTGGCGAATTTACCTATATAGGCAGAGGCCATACCGGAAAGAATCAATCAAGCCAGTTTTATACATTATATTCATCCTAACAACGGGCTATCTGGCTGCCGGTAAGAGTTGCGTTTATTTGTGCATATCGTACCTTCACAGACAAAAATATTGATTTTTAAATAATTTTAGGATGATTTTTTCCACTAACTTAGAAACGTTATTAAAATGGAATTATTATTGAAAGACATTTTTGGTATTGACAATAATGTGCTTGATGCTATTTTTTGGAAATAAAAATAAAAGTAATCTTACCCCATGTTAGAATAGCAGTAATTTTATTATTACTATATTTAGATATAAATAAGTACAAATTTTATCTTCCACACCAATTCAGTTATTACTCAATATGTAGACCGATTTATTGCTATAAAAATAATGTGTATAGAATATAGCTATAGCTATAGGTTAGTGCAGTACTGGCTGCACGATAAAGATAGTGATAATTGTGGCAGCGTGTGTTATCGAGCATTTTTTTTTTCGAATTGTATACGCTGTTGACCTGGTAAGGTCTTTACAGCTTCACCGAACTATTGAGTCGAGCGCTGAAGGCACTCAACCGACTTGGGATGTTTGGCCGACCAACTCAAGGGTGCACTGTACACCTCGGCTTGGGCTGTCGCCTGTTTTGTGCAAAAATCGCAACCTATGTGATCTAACCTAAGCTAAGCTATCTAGATATACATATATAAGTTATTGAAACATGCATGTGTACCAAGCATGCGTGCCTCAACAACTCCTGTATGTATTTTGTGTCGGAAAAATTTCTCCAAACTATACAGGATAGGATAGGGAAAAATAAGGGTAGAACTCTTTGTTGTGTTTATTTTTCTGAAAAAGAAAAAAAGCATGTAAGCGTGTAGACGTGCACGTGTGTCTAGGTGATGTGTGTGATGTTGTAGCAGTGATGTAAAGTTTTGTGTTACTGTATCACGTGAGCAGTGTACTCAAGGGCTCCCCGCCGAGGGAACGGACCTAGGCTTGAGCCGTTGCCGAGCGGGGCCTAATCTAGTGTGCGGGAGCGAAATTTACCCCAGACCACGGTGGCGTGATAGTGATTATACGGGCGTGGACGTGAACACGCTTTGCTTGAAGAGACAGGCTGCTACTGATCTTTCGCTGACGTGATTGAATCAGGAGGATCGGTAAGAATGTGTCGCGGTCGTCTTCTATACTGCGCAGAGTTGGGTACGGGTTCATAGTTCATGGCGGATACCACTAAAAGGCTGGGATGATTCGCGGCTTTTTCGAAATAACTACGCGTGAGTGATTTTATATACGCCCAGACAGAAGGCATCTCCAGGTCCCTGTGGAGATCCTTATTCCGGACGTACCATGGGGCACCGGTTATTTTACGTTGGGCTCGGTTCTGAAGAACCTGTAAGTTTTGAATACGATTTTGCGCATGAGCAAAAACCGAACAACTGTACGTCATAATCGGACGAATGCAAGTTTTATATAGAGTGAGTTTATGTCTGGGGGACATTTTACTCTTATGACAAAGCAAATGATAGAGACGACCCAAGACTATAGCGGCTTTGTTTCACACTCTATCTGTGTGTGAATCGAAATTTAAGTGTTTATCTAAAGTGACGCCAAGATATTTCACCTCGCCGACCCAAGCTATTTCGGTTTCGTATAGCCTGATGGTCAACGACGCATATATTTAAAATGGCGGCAATCCCAAGTCATACGTACATACCTTTACGTTTATCGTTGTTTCATTGTATATGGTGAAATTTTAATATCAATAATGTTTAATAAAATGAAATTTGTTCTTTGCTATGGAAAAAAATAATTGGTTTAAAATTAATTATTTTTATTTATAACATATATCAGCGGGTATATATGTATAGGATTGTTTATAAAGAAATGTGTCTGATTGTGATAAATTCATACTTTTAATTGCGTTTAAAAGTTACTGAAAAAAAATGTTCATAAACCTATTCATAAATCAAAATTAATTAAATCAAAACGCGCAATAAAAATACAACGTTAACCGGCTATCAAGTGTCCTTTCGGGCTAATACCACCCTCTCACAGAAAATCGACGTGAAATAACAGCGCTTGCATTGTATTGTTTCGTTTGGTCAGTGAGAGCGTTGGAAACCCACTTCTCTTCTCCTTTCTTCCTTTGCCTTCCCTTACCCTCCCGCATATACAGGTTGGCAACGCACTTGCGATACCCCTGGTGTTGCTAGTGTCTATAGAGATGGTGGTCACTTAACATGACGTGACCCACCTGTTCATTTGCCTCCTATGGTACAAAAAAATATATATTGACATATTAAAGAACCAGATATTCTAAAATTCTTGTTCTTTCAACGTTGCCGGCTCTTGTACTAAGGTGTCGCAAAAAAGTCTAGTTACGTTAACTACAAATTTTTGTTTTTCGTTATCCTGGAGAACCCCTTGCGTTTTATGGGACGAAAAGTATCCTGGATGTAGCCTTGTAATATCAGTTATTACTGTGTAAAGTTTCGTTTAAATTGGTTTAGTACTTTCAGAGTAATACGGGTTTAGGTTCTAGGCTTTAATCCTTTATCCTGGAGAACCCTTTGCGTTTTATGGGACAAAAAGTATATTTGATGTAATCTCGTAGTATTAGTTATCACTATATCAAGTTTCGTCAAGATTGGTTCAGTAGTTTCAAAATGATGCGTGATCATAGGGACAGACAGACAGACAGACAGACCGACAGACAAAAATTGTAAAAAGATTATTTTTGGCTTCTTTATCGATAACATAGTCTACCCTGATTAAAATTTTCAAAAAATATTTAATGTACGACTGATTTCGACTTGTTACAGTTTTATTATAGTATAGATAGATAGATAGATAGATGATCATTTGGTAAGTGCTGAACTCGAACATATGACTTTAATGTTTAGCCAAACATTCTGAGTGAATAAACCTTATACACTTCTTCTTCTTCTTCCTAGCGTTTTCTCGGCTTGGTGCCAGGGTCCGCTTTCCTGCTTAGCTTTCTCCACTTTGCCCGGTCTTCGGCATACTGTTGTGTGAGGTTGTTCTTCTTAATGTCCGTCTTCACCACGTCCAGCCAGCGTTTTTTGGACCTGCCGCGAGACCTCGGGCCTTGTACGGTGATGTTGAGACATCGATTTCCGACGTAGTTTGGAGGCCTGCGACTTATGTGGCCATACCAGCGGAGACGACTCTCCTGCATCTTATATATATACATGATAAACCTTATACACTAAACTAGATATATTTCGTTAACACGTCATTATATATATACATATATATATAGTCCTCCTCATCGATTTCGATGACGGCGACTCCAAAACGTTTCATTTTTTTCGAGCGTGGGCCCTAATGTGACTTGCGAAACCAAACTTGCTCTTGAAAACCCGATCACATACAGAGCAGTAGAGTTGGCCATTTTGATTATATGTGTACGTGTAAGAAGGTTTCGGTCTATCTTTTAGTATTTGGCGTTTGTCGTCAATTGTTTGCAATCGGTTAGCCTCAAACCTTGCAACACTTTTAAAGATGGTAGAGCGCCAAGCCGACCGTTGTAAAGCGAGATTTTCCCAACACGTATAATCAACACTGCAAGCGTTCAAATGTCTTTTAAACACATCCTTATAACGCAGATGCTAGCCGCTGTGCTTCCGTTTACCCTTTACCATCTCGGAGTAAAAGACTGCTTTTGGCAAGCGACGGTCATCCATGCAAAGTATGTGTCCACACCACCTCAGTTGATACTGTATACCTAAGTAGTGCTTCGATGCCAAGGACTCCAGAACGACGCAGGATTTCGGTGTTAGATATATGGTCCTGCCATTTTATTTTCATGATAGATCTAAGACATCTAAGATGGAATATGTCAAGCTTTTTAATATCTGCTCTGTAAGTAAACCATGTCTCTGCTCCGTACAAAAGGACAGGTAAAATTAATACTTTGTATACACTGAACTTTGTCTCTAGTTTTAAATCATGGGACTTCCAGACGTGAGCATTAAGTCGTCCGAAGCTTGCAGCGGCTTGTGCAATGCGAGATGGTATCTCCGTGGCGAGAGTGTTGTCGTTTCTGATACTACTACCCAAATACCTAAACTGCGGTACAGCTTCTAGTGATTTTCCATCTAAATATAACCCGTCTTCAACCGCTTGGTAGCCTCTTGGTGGTTGTTTTAGTATTTGGGTCTTGGAGGTATTGACAACAAGGCCAAATCGTTGACATGATTGATGGAGTGCATTGATATAGATATGTAGATGGATCATGTTTTCAGACAAGAAACATACATCATCGGCATACAATATTTCTAGAATAGAGATTGTATGTATTTTAGACTTTGATCTAAATCTTGAAATATCAAAAACGCCTTTTTCCGTTCTAACATTTAGTTAGATTTGGTCATTACAATATTGCAGCGCGTCTTTCATTACGTAAGCGAAGTATATAGCAAAAAGAGTAGGCGCCATGACACAACCTTGCTTAACCCCGTTTGTAGTTAAAAATTCCTCAGACAATTCATTTTCATGTCGAACCTGGGCTTTCATGCCAATATGAAATTGGCGTATGAGGTTAATGAACTTCTTTGGACATCCCAATTTTAGGAGAACAAACCAAAGAGCCTCTCGTGGAACCCTGTCAAATGCCTTCGCTAAATCTACAAAGCACATGAACAAAGGACTTTGATGTTCCAGGCTTTTTTCCTGGAGTTGCCTAACAACAAAAATTGCATCAACAATGCCTCTGCTAGGGCGAAAACCACACTGGCTCTCAGGCCGATTTTCTTCAGAAGCTGGCTCAATCGAGATCTAATAATGTGTGCGAGTATTTTGCCAACACAGGAGAGAAACGATATTCCTCTATACGAGCTGCAATCGGAAACATTTCCTTTTCCTTTATACAGCTTACAAATTACCGAGTCTCTCCAGTCCTGTGGAACAGTTTCATTTTCCCACACTTTTTTGGTAAAGCAATACAGTCTGTGTAAGATGTGTTTACCACTGTATTTATATATTTCGGCTGGTAGCTGATCCATACCAGGTGACTTTGCATTCTAATTTAATTTAAATTAAATTAAATGTTATTAGTAGGTAATCGTAATAATAAGGGTTTAAATATTGAATTGCTGTTTTAACGCACTGGCCAATAGGCATTAAAATTAAACCTATATAATCTCGGATTTTAGGAAGAATCTTTTTTCACACGAAAACTATAACATTCTAAATTTTTATCAAGTATGTCAGTTGTTTATTCATTTTTCAAATGTTTTTACATTCAGTTTTTAAACCGAATATGAATGCAGGGAAAATCAGAGGATTTTTCGAATACGACTTCCGACATGGCACTAACGCAACATAAACTTCTCGTAATGGCAATGTTTTGTCTGGAAAGACTACAGCCAACGAACGCACCGTGCGTTTTTGGTTTAACCGCTTTCATTGTTATATTTATATTTGAAGAATGAACCACAAGGAAAAGCAATGAATATGGGTAGTAACGATGACTGGATGGTGATGATGGAAGCTAACCTAAACGAAACTACCAAGGAATTAGCGTCAAGGTTTGAGACTTAGTATATTCACAATATTGATAAATTTGTAACAAATAAATAAAATGATATGATTTTTTAAATGGGTGCCTTTAAGGTAAGGTAAGCTCGCGTTGAAATTTGCCTTGAATTTTGGACCACATTGTAAAGTGTGACGAAAATTTGATTTGTTTTTACCAAATAGCAAGCGAATATCGCAATGGCTAGCTTTGGTCAAACGCCATAACAAATCTTAAATCAAGCTTACATACAAAGGTGATAGTAACTGGTTGGTGAATACTTTTTGCTGTTACAATCCTTTACAGCCTCTTCACATCAGGTCAAGCAATAATAGCAGTTGTCTACTGCGTACAACTCCAAACAATGATGACGCGATCTGTTGCAAGACACCCTTGACTCGTCAATCGATCGTCACAATCATTTCTCGATAACAACGTAGAATCTCACACTGCTCGAGAAACAGTATTTACAATATAAGATCCGCAGTCAGAAATTATCTCTGATCCTACATAATCTCCGTAACTCGCGCCAACATATTATCATATTTTCTGTGGTTTGGACATTTTTTCGGACGAAGAACTGTTATTTTTCTTTTCTGGACACAGTACAAGATATTTTCACGTAGTTTGTAAATTCTTGGTCCCAAGAGTTCTCTTGCAAATGTTTAAATTAACTTCCAATGACACAACAAATATGAAATAGACAACGAAGTTAAAGACTTTGATTAAATAAGTATGTTTTATACTAAAAAAAAATTAAAGATGTCAGTACAAAAAATTGATGTTAAATTTTAACTCATAAGTATGTACTAGCCAAACTATTAAGTATACTGTGTGTTGACACAATTTAAAAGTATTGTAGAGAATAAAGTTTCATTGTAACTGGTAAATAAAATGTCCACCTTTATGTTGTTAATATGCGGTCGGAACTTTAAAATAAGTTTATACTTATCATTCTTTCTTAACATATTTCGTTGATAAATAATATTTCAATAATTTTTGTTTTTAAACTTTTTATAGAAGTAATTATGGTTGATCCTTATCATCTGAACTAGGCTTACATGTGTCTCACGTGCTATGCCCAGTGTCTCGGTTAAATTTTACTTGACACTAATTAAAAATTATTAAAATACTTTTATAATATACCTAATACATTATGTTGTATATACATATTTGTATATAACTATACGATTTGTAAACCACATGTGGTGTTTGTGTAGATGATACAATTCTGATATCTCACTACATATCTAATACAGTAACTTAACCAACCTGAGCGATTCCCTCATAGTTCATACTAGTTGTTTGAATTACTTTTATGTATAATCTATTCGATATTAAATTATGAAGTAATGTATTACAAATTTTATGTAAATATATCTATTAGTCAAGCAACCGATCTCAAAATGAGACTCATCCTTTGTAAACATCACTTAGAAATATCTTTATTTGTTCAAGAACGCGGGCAATTTTTAAGAACATTACACGAAATTGGCGCGAATTACAACGAACTTGTTCGTTGTCCAACGTCGATTCATTATCGGGCTTCCAGACGTAACATGAATATCATTCCCAAGACGATGCTCAATATTGTTTTGAACCGTACCGCAACGCGTTAAAGTTCACAATTAATTGTCGTTCGAAAACCGATAAGACAAATTGGAATCGGACATCGAATGATTACTAGTCTCACGTGTCTGAATTTCGAATGTCGTATTCGTGCCATATGGTAATTAAATTGTAACTGTATTATATAAGGATTAAGGTTAATTTTAGAAGATATTATAAGCATGTAGGTTGTTTTCGAAGCGCACTTCGCCGAAGCAATGAGAGAGGGCGTGCGATAAATAACCGCCTTTGTGCCGTCACCGCTTGGCTATTAAAATATATTCTGAGATTGCTTGTTTTTTGCGGCGGGACGCGATTGTGAATCCCGGGGCTAGCTGGTGCCACCGCGGGCTTAGCTCAAGTATGCGATTCGAATTTCTTTGTTACATTTATACGCTGACTATCTCGGGAATGTTGAAATAAATGGATACGATTTACAAAGTTATCTACGGAACTGTGTTGCTAGTACTAATATATTTTGTTTTCGATCTTTGAATTTTTTTGTAGTTTGAATATAATTGACATATGTTATTTATGCATTTATGCTATGTGATATCATATCACAAATACACTCTATATTGTAATTACTTGAATTCCAATATTAATCTCCTTATCTTTATATCATGTGTTGAACTAAATAGACAAATAACGCCATCTAGTTAGAAAAATTGGAACGTAGAATACTCTTTAATTTGGTAATCATAGAATCCTTCTTTCTCTAAATCAAAATAGTTCTCTTTCTTTATCTAGGTTATTTTAATTTTCGGAATTGGGACGATTATTATCGTTAATAAAAAACTAACGTACCAATTATAAGTAAACTTATTAGGAGTCTGTGGATAATTCAAACGCAGTATCCAATTTATACATCATAGTTTATCATAAAATATTCAAAGAATTTTATAGGTTTCTACTCATCCATTACAAAGACATGGCTCCCATTGTAATAATTCCAAAACCATTATAGCTCTAGTGTAACCTGTATCTGTATATTAAATCACACTAGAAGTCGCCGGGAACTTTACTTGCGTTTGATTTTTGTGAAATTATGACAGCACACAATATCTTCGCCTAATTCTTAAAGGTTTTATGTAGTACATACTGATATATCTTTCCGATGACAGGATTTTTACAACTTACTCGATGGTTATGATTACATTTTAATTAATTTAAACAATATGTTTATACATTATAGCTTACTAGCTAGCACAGCAGACATGGTTCTGCCCTGATAATATATGCTTTTAAATTAAACAAAAAATATTTTGATTTGAAATGGCCAGTACTGCAGAACGGTAATTTCATTGGTAAAGACCTATTATATAGCCTATAACACTTACAAATAACGTGGATTTTTATTGATAAAAGAATCAAAAATTCGGTTTATCAGTTCCTGAGATTACCCCCTACAAATATACAAACTCACAAACTTTACCTCTTTATATTATTAGTATAGATATAGATGAGTTATTCTGATATATAAACAATACTACTGTAAAGCTTCATCAAACTCCGTTCATTCATTTTTCGTTGAAGATTATCCAAAATCCTTGAAACTGAGTGCGAGCTTAGTCAGAAAACATCGTGATGAAATCATAACACAGTTGTAGGGTTTTTGTAAACTCACGTGGCTAACTACCCTTAAAATCTGTTGCCAAGCGTCTGTTGGTGATTCGGCAGCTGCAATTAAGAGCCAGCCTTCTCTAGGTTTCAAGTGTTTACTGACTTAGGCCACTTTGTCATTTGACACCAGATGAAATTGTAATCAAACGCTAAAACTTATTATTAAAAAAAATTGATCCGTCACGGGACATCTGGCAGATGTGTAACAGAAAATGTTTTGTATAATTTATATGAATAAAAGAACAGATTACAACAGGAATCAGCTATGGCATAATGAAAAGATAAAGCTTTACAATTTTTTTCTATAAAATAATGACTGTTTATTTATTTTATTACATAAATATTCATTTTTATTAATTACAAAAATTCAATTAGGTGCAGGCGCGATATGTATGGCGGCATTTATAAAAGGGTGCTAGGTGGTCGGCGCGTGCCCCGTACCACTAGTATAACGAGTGTTCGACAAAACAGTTTGAATATTTTGTTTATACAGATACAGTTGCAAATGTTATTGAGTTTTTCGTTAATAGTACAAAGCTCATGTTTTGCGTTGCCACGTCGCTAAGCCAACAATCAGGTTTACCCGCGCCTATAGATGTTTTACATTAAATAAATTGAATCGTCATGGGACATCTGGCAGATGTGAAACTTCGAAATGGTTCGAATCGAACGAATCTCAAGTTCTCAAATTACACTGTAGGTATGCGAGCTCAGAGCGGCAAAAGAGATTGCGCACAGTCGCTTCCGCAAGGCATCGCGTCGCTACATCTCACATAGTCGCCACGCCATCAATCAGGCTTACCCGCGCCTATAAATGTTTCACATCAAAAAACATACATTCATCCGTAGAAGCTTCTCGCTTTTAAAATTTATATGATTTGTTCCACGCATACCTAATATCTCGCATTGAAACCCCTTGTTTGTTTAAAAAAAAATCCATCCCATACCCGTAATCACCGTCTAATTTAATACCCATATTTAGTGACAGCGTAAATGTAGTTGTTAAAAGAACATGTTAAACATTTACCTAGTTATTTATTTTATAGTCGCGGTAATAAACACGTTTACACGCAGGTGGAGCAATAATATTGTATACAATAATGAAATAGAGATGTTGAACGATCATATAAAATAAAATTACCATCTGCACTGAATTTGATATATATTTCCAATTTATTTATTTGAAACACTAACAAGATTTATACTAGGACAGTCCAATACATTAATTAAGAAAGAATGACTCTATACAAGTGCAGTTTTAATTATAGGTTTTTGCTACGGATTACATGGTAGAGCAAATAACTTAATTAAAAGGTTAGAAGTAATGATTAACTTAAAAACATATAAGATTCTATTTTCCTTTACATCAATATATTTCTTTATAGTTGCTTGCGTTTTACAAACGAATTGGAGATCAAATATCAAGTTCGGCTTTTAGAAACTAAGGTTTTTTGAGTAATCTTTCTACTCATAGAAATCATCATCATCATATTTTTTTTTTCTCGAACAAACTCAGCTATTGACTAAGCAAGGTATTTACAGCTTCACCTGACTACAATCATCATATCAAGCTGTAAGAGACATGCTGCAAGGCCGTAGGCCTTTTTCCGAAGTAAGGCATGGACGTAATCACCACGCCAGCCCACGACGTATTGACGATTTCAGACTACGAAAAATTCACAGTTCTATAGTTTGTTATATACATTTGTACTACAAGCATATTTCTCAAGTCTAAGATTCCTGAAAATAATTGTCTTCACCGTCAGTTGTTTGTGTTACTGATTTAAATGAGTAACTGTATGCGAATTCCGAGAAATTCACTGCAACAGGCTTGGAGTTCGAACCTGTGGACATAGAATTATTATGACATTATGTTAAGTGCAATATGTGGCATGTAATCCTTTTTTTTTGTTACTAAAATTAATATAACCAATATATACATAAGATAGAGTTCATTATCATTATATATCCGCTCTCAATCAACATCCATCGTCCCTTATTGAGACTCGTTCTCTTTTCTGTCCAATCATCATTATTTACTTACAACATATCAGTTACTTATCCAGTCAGTCTCTATCCTTCTTCCGAATCCGACGGTTGTGTTAAATCATCATTTATTTTTAATTTCCTTCCTTTTTAAAATATCTAATGCTAAGGCCGTATAACAGATCACTTAAATTTTTAGCGAACTGTTTGACGTAATTTTGTTATGTAATATCCCGCCCTACCGTTCTGTATATTGTTGCTGCTGTACATTCCTATGCTTAAAAAAATATACTGCTGGCCACACATTTCCCATAGATTCTACGCTACATCTTCCAGTGCATGGTGACTACTTGAAAAATCTTAAGATATATCGATCATCTGTTCTACGAGCATTCCCATTGTATGTAAAACTGTTTTTGTAGACAAAGTATTATTAAGAAAAACAAAACCCGGTTTAACCAACCCTATCTGTAAAATAAATCAAGCGAGTGAGAATGTCAGGGTTGTCGGCTCGACTGCGGCATTGCTGGATAGATAGTGTGACTTATAAGTGCTAAATCACGGGAGCAAACGTCGTTTTTTCCGGTTTTCACCCCCCGTCTGCGAGTGCCGATGCTGTCTCAAGAGATACGCCATTCGGTAACGTCAGCAAAACAATTGATGGTTTCAATAATATTTACAGTTTAAATATGACTAGTGGGCGCCCAGTGGTCGATATTCGACCATAGGTTATTGATTTTTAAAGTTTGAACTTTATTAGGGTTCTTTTGTCAAAGGGTATACTTCAATAATCAAAGGTTTTCTTCATGGCTACTCAGATATTTGCCATGATCTTTAATTATATAAACATTTTAAAAAATCTATGTGTAAATGAAAATTGAATTTAATTATAAATTTGAAACAAAAATCACGTGGTAAAACCCTCAAATTTTAAGCAAACATAACTTTACGAAAATAAAGAAATTTATCGCAATCCATGACACAATTTTCAATTAATTTTACACAACACCATGGGTTTTCTGGGTGATATTGAATTAAATGTAGTCTGTTCATTATAGGAAATAGTGATATGCCCAGTATCATCGTTTGAAAAACTAATGGATCCACAATACAATCAAATGGTGAATCCAAGGTAAAGATGTTTTTAATACTACCATTAGTTTTTGAAAATAAATTCTTTTTTGTTGCTACATGAGGTTGAATTGCAACGTTGTAACCACGGAGGTCTAAGTCATGGATTACTTTTATGAACAAAATTCTTATTTTGATTATACAAATCATCATTTGAAGTGAGTTCACCATAAAAAATGATAAACATTAAAATAATAGTTATATTTTATAATATCATTGTTGAATGTAGGATGAAAAATGGTAATTGAATTGGTTACTTCACGTCGGGGTTTCTGTGGGTCGTGTGGTAATACCCCGGACGAGCCGAACAATTCATGCTGAAACCAGTTATCGTTTCAGCGTGACTCTACCGTTTACCAAAGTTATGGTATTAATATATTTTGTATTTTATTTTGGTAACTATTTTCGCATGCATGTTTAGTTCACGTACATTTTAGGACTATAGTAGAGCTTATTCTAAGTCCATTTGGCTAGTTACTATCTTCAAATTGTGAGTTTCCCACCAGATTTCTAGTTTAATGTCACTCCCCTTCTATGTTCAGTGTTTACCATCTAAACCCACTTCGTATGTAACATTAGATGAGATTGTAATCAAATGTTAGTTGTAATACTTGGTAACGTATAAAATATATTTAAAAAATACAGACACACATGATTAGTTTCGACGATAAAAAAAATCACATATGTATTCCATACAAAATACCTATCTCTCTCTAGCTCTAGAATTAGTACACTCACAACGTAATTTTCCACATTAATATTTTGTAGACATCGTCCATTACATTGAAACGTGTCATTACTCAAATCACACGGAATTTTAATAGTATAATGAGTATTTCAATGTCACTTTTACATTAAAATTCTTTTTTGTTTTTAAAAATGATGGTGATGTACAAGTGTCAGCAATCATTTTAAAACTATTGATAAATAGATTTCGATGATTTATAAATATTAACTATTATTCCGATGAATAGGTAGTTCAAACAGCATGTATTATTTATAAAAGGATTGTTATTTATTATTAGGTCTTTTACCTATGAAGTTGCCGTTTTGTATGAAAAAATTTAAATGAATTTTTTTCATGTATTTTTAAGCTATTGCATAGCTTCTATCGCGGGCCTTGAGCGTGGAGACCGAATCCAAAATTCCGTAACGAAAAAACCTAACACCCCTCACACTGCCTACCATGTAGCTCGGCCGAGCGTTCGCTTAACGTATATATGGTACGACTGTACAAAGCTCGCACGGATCGATACTTTTTTTTTTCGAAATGACTGCGCTATTGACCCAGCAAGGTCTTAACAGCTTCACAGGACTACTAAGGCGAGCGCTTAAGGCACTCAGCAGATTTTATTTTGGCAACCAGCTCAAGGGTGCAAGGCACACCTCGGCTTGGCTGTTGCCTGTTGCATGCAAAATCGCGACCTATCTTAGCTAACTTAGCTAACTATTCATATATGTATGAGTTGTTGAAACGTATATGTGTACCAAGCATACACGCCTCAACAACTCCTCCATATATTCTGGAAAAAGTAGTAGTCTGTAGGCACAAGGTCTGGTGAGTAGGGTGGATGATGGAGAACTTCCAACCCCAGTCCTTGCAACTTGGAGACCGTCTGCTGTGCAGTATGAGGTCGCGCGTTGTCGTGCAGGAGCAGCGGAGACGAGCGATTCACCAATGCTGGTTGAAGATGTGCCAGCTTCTCTATCATTGTGTTCAGTTCTTCACAGTACATATCTGCAGTAATGCTCACCCCGTTTAGTAAGAAGCTGTAATGAATCATACCGGCGCTAGACCACCAAACAGTGACCATTACTTTTCTAGGAGTAAGTTTTCGTTTAGGGCATTATTTAGGTGCTGAACCCGGATCCAAACAACTTGCTGAGCACTTGCGGTTATCAAAGAGAATCCATTTTTCATCGCAGGTAACAATACAGTTCAAAATTCCTTCATTTGTGTGTTTGTTGAGCAGTGCAAGGCACGTCTCGACGCGTACTTCGCGCTGGCAATCATTGTTTTCGTGGGGCACCCATTTGTCAACCTTTTTTACCTTGCCAATTTGACGAAAATGGACCAATATTGTTTTGACGCTAACGTCGAAAGCTGCTGCTAATTCAGCCGGAGATTGTGTATCATCAGCTTCCACATATAAATTATTTTTTATACATTATAAATTATTTACGAGGAAAACACAAATGAGAAACAAAGAGTTTTTGTAACATTAGTTAGTATCAAAACAAAATTATATTCTCTTAAAAGAATAACCATTATCAAAGCTTAAACTTAAAACTTAACTATACCTTAAAAAATCCATGATATTGATATCACATAACCGATCCGTAATCTGTTTATTTTCTATAGAATGAATTGTTGAATAATTTATCTGTCTACAGTTCACTAAACTGAGTTCGATGATACAGTCAAAAACTGAGATGGACGATTGTTTGATTTTATCAACCCCAATACACATACCATTAGGCATAATAACACCATTAACAAATGAGATATTCTTCTTCTTTCTAACTCCTTTAAAGCAAAGCAATCTATTAAGCAACCTATACTGTTAATTGTTTAAGGATTTCAGTTTTGATGTTTCTGGAGACAATTTTAAATCTGGTTACAGTAACCATTTTAAGGTGTATCGGACTTTATTTATAAAAATTGATAAAGAAGAAATATCACAAGTTTTTGACGCTGTCGGTACGTATGGGAGGGCGGGGCGCTGTCCTCATTATTTAGATATTAATCCCGCACCCTCCGGCACTCACAGTCCTCCAAAGTACAGTCGAGAGAGTGCAGATTTTAATTAACAAAGTACACTTGTGCACCGTGAATTTGTATTGTGGTTAATATTTTAACGTAAAAGTCGTTTTGTTATATTTATTACTTTTGGTTTGTTTTTATTTTCAAAAACACACACCTTTACTTACCACACACATTGAAGATTTGTATATGTGTGCAAAATTGCTATAAATTATTTCTCTTATATATTCTATAGCTCCTAATCAAAATAAAAATATAACTTTTCAAATTGTACTTTAGTAATATTGCCTGAATCAAAGAATCAAGAAAAAGTTTCTCATATTAAAAAAAATGTATTTTACGAATTGTTTGTAAAATATTCAAAATTAGAACACATTAAAATTCAAACACGGTGATGAGTGTGACGGAACGTCAATAAATTATCCTAATAGAATAAAAATGATGTAGAAACGACATAGAATGTAAACGTATGTTATGCCGAGCGACGTTCGATTTCAAAGCGGCTGCGACATCACGTTTGCGTGAGGTCTCATTTATATTATGATCGAGTCGTGTTGTGAGACCCTTCACACAGAATGCACAGTGCATTGTTACCAGTGAGTGAACTAACAGATATTGAAATGCTTAAAAATACTTGGAAATCAAACGTGCATTACAAAATGATGAATTAGAACTATCAATAGAGACTTTATCATCGAAGATATCTGAAACAAAATTTTAATATATGTTAGACTATGAACGGTAGCGTTTTACCTCTTAAAAGGCTTAATACTTTAGTTATATCTGTCAGTGCTCGTCATTGCCCTTCGTCATTATTCCTACACACTATATGGCTACATAATTATTACACAACAAGGAACAAGTAAGCATTATGCAACTACCAACATGTGTGAAAAAGAGAAAACGTCACGTCTCTCACACTCAAAATCACGATACGAAAAAAGAAGGTTCATTTTATTATAGTGTCTTTATTAAAAAACGCAATTAAATATAATACAGCAAATAACGCAACATCAGAATAATTAGCAATTAAAACAAGAATTATCGGAATATAGTTTTTAGTGTCATATTCTGCCGCGCAATTCATAAACGCAGTAAATAACATGTTAACTGTTTCAAGAAAAATGCACTGTAATTTGAAATTTTATTTGTGGTAAATTGCAAAGCGTTATACAAAGATTAGTAAATTTAAATATGTATATATACTAATCTGTGCGTAACAAATTGCATCTAACCACAAATAAAATGTCAAGTTATACCGCATTTTTCTTGAAACCGTTAACATATTCTAAACTGCGTTTATGAATTGCGCGGCAGTATTATTATACTCTTTATCTTTGAATATTTGGGAGTTTATGATCGAAGTGGGTCATTAGAATCGAACGTGCAGCGCAGATTATTAGGTCTAGGTTATTAAAAACACATAAATTCTTTGCATGACTATGATTATAATGCTAACTTAAAAAAAGGTCATAACCGTTTCAGTTACATTTTACTTATATGCTAATTTTATAACTTATACTAATAGGGACTCTAATAGTTCGTGCAGTTTCCTCACTGATACAATAAACATTTGACTGTTCGAGGTGACGGCTCTATATTTAGCTTTTTTAGTTGACCTACTATTTGTATTTATTTACACCGGTATCGCTGCGCAGTGCCGCACCGCGCCGCGTCTCGTCGGCGAGACCCACAAAGGGGACGTGTGACTTTATTTGACAATTAATTGGTCACTGTAATTGTGTGCTGGTATTTGTTTTGTTTTTTACTTTAGCATGGGAAAGGAAACTAGGGTAATGTCTTTACTTATAATTTACTAGTTTCTCTGAACAACGTTGTTCGCTTCACGCTCGTAATTTTTACGAAAAAAAAAAATAGTTTTAACTCTTCTGACATTCTTCTAGGAAGTGTTACCTTAATATTATAACCGCAAAGGTAAGTTTGTTTGTTTGTTACACATGCATTCCTTAACTACCACAACGAATATTATTAAAATTGTTTGTAGTCCGGTGAAGCTTTTAAGACCTTGCTAGGTCATTAGTCAATTAGTCAATTCGAGAGAAAAAAATCATGAAAATTAGTATACATGATATCAGAGTTATAGAAAAGGTCATAAGGTACCTTTAATCTTTTAAAAACAACTATTCCTAAGAATAACGGTACCCCTACATCAAATCTATAGCAATACAACCAAAGCCGCGCACAAAAGCTGGTATATAATTTTCCTTTTAATTACACTTACTTTGAAACGTGACTATATAGTACTGTACTCTGCCTATACTAATAACAAACTACACTTATAGCGGTAGGTACAATAATACGACGCGGGCTGAGAGTTGAACATCTGTAGATACTTATTCTATCATCTTCTTCATACATAACATGTACTTCTGACTTATATTATGTTATAGTCCGTGAGAATACGTACATTTTACGCGATCTATGATTAATAGACGAATTCATAGTGCTCAAGTAGTTTGACCGATGACACTTCAAAAGAAGGTTCGGATATATGTGTACGACTATGTATATCAACTAGTCTTCGAAATTCATATACATTTACTAATTTAGATCGGTAACACTATCGGTGTACGGTGAACGAAAACTTTCTGAGTAAAACTGAGTAAAACCTGTGCTTGAGAAATGCTCTTATGATATAACTCTATGTAGGAAATTATTTTTTTTCTCGAACTATACTATTAACCTAGCAAGGTCTTAACGCCTTTATCGGACCACCCGTAGGAAAGTATATGAAATGGGTAGTGAATGTTAATTTTCACTTACGCCTGTAAAGAAAGTAAGATGCACTATAATATTTAATAATAATTTTCGCAAAGTAACTTCCTTCCTCCGTCTTCTCCAATCAAATATATTAGAAAAATGTATACCTAACTGTGGATTTCTCGAAGTTTAAAATCGCGAGTACGTTAAAAGCAGACGAGGAGATTATTCATACTTTTCTTCGGGAAGAGGCTCTTGGCTCAACCCAACAGTGGGACTCATACAAGCTGGTGGTTTAAGAATTACAAGTTTTAAAAATGTTTGTAAGCAATGTTTATGTTTGCATTAAATTTCTTATGTTTTTGAAGATATACTTCTTTTGGCGCGTTAGGGAAAAATTATGAGGGTAAATTTTACGACGCGCGCGCACACCGTCACGAAAAACAGACACCCTGAAGTTAGCTATAGTCAACATTTTGTTTCTTTGTATTTATTGTTTGTATTTCTTTGTATTAAAACGTTCAATGTATTAAATACCTTTATTCTATTGTTAGTGTCGTTTTTTCCACATAAGTAGAATAAAACGAAAGATAAATATTTTTTGTATCAAGAAATTTAAAAAGAAAATAAAAAAATAGATTTAGATTTAAAAGATTGTTATCTTGTTACGCCAAAGAAGTACCTATAACGCGTTAGAAACACACATAAATACATAATTACACACACACTTTTTTGTATCAATAAATCTAAAAAGAAGATAAAATACATAGAAAAAATGTAGATAAATAGATTTAAATTTAATAGATTTTTATCTTGTTACGCCAAAGAAGTATAACTTCTAATGTGTGTACATAAAAAAGTAAACATACACTTTTTTGTATCAAATTAAAAAAAAAAAGATAAAATAGACAGAAAGAAAAAAAGATAAATAGATTTTAATTTCAAAGATTTTTATCTTGTTACGCCAAAGAAGTATAACTTCTAACGCGTGTACATAAAGTACACACACACATTTTTTTCTTCTATACACAAAACATGTATAGCTGTAGCCAGCTGTAGCCACGCTGAAGCTATTACTGGTTTCAGCATGAATTAGGGATATGAGATTAATGGAAAAAAATCGATTGATTAGGAATCGATTTTTCTTTTTTCAATAATAATCGATTTCTGCGAATAATCGATTTTTATAATATTTTAAAATAGACATGCTTTCCATATTCCTATAATAAACCTAAAGATTCAAAATAACAATTTATAAGATTAAAAATCAAATAAAATATATACTATATATAATACGTACCAAAAATAACCAGTTCAAAACGAAATAAAAGTGAATGTTCCTTTAAACTTTCAAGGTAAAGAATATAGGAACTAGTACTATTAAATATCATATCGTAATAAGAATGAAATGATAAGCATCCTAACAAAATGACAACATTATTAATTGTAACTTTAAAATTTAAAACAATGAAGTTCTCTTTTAAATTTTCCTATTAATTATAGTGTGATTGACAAAATTACAATTGAAGAGTTTGTTTATTGAATAATTTCAATAATAATTTATAGTTTTGTAAACTTATCGATGTCGAGGTTACCATAAGACGTTTTTAGTGAACATATTGAAGTACATTGTACTCGTATGACAGACCTTTTTAGTTTTATTGGAATTTTTTATTTTACAGAGAGCGATATTTGGCTGTCATAAGAACCACAACAATCATTATAAGATATAGTAACTCATGTTACTTGTAAGGCAGTGGGATGTTTTCGTTCTATGTTCTTTTCAAATTTGTGGTTTCACTACAAAAATTTTCATTCTATCAAACAGGACATACATATTACTGTGGTATTATTCTTTTTCGTTATAAAATACTTTCGCCAGCCGCTTTTAGGTGTTTTGCGGCTAGAAAACACTTTGTTTACAACTATATTATCTCAGTATGCTCACTCTTCAATTGTAAATAAAAATAGGCTTATTTTGAGTTTTTTTTTTCATCCGTCGCATAGATGTTTATGAAAATCGATTTAAATGCGTAATTTATATAATCGATTTTTTTAAAAATCGATTAATATTAATATAAACATCGATGAAAAAAAATCGGTTATAATAAATAATAATCGATTTAAATAAAAATCGATTATTTTTTAACATCCCTAGTATAAATGCGTCGGCTCGCCCAGGGTAGTAAGTACCACTCGACCCACAGAAACACCCAGAAGTAACAGTGCTTGCATTGTTGCGTTTCGTTCAGTCAGTGAGAGCGTCGGAGACCCACCTCCTCTCCGCTCTCCTCTTTCCCCCAAATACAGGCTGGCAACGCACTTGCGACTCCCCTGGTGTCGCTAGTGTCTATGAACGGTGGTGATCACATAACATCAGGTGACTCTCCTGTTCGATTGCCTCTTATGATATAAAAAAAAACATATTGTCAAGATAATAAAAAAGCACAAGCCGTCACTTTATTGCAGCCAGTTACGTTATAAAACAGTAGACTCTCACCAAAGTATTTAAATAATCGTTCTAATTGACATTTTTTTAATTGATACTTTTAGGAAATCCACCATCATTCGACCTGCAATGCGGAAGTGCACAGTAATGCCCACTATAATATTTCAATGACACTACCGTGTTTAAATTGCTACACTAATTAAAAGTACCTGGGTGACCAAGCCTAGCTCGGTTCTATAAAAACATTTTTAAATTAAAATAAACTGTTAGGTTTGCCTTATAAAATTAACATTATTTTACAATATATATATATATATATATATTAAAAATATATATATCTTTTGCAGTCACTCGAATTCGAACTGGGGTTACATGGATTTTCGAAGCAACGGATTTTCAATCGAGCTATTTGTTTTGACAGCGGCGGCGAAATTTACCTTTATATCCTAGCTATATTTAAACATTGCTTAAAAACTCGATTAAAAAGTTATCTATGAATAAAATCTAGCTAGATCTATTTATCGTCCCCGAAACTACCTAAATACTAAGTTTCACGAAAATAGATGACGCCGTTTCCGAGATCGGGAATATATACAAATATAAAAATATACAAGAATTGCTCGTTTAAAGGCATTAATATATATTATTAGGTGGATTAGATTCTTTAGACATACAGTATAATTTAAGTTGCCAGGTGCTAAAATAGTAAAAAAGTTCTTGTTACTAACATGTTACCCAAATGCGATATAAACCGTATCTCTTACTTAATATTTGATCTACGCACGGAGACATAAGGAAGTCCCAGCTATGAGTTTAATGCGCTATAAACAGGACATAGTTTACGATCATCACAGACGACTCAATATTATTAGTAGCACACGTGTTGCTCGTTAAATGTTGTATACACTAGCTGATATTAAATACAAGTGCTCCCTTATACTTATTACATCATATGGAATGTATAGAAACGTAAACTGCACAAGACATCTTCGCGGGTTTTATAAAAATTATGAGCATACCTACAGTCGAAATTTAATTTAATATTTTTTCAAATTCCGATATCACTGAGGTTCGTATATTAATAGAGGATTGTGAAGTAGGATGACTAGAGACTTATAATTCAAGGCTTCGGCTCGTCGATAGAAAGTAAGCAAAAACGAATTGTTTCCAAAATGTCATTAACATTAAAGCTCGCCGATAAAACTATTAAACGAAAACTTTATGATATCGATTTGCCAACTAACGAGAAAGACCTACTGAACTATTTCATCTTTGCCACATTTTATGCATAGAGTGAAAACATAAGCACTACACCGCTTGCCCCACTTCTCCACGACTAGAAAACTCAAATCCCTTAAAGCGTTATGCTCGTCATAACTTTACTAAGTGTGTAAAAACTAAAAAAATGGTTGAAATCTATCCAATAGTTTTTACGTGGTACGTGCAGAACTACAGACCTCTATCCTAGTGATGATATAGAAGAAGATAATCTTAACATAATGACTACAATGGACCTAAACAGTAAGTAGGCAAATAAGTTGCAGTTTTTGCGACTCATAGAAAATACAACTGTGTCCAAAACCAACCGGGATCATAATACAGTATGTGATGCTCCTGCCGAGTATGTACTCGGTATATCAAAGCTAGTAGTAGGATGTTTCTAACTGACCGAATCGCTACCATGAGGGAGATAGTACCCGTGAGAGTGACTCACTTTTTATTTGTCACGTTTCGTCATCTCCCAGGGGATATCCAGTTATAAGCTTGCAGGCTGGCATGACAGCGATGACTGTTGATGGATAGATTTCTCCTCTAGTCACCATTGCTTTTGAAGTTTACTATATTTACCTTTATTGTCAGTTAAAAATCTTGTTTTTGAGTTTATTAAGGAATTTCTCGTTTGTTATTCAGATGTACCGACTAATTTCAAGTAGTGCTAGCTACATTCTTTGAGACACCATTTAATACCCTAATAATTTAATAATTCTTCTGTACGTCACTGAACTCCTCCTAAACGGTTGGACCGATTTTGATGAAATTCTGTGTGCGTAATCCATTGGATCCGAGAATGGTTTAGATTCAATTGGACCCCGTAGGTGGCGCGGCGGTCGGATAATAGGTTTTTACTATTTCAGGGTGGGACAACGTCTGCAGAGCCCGCTTTTTTGCTGTAAAAATTTGGTTATGCTTAATTACCAGAAGAAGCGTTCGATCGACGTATGGCTCCGTTGAAGCTGTGAAGGCCTAGTAAGGCCAATAGCGTAGTCAGTTCGAGAAATCGACGTATGTTCATTGCAAATGAGCGGGAACTTTTGGTGAAGGGTATCCGTAATGAAACCATATTATGGTGGTCGTCCCATTTAGCTAAATATCACCATCAAGTTGAAAATATGTCCTCAAGCACCTACAGATATGATATTTCCGCAGGCGTACATGAGAGCCACTCCCTCTTTTAGTTTATCGTGCTTACTATCTTGAGCCCTACCATCATTTCCACCAATCACCATTCATCCATCACCATTTTGTAGGTGGTAGAGCCACGCTGAAGCTATTACTTGTTTTAACTTGAATGGGTCGGCTCGTCTGGGGTAGTACCACCATCTCACAGACAATAGATGTGGAGTAACAGTGCTTGCATTGTTGCCTTTCGTTCGCTCAGTGAGAGCGCCGGAAGAACACTTCTCCTCCCCTTCCCCCAAACATAGTCTGGCAACGCACTTGCGACTCTCCTGCAGTTGCAAATGTCTAAGGACGGTGGTGATCACTTTACATCAGGTGATCCGTCTGTTCGTTTGCCTCCTATGAGATAAAAAAATTGCTTCAAATGAGATTGTGTTCAAATATTGGGCAGTGGTGCTCAACCTTTTTTTTAAACGAGCCACAAGAACGTTTCCCTCATGGTGTCGCAGGTCGCAAGCTACTATTAAAGGTATTTAAAAAACGTAATTTCAAGTTAACCACGTACGAATGTAGAGAAAAATGGTTGTCCAATAAAACAAGCTTCGTATAACCCTTATATCATAAGAAAGGCATTGCGGTCGGGTTATCTAGGACCTATTTAATTTACTCAGTATGCTCATGGGCACGAAATTTAAAATAATTGAAAATAAAGTATAATAGAGTGGTCCAACTACAAAGACCCGGCGGGGCGCAGGGTGAGTATGGCTGCGTTAGAGCCAATAAAGGAGAAAATAAAATGTGTTATGTGTCTACTGCATTCAGATATTACTAGCTTCGTGGATTTTTTCTAGATAAATCCTTTGGAGCTTCGTAGGGACGTTATATTATCACTTTGAGTCCTTTATAAAGCCGACCACGGAGAGTGTGCCAAAGAGTTCGGATTAGTGTCTGTTGTTAGTTCTACTATCGAAAGACTCACCACAAATTGAAATTCCATCCATGGCGTCTGGATGGTTGAAGGTCGTTTACTTTGCGGTTTTCGCGAGAGTTTTTTCCAAGTACCTCGGTTTTATGGAATAGGCTTCCAGTGGTGGCGTTACTAAACCAATATAACCTACAATAAACGAGACTACTTCTTTTTCAAAGGCTGACAATGCATCTGTGATGCCTCTCGTATCGCAGCTGTCCATGAGGGGCAATGATCACGTACTATCAGGTGACTCGCATGTTAGTTTGCTAACAGTTGCATAAAAAATGAATGGGGTTTTATAATTTTAATGGACGTAAAAAATCACAAGGAAACGTTCATGTTAATTGTTGTACCGATAATAACAGTTTTAAAATTTGTAGTGAAGTAGTTTTAAACGTGCCCGTGTATAAGTTATATACGAAATAGTGCTAAGAAAAGCAATAATGATAACATATATATGTCATAAGAAAAGCCAAAGAAATTAATGTGCATAGCGAGAAATGCAGATAGAAACAAAATCATCGGATCAATTACTATTGAGAAAACATGACATTTAATAATTTATTAGTAATTTAATCCAATCAAGAAATTCGAGCCGGCCATTTGGAAATAATTTTCCAATTATGTAAAGTATAGAGATTTTTATACGAAAGCAATGTAAATTAAGTAAAGCTAAACTATTTAATTAAAAACATTAAAAGTTACAGAGGTAAAAAAAAAACTTAATGAGTTTTATTAAGTAATACCTACTTACCACAACGATATACTTGTTTCATTAAAAAAATATTTGTACAATATAGTTATGAAGTTATCCGACAACTTGTATGGGAAAAATAAAATTACATATTTACAAATACACTCTGTTCTGTTTTGGTTACAAAACTTTTGTCAACAGGCAGCGTTAATTGTTGCTAATATGGTTATATGGTTTAAGCTCTTTAACCTTTTTAGAGCCCCACCGCATTGTGAAGTTAGCGTATTGCAACGCAGAAACAATAATAATATAGTCCATGCGTAACGCAGTGAGCACGCAACGTCGCTCCGTAATAGCGCAGCCGATAGTGCGATGTTGCCGCTCTGACGACATCGGTGTCGCCGCTCTCGACCTACGCCGCAGTCTCGCTAGAGCGCTTTCAATAATACTACGTCAATGTAACAAAATGGATTCCAATTCGAGTTTATGTGATGTTTATTTCCCAAAAACTGAAATCGATTCGGAAAATGAGAAGGATAGTCGACGCGAACCAAGACTGAATTGGAGTTCTGAAAATACAATGAAATTGATACAAACGATGGAACGAGATTGTCAGGAACTGTGGGATTCAAAACACCCGTTGAATAGAGAGCGTACGGCGAGGCAAGCGAAGCTGGAATATCTAGCGGATATGTTCGGTACTACATCTGAGGAGATAAGTAGAAAAATACACAATTTGAGAACACAGTTCAATACCGAGTTGAGAAAACTTAAACGGAGGTTGTCGACTTCGCTGACGGAGGGTAACGGGGTGGTGGCGGGGAGCGGGTGGGAGTACTTCGATGCTCTGTCCTTCCTCAAAGTGCCCTCCGGCGACCCTCTTGATATCATGGACGCAGTTAATCTGGAGGTACGTCGACGCGTAGAGACGCGTCGCTCTGTGTATTTTCGTAGGATCCATTGTACTTTGAAATATTAAAATTGAAATCAGCATTTGACTATTAGAATTTTTAGGTATTAAATTTGCGGTATTTAATGATCATATACAGTATTTTTATTTAAAAGCTGGATACATGAGTACATATAATATACAATAATTTTCTTTGTAGTTGCAAAAATAAACTGCTGCTACTAACAAAATATATAATTAAAAAAGAAAACACTTAATATTAACTGATGATATGTCCCAAGATAATAACACGCTAAGTTCAACACCTGGAACACAGCAGATTTAAAACTAGACAGTGGTAATTTGCCAGCCGAGTATTAGAAAAGGTCATACGTGTTATGAATTCAATATAATGTTTCTGTAATTGTAGTACAAATTTTGGACCATTGGATAGAGAGTATTTTTAATATTTTAATAATTTGTAAATCTAATAGTTGGCCGAATTCCAAGCGAAGGAAGAGGAAGAATTCGCTGTTGCCAGAGCGAGGGCTTCCACCGTCATTGCTAGTCCGCCAAACCGGCCCAAGAGTAAAATGAGGGTAGCCGTAGGAGCACCTCCACCGTTGCCGCCGAATGCACATCCTCTCATGTGGCCTGAAGAACTTGTGCCCAAGCTCCGACCTAGCCTCGACGCAGATGAATGTCAGGTAAATTTTCTTATTAATCAGTCAGTAATCAATGATATTATAATTATAGATACATAAGCGCTTCGAAAGCACCTTTTTAGAACTTGGCTAGCTAGCTTCTATTTAGTGGCTAACCCGTCAATCTGTCCGTATCTAAGTAACATGTAACTATTGCTTTCTCACCGCCGATGTTGAAAATTTGCCATCTTCCACATTTAATCTAAGACAGATTACACATGTGTGCATTTAGGTACGTGCCATTTACAATAGACATTGTCCAATACTCGATACCAAAAGCGTCAACCATATTACAGTGTTCTGATTCGAAAGATATGTTTGTCAAGACATACTACTGCACAACATATTCCAACTGATTCTTCAGGAATAGTAAATTTTATCATTAGTCTTATGACTGTGCTTATATTGAGCGTTATATTATATTGGTTTATAGGTTTTATTTTTAAGATTTATATCTTGATTATCATTGATAAAACAAGATAGGATTTGGAACTGCGATGGCTTGGTAATGGTAGTCTCAGATTCTTTAAGGCAAACATGAAGATTCTAGGAAGACGATATAACTTTCTTGTTCTTCTGTTTTATTTTTGGAAACCAGTCTTCTAGTAGATTATTACTGCCATTGTCGAGTGAGTAACGATATTACAAGTTGCTTGATATAATTTCAATGAACTAACAAGATAGTTGCCATCTTATTAAAACTTTCTCTGGGAGTTTTTGTGGCAAGTCAGAATCATCAGAATTTGGTAGTGGTAAAGCCACTCTGAAACTATTATTAGTTTCAGCACGAATGGGTCGGCCCGCTCGGGGTAGTACCACCCTCTCACAGAAAACTGACTTGAAGTAACAGTGCTTGCATTGTTGCGTTTTGTTCGGTCAGCGAGAGCGCCGGAGGTCCATCTCCCTTCATCTCCGCTCCCCTCTTCTCTCCCTCCTTTCATTTGCTTTCCCCATCCCCTTTTCCCCAAAGCACAAGCTGGCAACGCACTTGCGACTCCTCTGGTGTTGCTTGTGTCTATGAACGGCGGTGATCGCTTAACATCGGGTGACCCACCTGTTTATTTACCTCCTATACGACATAAAAAAACCATGCTCCGTGGTATTATTGCCGATTCACTTCACTTGTGCACAATAACAAAAGTATATTACGTAAAGCACCACCAATATTACACAATATAGGGCCAAATAACACAAGATTATGGATAAAATATAAAGACCACTACATGGCATTCTAAGATCGCACCAAATACTCGATATAACTTTCTACTACTTATATTTCTCACAGTAATTTGGATATCTGCCTGAACTTTAGATATTTGGAGATTTCGTAGCTTCGGAACTGCGCATGCTTCGCTCTCTGGACGCTCGGAAACGTTTGAAGCGAATGATTCAGAAGGCCATCCTCCAGGTGGGCGAGGAAGAGGATACCAATATGAACCGATAGCGTTATCGCCGCCTCTCCCGTGAGTCGCTCGAACTTGCTGATTGAGGCGGATGCGGCACTACACGCAAAATTTCGGTTCCTTTCAATTGGGCAATACTAGAATGAACATTCGAATAAGTGTATATTTATTGTATATATATATCCATTATATTATAATTTCTATAAGCTCTCTTATTACTACTTAATTTTCGGTGAAGATGAATTTAAGACTGTTAACCGATACCCAAATTTCGATGATTCGATTTTGGTACTGTGTGCTGAATAGTCAATTACTGTGTAGTTCTGATATAGTAGAGCGCTTAGCTTCGGTCTGTTAATCGATGGTGAATTCTACTTCAATTATCATGGCAATTTAAAAATAAAGAATGTATTATTTAAATTAGAAATGTTATGTACCTCTTAGTAATAAGTATAAGATATACAGCCTAATATCTGGCTAAAACAAAACGATATTTCAATTCTATCATTTGAATACTATTGTAAATTCAGTCATCAAGCTAGATTTAGTTGATTGTGAATGGTCAAATTATGGTCGTCTCCAACAAACGTGAAGTAAAATTGTTGGAAACTCTTCCTGGCACTATGATAATAACGTTAAATACTTGACCCAGCATTTCATTGTAAAACTTAAAGCATTTTGTGCGTGGTAGAAAGATGATTTTGATAAAAGTATGTGCTTATTTTGGACTATTTTTAAAAATTCTAAAAATATTTTTGTACATTTCTAGTTTCTTCATCACGAACCTATAAGCTAAACATAGCAGTAAAAAGCTATAATTCTAATAAGGTTTATACAATTTTTATAATATGTTCGTTTTATGATTTAGCATTTGAATCCAAAAACATAACACATTAATAATTGTGACGGGTTAAACATTTAAAAGAGACAGAAGGGATATTTTTTATCTACGTACTGTAAAAACAAGACACTGGCAGATGCGTTTATCGCGTTGTGTCAAAATAAAGAAAAAAATCACGATGCATGTGAAAGTAATGAAGCAGTAACCAATAGAAATTTAACAGCTTAATTTGTGATTTTCTAATTGATAATATCTATAATTATAAAAAAATCGTTAAGAAACGTGTTGGCGATATTATCAAAATAAATTAATTGCTTGCCATGTTAAACAAAATTACATTTAATTACAGTATTTATTGGTAATTCATTTGGTTCGTGTAAAAAAAAGAATGATTAAAGTTAATTACTTTTGTATCGTATTTATTAAGAACCCGTAATCGGCACTGATGCATGAAGAGATTAAAACGATAGACAAAAGGATAGAGGCGCTATTGAAGCATCCTTTTTAGTTATCTCGGTTCATGACATAATAAATAATTGAAAGAGTTTTATATCTTTTAATGCATAATGACATTAGTATGTAAGCTTTTTTTGAAAGGAAAGAACATTCTCGAATTATTTTGCATTTTTTTAGCATATCTACCATTATTACGTATGTAAATAATTACTTAATTTTTTTCTCGAACTGACAGCTTAACGTCTTAGCAGCTTCTCTGAACTACAAATGGCCTAAGTATTTTTTTCGAAATGTCTACGCTATTGACCCATCAAGGTCTTAACAGCTTCACCGGACTACTACCTAAGTATTAACTAGGTACTATGTATTTATTATATTTTCTTTTAAGAAATTAACAATCTCTGTAGTAGAGGGATAAACTTGATAGTTTCATCGAAAAATTTGCAGAAAATGAGAAAATACTATAAATTATATTTTAAAGTTAAATAACTTCGAAACGCGTCGGTTTATAAAAAAAAAACACCTTTTTTGTAGAAGGTTCAAGTTTAAACAAGAAAATCATTTGGTCTAGCCTTCTTGATGAACCATTAAAGAGTTATAAAATTGTAAACTCTAAAAAAAAAACAAGTTTTCCCGTTAATCATACTGGAAATTGAAATTTACCATGCGGCACATCTTAATATTGATATATATTAAGGGCTAGCTTTCACAGGATTTTTTTCATCATTTCCAACAATGTTTTCGATACAATTAAAGAAAAAAAGTCGTTTTTTTTTTTTAAATCAGTCTAATGTATATGATGAATTATGAATTACATTATAATATTAATCATTACAATATACTGCCCGAGAAATATGAATAATGGCTGTAGTCCAATGAATTTATAAAGGTCTGTCAGGTTTAATAGCGTAGTCAGTTCGAGAATAAAAAAGAATAATTACAAGCGAAATTGGGTTACGTAATTAATATTTTATTTAAAATTCATGTTCATAAACTCTTATAAGTTGATAACCTTTACTATGTGCTATATTGGATTGGTTTGGTAATTCTTAATACAATGTCAGAAATAAATTAATAGTATAAAATTCATATTTTTCTCTGTATTTAATTGGTGGTAGAGCCTCGCTGAAGCTATTATTAATTACAGCATGAATGTGTTATTACCACCCGACCCATAGAAACACCGACTTAAAGTAAAAGTGCCATAATTGTTGCGTTTCATTCGGTCAGTAAGACCGCCGGAGACCCACTTCCCCTTCCCGTCGGTTTCCTCTCCCATTCTTTACCCCTCTAATACAGGCTGGCAACGCACTTACGACTCCCCTGGTGTTGCTAGTGTCTATGGACGGTGGTGATCACTTAGCATCAGGTGACCCGCCTACTCGTTTGCTTCTTATGATATTAAAAAAATGTAGTTTCTAGTATCAATACATTAAATCAAAATTGAAAAAAAACTCTAAAATGAAGTTTAAATAGGTGTTAATTATGTTTCCTAATCGGACAGTATAAATAGTGGTCTTATTAGTGTCTCGGTTAGTAATATGTATTAAATCTTTTTAGTTGGTTATGAGACAGTAAGTTATTATTTCAACCCTTAACCAATTAGATATTACATGAATATTTCAGCGAATTTTCAACATTTTTCATTGCTAGTTCATTCGTTGTTCATTGTACTTCGAAAGATAAACCTTTAAGTTTGAATATACATTGAAAAAATATTTTAAATTTTATAACCTGTTTCAGAACTTGCCAACCCTATAATTGAGTAATTCATTAAATAAGCTATTAAATAGCAGAAAAGTTGTAATTTATATGATAATCAACTTCATTTATGTATAATTAAACAGTTTTCTGTAACCTTAGATATTTATTCAAGCGTCGTATAAATTGATTTGTTATTTAATTTTATGTTCGATATAGAGCTGGCGATTTATCGATTTCAGAAACATAATTAAGATATTCAAGTCAATGTCGTTAAATATATAAAGCCATTTGACTAGTGATGTGTGTATTATTTTATAAAACGTCTTAGTTTGAATTACCCATTAGAGGTTTAATCATAATTCCCGTGAGAACTTAACGATTACCTAATACTGTAAAACTATATTATTAGCGTAATATTCAACTGGATATTATTTCTGTATATTGATACAATATCTGTGGTGGTTTTTTTTTTATAATAGCCTCTACTCGCGATTTCGTTCACATTGAATACTTTGGGCTAACGCTAACACGCAGTAGACGCTCTCAAGAGAAATAAACCACGATTTTTAAACATTCATCATTGATACTCCGCTCTTATTGGTCTTAGCGTGATGATATATAGCCTATAACCATCCTCGATTAATGAGCTATATAACATTGAAAGAATTTTTCAAATTGGATCAATAGGCCCTGGGATTACCTTAGTAGGTGATAGAGCCACGTTGAAGCTATAACTGGTTTCAGTATGAATGGGTCGGCTCGTCCGGGGTAGTACCACCCTCTCACATAAAACCGACGTGAAGTAACAGTGGTTGCATTATTGCTTTTCGTTCGCTCTGTGAGAGTGCCGGAGGCCCAACTCCCCTTCCCCCTCACTTCTCCTCTCCCTTCCACTTCCCTTTTCTGTCCCTTCCCCCCATTTCCCCATCCTTCTAACCACAGACTGGCAATGCCAAGTGCAAGTGCAACTCCTCTGGTGTTGCTGGTGTCTATGGACGGCGGTGATTATTTAACATCAGGTGAGCCGCCTATCCGTTTGTCTCGTATTTGATTTAAAAAAAAAATACCGCCTACAACATCACAAACTCGCGTCACAAACTTTACCTCTTTATAATATTAGGATAGATTGTGAAGCTATACTAATATCGTAAAGTGTCAGTCAAAGCATGAGTCAGTAAATATTCGACAAAAACCACTTCTATTAACTAGATATTGGTATGAAAATTCTTCGATAGGCCTAAATAATAGATTTTTTTAAAAGAAATAGAAAAGAAAATTTTGTACTTGCTGTTTGTTTTGTTGAGTGGTTTGTTTGGTAGAATATCTGTCTATTCGATGTCTGCAGGTAGGAAGAACGTCGACAAGTACCCACAATTTTTGTTAGGAATACACGTATGTTTACTAATCCAAATTGGTAATGATGTTAGTTGACAGTGAAGGATAACATCGTGAATGAGTCTGAACTCGAAGAATGTTCTCGAATATCACCGAATTTGGAAAAATATAGAATTGTTGGTTTGTCGAAGTTTAAAATTGCTAATACGTCGTATCTATACATGGCTTATGATCACGGCCTGTGTAACTAGTTCAAATCATACATCATATGAAACTTCAAAATGGTAGCTAATCAGGTCAGCTCTAAAAATATTCTACTGTTATATTTTAATTTCATTAAATACGCAGAATTATGTTAGACCTCCCTTTTTTTAAATACTGTAAGCCCAAAAACTATGGAAATCATAGCTATTTTGATTTAATTATGTAACAACGAAATTTCTTTCCACTCTTATTTAAACGAGCAATTCTTGCTGTAGTCCGGTGAAGCTGTAAAGACCTTGCTAGGTCAATAGCGTAGTCAGTTCGAGAAAAAAAAAGCAATTCTTGTATATTCTTATATTATTATATAATTCAAGATCTCGGAAACTGCGTCATCTATTTTCGTGATACTTAGTATGTAGGTAGTTTCGGGGACGATAAATCGATCTAGCTAGATTTTATTCATAGAAAACTTTTTAACTGAGATTTCAGGAAAAGGAAAAATATAGCCAGAATATAAAGGTAAACTTCGCCGCCACTGTCAAAACAAAAATAGCTCAGGTGGAAATCGGCTGAATCGAAAATCCGCCTAACGCCAGTTCGAATTCGAGTGACAGCAAAAGATATATCTTTTTTCATTTATTTTTTTTGGTAAAAAAATGCAAATTTTTTGAGGCAAACCTAACAGTTTATTTTAATTGAAAAAAATATTTTATTATATTTTTTTTTTTTGATAAAAAAATATATTGCTGTAAAGCAAACCCGGTTAGGTTTTATTTTGATTTAAAAATGTTTTTTAAAGAACCGAGCTAAACTCGGTCGTTCAGGCACTATTTGTATATCTGAGGAAAACTTGTGAAGATACTCAGTGTTTTTTTTTTCTCGAACTGACTACGCTATTGGCCTTTATTTTTTGGCCTTTACAGCTTCACCGGACTACTAAGGCGAGCGCTTAAGGCACTCAGCCGATTTTATATTGGCAAGATACTCAGTGTAAATTATGGCAGCCTTTTACGCGTGTCAACATCGTCTGACGTAACTTAAAGTCCCTTTAGATCTCACCGCGTCAGAACGCTACAGATGTCGTTAATCACGGCGTGGGAGGCGACTGGTGTCGCTGACTGCTGATTATTGTCTACGGAACATTATGTATACTTACTTATTGTGTTGTATTATTTTGTGTTGACCAAAGAGTCTTCTTGATATAACGACTCGCGTAACCCGAAAATTTTAACAAATTGCTATCGATGTTTTCTAGGTGATAGAGTCACGCTGAAGCTATTATTGGTCTCAGCATGAACGGGTCGGCTCGTCCGGGGTAGCATCACCCTCTCACAGAAAACCGACGTGAAGTAACAGTGCTTGCATTGTTGCGTTTCGTTCGGTCAGTGAGAATGCCGGAAACCCTTCTCCCCTCCTCACCCTCTCCTCTCTTTTCCCTCTTTCCTTTCTCTCCTGTGTCACTCCTGTGGGAGTGATCGTGTAGTGTTGCAGCAGTGATGTATACTTGTGTGTCACCGTATCGCGCAAGCAACGCACTCAAGGGCTCTCTACCGAGGGATCGAACCTAGGCTTGAGCCGCTGCCATGGGAGGACTAATCGGGTTCTATAGTTTGAATATTTTTGATCAATTATATTATAACCAAAAAGCTGAATATCATTACTTTTGATGATGTAAATGTCAAATTATAAGGTGATCGGTACAATGACAAAATTAAATGTTGCGTATAGTCAAATATAATATTCATTCTACAATGAAGACTTCTTAAACACTATAGATCTTTAGAAGGTTGTCAAAATGACTATACATTATTTTCAACTACATTTTCCCGAGACTTTGTTCATGTGTTTCTTAGCATATTTGGATCAAAGATAGTCTGTCCATGTTCCTCTTCAGACTCGATTATATTTCTAAGCCAAATTTAATTGCGATTAATTTAGAGATTAGTAGTGCCAAAATTACAAACTGCTGGACAAACTACTCTTTAATAGTATTACAATATAGATTCAAATTATTTGACACAATTGAGGTTTTCTATTCAATGTGTGTAAAAAAAAAGTAATCATACATAATTGTCATATCATTAGCCACGCCACACCACTTCGCGTCGTCGCGTAGTCCAAGTCATTTCCGCTACTCCAAACAACTGTTAGACTAACCAATAATTTATTGTACAAAGTTCAATCAGTGTCAAACGATGTGTCATATGTATCGAACCGACCCCTATAATATTAATGATTTCAATTATTATTTTGACTAGTGTAAGGGTTCGGGGTTCATTTTTATCGACTGTATTGTGTTTACCGAGAGAATATTTAACAACCACTTGCTGTCGGCAACTACCACTTTCCGCGTTTTATTCCACTTCTTCCCCCATTTACAGGTTTATTTTTCAAAAACCACTATAAACGACTTGTATATAGTCTATTTAAGATTACAAGTTGACTAGTTGATTTCAAAGGTCATGTAAGACATGGCAACGATAAAAGACAGTTTGAAGATCTTTAAAAATATTGACGAAATTGCTATTCAATTACCATATTTCATTGCATGATCGTTATGTAAAGGAACGATCTAGTTTCATTTTCTCCATTAGTAAATCCACGCGAAGACAGTGCGGGTCGCTAGTTAAAGAAATAGTTGTGAATATTAAAACACTAACCTCTTCCCGCAACTTCGTACACGTGGAATAGTACCTTTGGGCTAACGGTAATAGGTACACAGCGGAAACTATAAAAACGAAAAAATATCGGATTTTATACATCCATCATTGGTACTCTGGTCTTATTAGTATTAGCGTGGTGATATATAGCTTATAGCTTTCTTCGATAAATTAGCTATTTAATACTGAATGAATTATTCAAATCAGACCAGTAGTTCCTGAGATTACCGCGTTCAACAAAACAAACCTAAGCTTTATAGTATTAGTAAAGATTTGCTCTCGAATATTCTGTTAAATTCAAATTCCTCGCCCATCTGATTTTCTTTACCTTTCGTTTCCATTTCGATACACGGATAACAAAAATCCTCACAGTTAACTTGAACAAAAATACAAAATACGTCTCACTTTACGATCACATTTGCCAGTACTTCTAATAATATACGTAGCTCGTTCTTTCCCGTACATATCTGTATTGTTATCTCACTCGCACGGCCGTCGACCCGTCCATTAGTACGCATAAAAGTACATACAATTATACAAAGATTGAGTTTAGTATCGCATTTGGACATTTTACATTGATTAAATTGTACCAGTAAAAAAACGATTATTTGTAAAGCGAATAAAGTGTATTTTATTTTATAATGTAATTTAATATAAAGGCATTTTTTTTATTAATATCGTACTGATAGTTCCTTAAGATTATTTGCCTAATATTTACACATACAGTAAATTTTCCAAAAGTATTCGTCACATTAGCACACACATTCAAGTGTGTTAAATAGTAACTCATTGTAGGCAGCAAAAAACTATGTTAATTTTTTTCTTCACTAATTTTATTTTTATGAGCAATATGATTTTGTATAGATAACTTGTTGTACCCGTGACTCCACATATTTTTATTTCACAGTAATTATTTTCACTTTGCACTTTTATCTTTACTCATAGTTATTGGTGGTTGTCCAGTGGTCAAAGTTCAGCTGTAATAAAGAATGCAAACGTTTTTCTACACGTTAATAAGTATACAGTATTCCCATTAGATATTATAGAAATATTGTAGCTTATAGACGAATGAGTGTGAAATATGAGGAATAAGGAATTATAAATAAAGGCTTCGACTCGTCGATAGTATGAAAAAAAATGAGCCGTCACAGGACGCCTCGCAGATTGGAAACGTCGAAATTAATCTCAAATTTTCGAACCCTAAAATTACACTATAGGTATGCGAGCTCAGTGCGGTAGTAGAGTAGTAAGAGAGTTGGCGCACAGTCGCTTGCGCATGGCATCGCGTCACCACGCTTCATACAGTCGCCACACCAACAATGACGTTTACCCGCGAGTATAGATGTTTCACATCAAAAAACTATTTCCATTTTTTTATTGATAACAAAATAAAGAAAATCGATCATCAAATAGAGGAGAAAATAGTCTGAACCCTTTTGCTTTGCTTATTTATATTATAGAGATTGTATAGTTCGAACACAAGTAGATATTTAATTACAGTGGGCTGTAATAATATATATACTTTTACATTTGCTAAAATAATTATCTATAATTATTATCGTATATTGATTACAGCTTTACACATACTTCTTGTGCACAGCATCCTAAAAAGCGATCAGCCGTTTGAATTAAACTTCGAGATAATACATTAGTTTTATTTCACCATTTGACGGAGTCCTGTATAATAGATACGAATCTATCACAAAACTGGAAGAAAAAATTTACAAGTACAGACACAGCACATTTTTTAATATCAAAGGTGTGGCTGAATTGAAAATTGAAGAAAGAAAAATTGCTCTGACTGTACCAAAAAATACAGTATACATTGGAAACTTCGTCTTCCTGTGAGAAATGACCGCGATGACAGATAGGCATGCTAATTGCGCTCGACAACGACCGTCGCCGTTCCCAGAATAAATACGAGTATACAGACTTTAAATTCAGTCGGTGTTATTACAAAAAAGTTAAATACGTATTGAATACTTGCTTTAAAAAGGTTTTCTATAATAAATGCACCGCGCTCACCTGAGGCAAGTTCACGTTATCCTTTTTTCGCAAGTCTAACCTAACCTAACCAAAGCGAGATAAAAGAACAAGATGGCGAACATTCTGTGAGTGCGGTGCATTTAAAACGTAACCTTTTTAAAGCAAGTATTCCATAACGTATTTAATAGGGCTGTGCGAATATTGTTAGAATCGAATCAAATTTTAATATTCGAATGATATTCGAAGAATTTCGAATAATACTAAAAAAATGCGAATAATAAAATTATTCCTAATAAAATCTAATTATTCGGGAACTTTTGAATAATTCGACAATTCGATTCGAGTTACGAATCGAATATTAATATTCGATTCGGAACGAATAATTCGTAAGTTCGAATTATTCGCACACCCCTAATATTTAACTTTTTTGTAATAACACCGAGTATGTTTTAACAATAACTGCAAGCTGCAATCTGTATTTCTTGGTCTGTAGCAATATTTCAGTTAAACAAATTCAACGTATACACAACAACGAATACGTTTTGTGTTACGAATGATAAAAGCTACATAAAGTATTATAATGAAGTCATTAGTTAATGCATGTGTAAGTTATAAACTTAATTTTATTTATACAGTAAGACATTATTTTAATTTAAAACACATTAAAAACATTATACAAAATATGAGCATAATGTATAATTAAGAAAACGAAAACACAAAATAAAGAAACAAATTTAATTAAACATTTAATTTTAAAACATACTTTCTTGTGTGAAAGTTCATATTTATTATAGTTCGGTGTATCTGTACGTTAGATCCTAGATGCTTGGTAAAATTAATAAAATCACCAAAAGTATGTACATACATCTATTAATTTTAAATACAAGATGGCGGCTACTACGCTCAATTAAGGTGATAAACGAAAGATGTTGAAAATACAAAAAAGTTCACGTGATTTGATTTAATTATGTATACCATTGGTGTTTTTGGCGGGATTTTAGTTTGTCATGTAGTGGATTTTATATTTTATTCATAAGCTTGTGTTATTTGACTCTATATTTTGTAAATTTGGTGGTGTTTTACGTAATATAGTTAGTTTATTGTGCATGAGTGAAGTAAATAGAAAGTAATACCCTGGAGCATGAAATGCTGAGATGCCACAAAAACTCCCTGGAAGGTTCTAGCAAGGGATTCACCATCTTGTTAGAACATTGATTCACACGATGTTTAATATTGAAATAATCGCACGACGCTTGTGATATTATTGACTACGTGATAATGGCAGTAATAATCGGAAAGATTGATTTCCAAAAATAAAGTATAAAAAATATACCCTTAAAAAAAGTCATAAGATAAAAAGATGCATTTGCAGTAGGTTATTTAACCCTTTTTTAGGGATTTTACCATACATTATCATTTTTCTCAATAGATTAATATGTATGCCTTTAGGACAACATTCTTATATGAGAAACATGTCCAAAGTGGTCTACAGTAGTTGGCAATTTCATGATAAGACATAAACCAATTTGCTTTCATTTTGATATGATAAGTTGGTAAGAACGGCCGCTTGTATAGGAACAATAACTTCGATGTTATGCTGCATTGTAATTTGTTCCTCAAAGCATTTTGTTTGGGACCCGTCAACCGCGACCGGCTTGTGTTATGTCCCGATCGTGTATCTTACTCGCTCTTATAGCTCAATGTTTTTGGCTATCCTTGTCTCGCCGCCGCATGGTTCTTTTGTGCCATCGCAGGTGATTAGGGGAACTTGGCACGTTCCTGAGAAAACGGCAGATGTTAGAAGTTCCCGAATGTTTGTTTGCTCCAATGGTTACGGAACTTTTGAGTAAGTCGACAATTCAGGATTAAAGAACATAATCCAAGTTACTCAAACATAACAATAAGTATCAGAATTTTTGTTTTTTTTTTTTTTTAAAGAACTTAATATCATTATTATGTTGAAATAAGCCGTGTGTATTTAATTAACTTCATACCGTGAATTATCATGTGAAAATTTACTTATTTATTATAGGGTTGTCAACACGACGATATATACACGCTACACTACAAAATATATTAAAGTAATAGTGTTGTGATTCATTATAAATAAAGCGTTATTTAATAATAATATTAATGTGAATACAGCTAAGATTTTTCACCTAGTGCCCTAAGTGTGTTTTTGTATTACATGGTTTTAAAAATATTTCATAAACACTAATATACAACAAGAAATGTTTGATAAATATTTAAAAAGAAAAATTACATCGTTTTCAATAAATAAGTGAGGATCTTAACAAAGCAAACGATTCTAATTAGTAACTAAATACTGATTTAGTCTGGGCTCCGCACGCGTCCAATATTCTAAGATGGCTTTTTTTTAATAGACAGTTAAGTCAAAGTAATTTTGTGGGTAGTAGAGCCACGCTGACACCATTACCGGTTTCAGCATGAGTTGGTCGGCTAGTCCCGGGTAGTACCACCCTACCTACAGAAAACCGACATGAAGTCATAGTGCTTGTTTTTTTCTTTTTTTTTTTCTCGAAATGACAACGATATTGACCCAGCAAGGTCTTAACAGCTTCACCGGACTACTAAGGCGAGCACTTAGGGCACTCTGCCGATTTTATTTGACAACTAGCTCAAGGGTGCACGGCACACCTAGGCTTGACCTGTTGCCTGATATGTGCAATTCGCGATCTATCTGAGCTGACCTAAGCTAACTATTCATAGATATATATGTTGTTGGAACATATATGTGTACCAAGCATACATACCTCAACAACTCCTATATATATTTCGTATCAGATAATTTTCTAAACTATTTCAGTTTGATAAGGGAAAGAAACAAAGCCCTTCCACTTTCATTTGTCAGCGTGTATGTGTGCACGTGTGTGGGCGTGATATGTGTAATGTTGTTGCAGTGATGTAAGATTTTGTGTCACTGTATCACAGCGCACTCAAGGGCTCCACGCCGAGGGAACGGACCTGGGCTTGAGCCGCTGCCGAGGAGGAGCTAATCTGGTAGGAGAGGGACCTAATCTGTTCGTCGTAGTGCTTGCATTGTTGAGTTTCGTTGGGTCAGTGAGAACGCCGGGTACCCACCTGCCCTCCCCCTCTCCTCTCCCGCACACTCTCCTACCCCAAACACAGACTGGCAACGCACCTGCGATTCGCCTGGTGTTACAAGTGTCTATGGACAGTAGTGATTACTTAACATCAAGTGAACCACCCATTCGTTTTCTTCTATGATATATAAAAAAAGTTTTATAAATACTCTCAATGTTCAAATATTTACGCAAGACAATTTTTATGATGATTAGTTGAAAATTACCTTATTATCTAATATGTTACCTACCGAATACTTAAGCGTTATATCATAATAGATGGTATAAAAATATTTAAGTGTACTAATTTGCAAATTACACTTTCTGTCTCGAAGATTATCGATCTCAGATACATTAATAACCACTAATATATGTACATGGAAGATATATCAAGAGATATCCTTAGTTAAACCATAGCCAGGTTTACGTTCTATCATTGTAACATTAAAATGACGGTAATGTGGATGCGACGAAAATTATTATTACATATATTGCATACTTTTAGAGAGATTTAGAGGTGGTACTTTATATTATCTATAAACAAATAAAAGAAGGTACCTTCTCTTAAGTGTTAGCAACACAAACAATTCGGAAATGGTTCGTTTTTCCTTTCTAACAGGGGTTAATTTATAAATCTCTATTCGTCATACGCACTATTCATGCTCCTTACATCTATAATCTACAATCATACGCACTATTCATGCTCCTTAAATTTATAATCTACCATCATACGCATTATTCATGCTCCTCACATATATAAT
>JACEII010000169.1:8439-100367 GCA_014332785.1 Antheraea mylitta | reverse complement strand
ATACGCACTATCCATGCTCCTTACATCTATAATCTACAATCATACACGCTATTCACGCCCCTTACATCTATATTCTACAATCATACGCTCTATTCATGCCCCTACATGTATAATCTACAATCATACGCATTATTCATGCTCCTTACATCTATAATCAACAATATTTGTACAATACTCAATATAATCAATAATGTTTATATATTAACAAACGGAGAATAAATGTTGTATCCGTTATTATAATCTAGTTTCATGTATCTAATACTAAACGAGCATTTCTTGTATATTTTTATATTGTTATATATTCAGGATCTCGGAAACGGCCTCAAGAATTTCCGTGGAACTTAGTATGTTGGTGGTTTCGGAGACGATAAATCGATCTAGCTAGATCTCATTCATAGAAAACTTTTTTATCTGAGTATTCTGGTTATGAAAAAGAAAAAATAAAGCTAGAATATAAAGGTAAATTTCGCCGGCGTTATCAAAACAAAAATAGCTCAGATGGAGATCGGCTGCTTCGAAAATCCGTTGTAGTCCGGTGAAGCTGTTAAGACTTTGCTGGGTCAATAGCATAGTCATTTCGAAAAAAAAAAGAAAATCCGTCTAGCCACAGTTCGAATCCGACTGACAGTAAAAGAGATATCTTTTTAAATTATATTTTTTTCATAATAAATGCTAATTTTGTGAGGCAAACCTTAAAGTTTATTTTAATTTAAAAATGTTTTAAATAACCGAGATAAGCCCGGTCATCAATGTACAATTATGAAATGAACAAGAAGAATATAACTAACCTACGCGGTGTATTGTATGTATATATAAACAAAGATGATTAAAATATATAATTATAACTAAACCTAAATGCCGTAGTAATAAATTAACGCCTCCCATTTATAATAATGATACCGACGCCCACACGCAGTGGATCCCCTCTCTGTACCATTTTGCGGGATTCCAAGAACACCAGTTCACAATAAATGACTAACCTTCTCGCGTGTGCCTACGCACATAAAAGATTGTGGGTGTCTGACCGATTTCTAAATAAAAACTCCTTTGAACGTATTGGAGAAACCACAGATAAGTACAAAATATCTAAACCGAATGATGTCATAAAAGGTTATTTCATTTGTCGCATCACAAATATAGTGAAAATATTATTTAATATCTACGTTAGTGTACCTAAGAGTGTCTATTTTAAATATTTTCAGACCGTACTGTCAATGTTATTTTAAATATTCTGGCAACGTAAACAATTCACAGCGGACACGAATACAGGCTAATTGATTTGTTAATACCAGCTCCGGATCTAGGGGGCGAGGGCGGCAAAATGAGGTATCTGTCTCGCTAGCAATTTGAGGGGGGTGACAAATTGACAATGATTAAAAAAATTGTGTCACTAAAGTTCTGAACGTCCATTGCTCATGTCTTTTGAAAATATTTTATCTGAATTTGAAATATACAAGTGTCTTTGCCAGAAAATATAACAGTTTCATAAAAAATACTTTTTCTTGCTAACACCATTTGTTGAACGGATTTTAACTTTAATATTATTTATACATCAGAATAACATAACTCATAAGCTATACGTTGTAATGATATTATTGAAGTTGCCCAAATATAACCATAAGAGTCAAGTAAGCTGGAAAACTTTCTGCTATTCGGGAGCTGTTTCGACGCGCACCCAAACTGATAAGAATTACGCGAAGTTAAATATCATATCGCATTTGTAAAGAGAAACACAGACGAAGCCGTGGGCTACCTTATACTACTACTCATAATTTACTTAAAATTATTAAATACTTACTAATTATACTAATATCTAATAGCATAATGAGTTTTGAAACTTTAAAATTTCTCCTTAATTAATATTTTTGCAGGGATCTTAGAGACCGTCATTGCTGTAATGCTACAAAATTAAAAAAATACATGCAAATATAAAGTACTAATAATAATTCTAGAAGACATTCTAATATTTCGGAAAATAATAGATTCAAGGTTAATGTTATATATTTATGTGTTGTTTTCTTAAAGTTTGCTTTGACGTGTATCGAGTTTTTTGTAATTTTGTGAACATTTTCTTTACATTTAATTTGTTGATAACGAAAGAGGTTATCGCGAAGAAATTTATTTTAGACAAACGTGCTTGAGAATTGTTTCCGTAGTACCACCATAAGAGAAAACAGAAATTGAGTGAATGTGGCATCATATAATGGGATAATATAAAACTATTTTTCTTGTACCTCAGCGTTTCGAATTATGAATCCGTCGCGCTTTTGTCTATCGTGGTAATTAGAGATGAAAATACAGGTGAGAAGAAGGCATTGGGAGCAGTTGTCTACTTTTCACGATGAAACAATAACCACTGTACAAATTTCAATAACATATCACCGGCTTAAACTATTCTACTACTATAGCTTCACATGTGAGCATGGATGATTTTTTTTTGTTTATAACCATACGTTTTTTCTGTTTGCAAGAGAATTTGACTCAATAGGTACCTATTATATGTATATTTCTAAGCTGGTACTGTTCATAATAACGTGAAAAATACACATTTTTACGTATTATCTTTATTGACGTCACAGAGTGAAGTAACTTTACAAGTTAAAGTATTATTTCCATAAAGATCATTTACTAACTATACTAGATAGTAACTAATCGATTTATTAGATGTTATAAAAAATCACGTATACACTTTAATGTAGATAAAGTAATCGTTGAGAGAAATTTCCCAGTTTCCGTCCTCGGTCTCGTCCGATAAACCTTCTCGTTCATTATGCGACTCTGGTACTTGTCACCGGTTACGATCGAACGTTGGAATACTGCTTTAGTTTACGCATATTTTCTCTCTCTCTCTTTCATTTGATATTTGAACGAGTTCCTACAGTTTTATGGAAAAAATGAATGGAAAAAAAAATACCTACAAAATGAACTAGAATACTAGAAAGTCAATAGAAGAAAACATAAAAATACTAACAACCACTCCCGAGTTGACTTATGCTTTAACGACAATAATATCACTCAGCGATAGTGTGTGCAAATAACCAGTAAGTACCTGGGCGACCGAGTCTAGCTCGGTTCTTTAAAAAACAATTTTAAGTTGAAATTAACTGTTAGGTTTGCCTCACAAAATTAGCTTTTTCTCCAAAAAAATAATTAAAAAAGAAACCCCTTTTGCTATCACTCAGATTCGCACTGGGGTTACACGGATTTTCGAAGCAACCGATTTCCATCTGAGCTATTTTTGTTTTGACAGCGGCGGAGAAATTTACCGTCGTATTCTAGCTATATTTTTTCATTGCCTGAAATCTCAGTTAAAAAGTTTTCTATGAATAAAATTTAGCTAGATCGATTTATCGTCCCCGAAACTACCTACATACTAAGTTTCAAGTAAGGTTCAAGTAAGGAAATAGATGACGCCGTTTCCGAGATCCTGAATATATACAAATATAAAAATATACAAGAATTGCTCGTTTAAAGGTATTAGATAGATTAGATAAGTGAAAAAATATTAGATAAGTAGTTAACCCGATTAGGCCTCCCACGGCAGCGGCTCAAGCCTAGGTTCGATCCCTCGGTAGGGAGCCCGTGCGTTGCTTGCGCGATACGTTGACACACAAATATACATCACTGCTACAAGACTACACGATCACCCGTGGGGGTGTGGACACGTGTGGCGTACACGCTTACACATGAAAGTGGAAGGGTTTACTTTTTTTCCTTTATCGAACTGAAAAACTCCAAATTTTCCGATAATAAATATATGGAGGAGTTGTCGAGGCGTGTATGCTTGGTACACATATACGTTTCAACAACTCTTACATATATTAATAGTTAGCTAGGTTAGCTAAGATAGGTCGCGATTTTGTATGCAACAGGCAACAGCCAAGCCGAGGTGTGCCATGCACCCTTGAGCTGGTTGTCAAAATAAAATCGGCTGAGTGACTTAAGCGCTCGCCTTAGTAATCCGGTGAAGCTGTTAAGACCTTGCTAGGTCAATAGCGTAGTCAATTCGAGAAAAAAAAATTAGATAAGTAGTTCCGAAGATCACCCCTCACAAACGTATTACAAACTTTAGCCCTTTGTAAGATGCTGAAGTTGTCAAATTTTTTTTTTCTCGAACTGACTACTTTGTTGGCCTTAATTTTTTTGGCCTTTACAGCTTCACCGGACTACTAAGACGAACGCTTAAGGCACTCAGACGATTTTATATTGGTAACCAGCTCAAGGGTGCACGGCACACCTCGGCTTGGCTGTTGCCCCTTGCATGCAAAATCGCGACCTATCTTAGCAAACCTAGCTAACTATTCATATACGTTTGAGTTGTCGAGACGTATACGTGTACCAAGCATATACGCCTCGACAACTCCTCCATATATTTTTTATCGAGAAATTGAGAGTCTTTCAGTTCGATAAGGGAAAAAAGTAAACCCTTCCACCAAAATATGTAGCGTGTAGGCGTGCACGTGTGTGGGGGTGATCGTGTTGTGTTGTAGTAATGATGTATATTTGTGTGTCACCGAATCGCGCAAGCAACGCACTCAAGGCCTCCCTACCGAGGGCTCGAACCTAGGCTTGAGCCGCTGCCGTGGGAGGCCTAATCGGGTGTGCGGGAGCGAAGTTAACCCCCAGACCGCGGTGGTGTGATCTGTGGATACGCGGGCGTGGGCGTGAGCACGCTCTGTTTCGAGGGACAGGCTGGTACTAATCGTTCGCTGACGAGATATCATCAGGAGGGTCGGTAAAAATTTGCCGCGGATGTCTTCTATATCGTCCAGCGTTGGGTACGGGTTCGTAGTTTGCGGCGGATACCACTAACGGACTGGGATGATTCACGGCTCGCTCGAAATAACTACTCGTGAGTGATTTTATGTACGCCCAGATGGACGGGATCTCCAGGTCCCTGTGAAGATCCGCCCTCCGGACGAACCAAGGGGCACCGTTGATGTTACGCAGAACCCGGTTCTGCAGAATCTGAAGTTTATCAAAATTATTCGCGTGAGCGAAGACCGGACAACTATACGTCATTATCGGGCGAATGCAGGTCTTATACTAATGTGAGCTTATGTCTGAGGGACAATTTGCTCTTCTGACAGAGTAAATAATAGAGGCGACCCAAGACCATAGCGGTTTTGTTTCGCACTCTCTTAATATGAGGATTGAATGTTAAATGCCTGTCTAATGTGACGCCGAAATACTTGACCTCGGTGGTCCAAGGTATCTCGGTATTGTATAGCCTTATGGGCTCTAAATTGTTTTCGCGAGTCCTAGGGTCGAAGAATATCGCGGCACTCTTATCGGGGTTGATAGCTATACGCCATCGAAGATACCAATCACCAAGTGTGCTAACGGCTTCTTCGATGCGATTCCTGAGGACATCCGGCCGCCAGCTGGAAGCATATATAACTGTATCATCAGCATAACAACCTACCGCGACTCCCGGGAGCTTAGGTAGGTCGCTGATGAACAGGTTGAAGAGGTTGGACGCTAGTATTGAACCTTGTGGCACACCTGAGCGTATCGGGTGGGGCGATGAAAGTTCGCCGTCTACTCTAAAACAGAAGGTTGTATCTGAGAGATAATCACGTATGATATGAACTAACCTATCGGGTATACCGGCTTGACTCAGCTTGTATACGAGCCCTTGGTGCCAGATCTTGTCGAAGGCCTTGGCGACATCGAAAAAGACTGCGGTTACTGCTATTGTACGTTTCGGATTAGTGTTTTTCACGGGCGGATTCGGATTCGGACGCGGATCCTAATTGAAATTAGAAAAATGTACTCCGTGAGGCGGAGTACTTGATCTGTCCAAGAATGTTTGGCGCGAAATCCAAACTGCTCAGGTGGTATTAAATTACGATCGGTGAGAGTAACCTGGAGACGGTTCAGAAGGAGCCGCTCGTAAAGTTTCCCTAAGGTATCTAACAAACTGATGGGGCGATAGCTATCGGGATGCGTAGCTTTCTTGCCGGGCTTGTGAATTCCTATCACTACGGCCTTCTTCCAGACGGCTGGAAAATGACCCTGGGACATGGCTGCATTGAAGATGCAGACCAGTAGAGCTATGATGTGGTCAGGAAGGAGCTTCAAAACCTCGTTCCTGATCCCATCGGGTCCTGGGGACTTCCTAGGTTTGAGACGCTTGATGGCGGCCGAAACTTCATCAAATGTGATCGAGGTTAGGGTATCCACCGGAGGAGACGCGAGTGCATGCTCTACGGCTGATTCTATTGACTCGATATTGGAAGGGTCAGTGTTATCAGTGTTTGGCGAACACTGTTTCTCTAAACTCGCAGCGAGACATTCTGCTTTGTCAGTGTTATCGAACGCTGGAGGCAACCCGGGGCCTCTATCGAGAGGAGGTATTGGAATGACCGTATCTGATTTGAAATTTCGCGTGAAGGTCCAGAATAACAGGTGAGACGGCTGGAGATCCTCCAGAAACCTATCCCACCTGTCACCCCGGATTTCAGAAATACGAGACTTAACTGCTTTCCGTAAAACACGAAAGCGTTCGCGGTTCTCTGCAGACGGGTAAGTGTCGTGAGCATGAGTCGCGGCGTTCTTTTCCGTGATCAATGCTCTCACGCCGTCAGGAAGTATAAAACGGCGTTCGTTCGCCGCTTGTACCTCTTTCGAGGTCTCCCTGACGGCGGTCTGGAGATAATCAACCAGGGAATCGATGGCCGAATCCGCGTCGGCTTTAGACACCAACACGTTCGGGATCCTGTCTAAACTACTAGACGACTGATTATTTTTAAAATATTCACGGTGTTTCGCGTAATCAGCCACTCTGACCGGCGTCGGGCTGAAATCTGAATTCTGACCTAACTGTAATACAACCGGGCGATGATCTGAATCGAGTTCGTGTACGACTGATATGAGTCGTACAGGAAGCACGACAATTTTCAACAAGGCTACGTCTAAAACTGTCGGTCGGCAGTGATCTTGATAGTACGTGGGTTCCGGAGGGGCTATGACGTCAAAAGCGAGAGCCCCACCTAGTTTGTCGAGTATCCTCCCGTTACGAGAGGTACACGGACTGTTCCAGATGACGTTCCCGCTATTGAGGTCCCCCGCTATAATGACTGAGTCACCTAAGTTAAATAGCGCCTGCAGATCGGATTTAAGTAACTCTTTATTCGGTGATAGGTACGCGGAGACAAGAATAATATCAGAGTGGTCCATCATACCTACACTATACACTGACACTTCCATATGAGTAAGCGCGGGCGGATCTAACGGCATGCAGTACAGCGAACGCCTAAAATAAATTAAGGTGCCACCCCCGCGGGTGACACGGTCGTTTCTAACTATACAGTAATTTGCGATTCTCGGATTACGCATACTCGGTTTTAATAACGTTTCCTGGACGAGGAAAACGTCAATCTGTCTATCGCGCAAAAATTCAGCTACTAGATCGCGCTGTGTCCGGAGAGATCTCGCGTTAAAAAACGAGAGAGATAGACGGCGTGGTTTAACTTTATTGAGACCCGCGAATTTTAAATATTTATTTAAACGAAGGTGACCGGGCGAGGCGCTGAATGGTGGCTCCGATAGCCGGGCAGCGCGCTAGAACGGTGAGAAGGCCTAGCTCCTCCTCAACCTCTACTATGGAGTGGAAGGCGAGGACCTCCTTCAAGTCGTGTTCGCGGAGAAGATGTTTCATCCAGTCGAACTTACTGGAGAGCGAGGATGAGGAAGCATAAGCCGCCTGCGCCGGCGGCGCCTGAGGCTTAGAAGAAGCCTGAGGTTGAGGTCGGGGGGCCCAGGGGTCATAAGGGCCCGCCCGGATTGAGCCGCGCGCGGCACAGAGGGTGGCGAGATCGGTGAGATCGTGGGTGCGGGCGCTACAGGGGCGCGAGAGGCGCTCGGCAGGCCCGGGAAGGCCTCCACGGACATGAGAGGTGGAGGTGGAGGGCGGGTGGCGGCTACAGGCGCCCTAGGCGCCTGCCTCGTCTGACGGGCACGCAGTGTGCGCGGCGCGCGGGGACAGCCGCGATAATTCGAGGGGTGACCCGCGTTACCGCAGAGCACACAGCTGGGAGGATCGGGAGCGCCAGGAGTGCGCGCGCACTCCTTCGTGGCGTGGTCTCCCAGGCACTTGACGCGTCTGGGACGAAGATGACAGTTCTTCGCAGAGTGCCCATAACTCTGGCAGTTATGGCACTGCCACGGGATGTGGGTCTTGCGTGGGAGCTCAACGGTGACGCCGTTGAGGTCGCACACAGATATGAGCGAAAAGATGGCCTTGCCCTCCTGCGACCGGTCGAGGAGAAAGAGGACCATTGTCAAATACGTAGTATAAACAAATAAATAAGTAAATAAAAAACTTTTAAAATGCGTTAGCAAATTTTGTAAGTGTCATAAATTCCATGGTACGCCGTTCAAAACTTCGCAGACGGTAAACTTTCTATTGCTGGAAGAACGATGGAGTTTCCGCATTGTCTATGTTTGGCACTGACAATAAAGTTCGGAAAGTTTCCCACCGCCCATTGTGTATATCTTTTTCGTAACAACAAATATTAATTTCATATGACATTTTCTTTATGTTAATTTTTTTTTATTTTATTTATGGCAATTTTTATTTTTTACAATTGAAAATTGAAAATTTCAGATTATTACAGTCATTGTCGCGTAGTCAATAATATTAAAAGCGTTGTGCGATCATTTCAATATTAAGCGTCGTGTGAATCAATATTCTAACAAGATGATGGATCCCTTGTTACAGCCTTTCAGGGAATTTCATACTCCATAGTATTATTTTCCATTCACTTCACTTATGCACAATAAACTAAGTATATTACGTAAAACACCACCAAATTTACAAAATATAGAGTCAAATAATACAAGATTATGAATAAAATATAAAATCCACTACATGACAGACTAAAATCCCGCCAAAAACTCCAAAAACCGGTATATGTCAAAATTGTTATCTAGCTTTTGAAATAGAAATAATTTCCTTCAATTGTGGCTACAATTCACGATACAGATGTAAATTTTCATAGGTTTAATTACAATGAACATATGTACATCAAGTCTTTAATTCATAATTGAAAACATTGAATACAAACAAAAAGACGCAGTGCACATTATAGCTCACTTGCTTGCTAAAAGTTGCTCTAACCGTAGATAATTATTGTTTCTATATATGGATATATCCAAAAAAGAATATGAAACACGTCGTATGATGAACATTAATGGTGAATGTTTAACAAAAGTTTTTTTTCTCGAACTGACTACGCTATTCGCCTTACTAGGTCCTTCACAGCTTCACCGGACTATAAGTTTAACAAAAGTGACTGATCGTATGTTTACAAAGAAGGGTATCAAATAAAACTATGCATTGACGCCAACAGTGTTTAAAATAACACAATTACTTTATGTACTTGTATATATACACATCAAAAAAGTCTAAGCAACATGTACTAATTTAAATTTTAGAATGGTTCTTCACATTATAACGTTGTATTTTATTTTTAAAATAATATATTTAGGGTTCTATGATGTAAAAATAACAGCTGTTGTCTTTATAAGTTCTTATAATAACATAAATGAACAATATTACAAAACAAAAGAACAATAAACTAAACTTTTTTTTTACAAAATGAAATTTCTAAAGAAAATGTATTTATCGTGAAAGAATAGAACAATTTAATACAAAGTATGGTCTCCTCTGCTATTCAGAACTTGTCGGTAACGATTATTCATTGAATTAATGATACTGTTTATGTCATCTTGTGGTATTCGCTCCCAATGGAATTGTAGCAAATCGTTCAGCTGTTGGGTTGTTGTCGCTCCGTCCAAGTCCTTCAAAACCATGTCTCTGGAGCATTTCCCATGCGTGCTCGATGGGGTTGAGATCTGGCGATTGTGCAGGCCAGGGCAATACCCGGATGTTCTCCGTTGCAAAGTATTCACTGGTTCGACGAGCAGTATGTGAACGCGCATTGTCATGCATTAACCTAAAATCGGAGCCAAAGGTTTGTGCAAATAGGTAGACATAAGGTCTGAAAATATCCTCAATGTAATTTTCAGCATTCATGTTTCCATTTACAAAAACGAGCTCAGTTCACCTGTTCTTCATTATACCCGCCCATAACATAACTGTTGAGTCGCTGTATGGATGAACTTCCTGAACGCACCTGAGCCTTTCAGTATTTCCGGGCCGACGATGTATCGAGTGTACTCGCACCCTTCTTGTATCAGGCTTAAACACGAATCGCGACTCATCGGAAAACATAATTTTATCCCATTGTTCCTGGGTCCATGTTATGCGTTCTCTACACCATTCATATCGACGAGCGCGATTCCTGTGACGTATCGGTGGGCATTTGATTGGGCGTCGAGCTCTTAGGCCGTACTCATGCAATCGATTTCGCACAGTTTGAGGACTTACATCAACACCACTTGAAATTTGTAGTCTCAAACTTATCTCTCAAGCGGTTAACATCGGCTGGCGTCTTGCAGTCAGTTGTATGTACCGGTCTTGCCGAGTGGTTGTACTCCTTTTACGGCCTGGATGCTGTTCAGCGGGTTCTCCTGTATTATTGTAGCGCTGCCAAAGACGACAAATAACACTTCTATGAATGCCAAAATGTCTAGATACCTGAGATTGATTACTTCCCGCTTGCAACATCCCTACAGCTCTTTGCATTTCATCTGCCATCAAATGACGTCGCTTCAAGACGTAAAAAATATCTAACAGTTCAATTTTGTCGCTAACTTTATTTAAATGGTTGGTAAAATTATAAAATCAAGACTAAACGTAGCAATTAAAACGCACTTAAATTCAAACAAATTCGCAGTCATATGAATTTTATGAAAAAACAAAACATAATAATTTTTTTTTTTTACAACCAACCAGTATGTCATCAATAACAAAAAAGTTTACTTACCTAAGCACTTTGTTTGAGTAAATACTTAGAAATTAATTAATATAAATGGTAAAATTTGTAATATCACGCATGTTGCTTAGACTTTTTTTTATGTGTGTATTTTGATGAATGGCGATAAAATTTGTATATTTATTTCATAAAATTTTGAAATCAAAAATTCCAATGTATTCTTTGCAGTAACGATGTCTTTGTGCTTCATATAAGTATTTAGGCACATTAGGAATTAAAATTACTTGCCGGTAATAGTGTGTTGAACATATAATTAAAATTCATACTTTCTTAATTTGAAACGTGTAAAAGAGATTTAAAATACCCATGTATATACAAGAAGAAGCATAAGATAGATCGAATTTCATTTATTCTGAGCAAAATAAGTCTTTATGGAAAAGAAAGTTTTAATACTGAGAAAGAAATCCCGTATTTTTTTAATAACATGGTATCTTTTACTATTCAAATTATATGTAATATATTAATTTTTTTTTATATCATAGGAGGCAAACGAACAGATGGGTCACCTGATGTTAGGTGATCACCACCGTCCATAGACACTTACAACACCAGGAGAGTCACAAGTGCGTTGCCAGCCTGTGTTTGGGAGGAAGGCGGGGGGGGACAGGAAGGGAAGGAATAAGGGGAAGGGGAGGGTAGGTGGGTGTCCGGCTCTCTCACTGACCAAACGAAACGCAACAATGCAAGCACTGTTACTTCACGTCGGTTTTCTGTGAGAGGGTGGTGCTTCCCCGGACGAGCCGACCCATTCGTGCTGAAAACAATAACAGCTCCAGCTTGGCTCTACCACTACAAATAAAATATAAATTCCTATAATCAACATTGCAATAATCTACAGAAAAATAAGTTCGTGTAAATTATTTTACGTTTGAGACTATTATTCTTATCTGAGTAGTTGTTTATATGTAATACATATTTGTGTTATCGAAATATACCTATTTAAAATATTTTTATGTGGATATATAATCCTTATATAATTTAGGAAGGTTTTTTTTTTTCGAACTGACTACGCTATTGACCTAGCAAGGTCTTAACAGCTTCACTGGACTACAACAATTTAGGAAGGGTTTTACAAAATTATTATGGGAATATTATTGAAAATGACAAAGAACTATTTCTGTTAAATTTTGAATAATTAGTAGTAATTTGAAGAATAGCTATACATAACAATTTTTATCATTTACACCAAATGTATAGTTTTTTTTTTTGTAAAACTTGGTAAGATTATAACTCATTGACAAGACAATATCTTCAAATATATAATATACTTTTCTAGAGAATCGTGCAAGATCTACAAAAAAGGTACATTTTTTTTTTTATATACCGGTTTGATATTTATTCAAGGTCAAAATAGCACTGGTAGCTCGTAGATACGATTTCTTCACATTTACTAAGAAATCATAATTAAAAAATAAAATTATAATTAGTATTCTAGAATTACGTGGTATTTTCCCTAATAATGCTTAAGATTTTATAAATTCTTGTTTAATTCATTTGTTTAATTCATCTACAACATTAATCTACAAAAAAACACTATAAAACATAAATAACATGTTCAGTATAATATATACACAGACGGTCATTTAACACGATGTTTTATGCTAATTCCAATCTTAAACATTTCTAATACATCTTTTTGAAATAACATCTCATGTCATTAAGTAATTATACTCTAAATGTAAATTTCTGTCCTATCGCTCAAACTGCTTAAACATTTCAAATATTTCCATCAGCTGTTAACTCATAAACTATGAACAGATAAAGACTACTGGAATTATTGACGTCCGTGGCTCGTAGTCGAAACTCCACTTCTGCGTATTTTACAAGACATGCGAAAATCGACTTTACCCTCCTAAAGACAAGTTTGAAATTCCTGTGTACGTATCACTTGCATCATTACGCGCCTCCAAGGTAATTTGAAACCGTATGGCCCGAAACCGACAAACATATGATTTATGTCAGAATGTACTGGTGTGAATGCCTGTAGGCAGAACGTTGTGGCTCGTTCAATAAAATGGAGCATGCGCGTTGCCGTCTACCGCCATCTGTTGACGGGCACGTGGTTACGGAACGAGTACGCACGCGCGGATACATCGATCACATCACCTTGACTGGTTTAATAGATTCGTCTGCACGTTTCTACCATAAGAATCATCGGTTTATGTTCTGTTAGTATCTTCCGTTTTTGTCATACTATTGTTAAAGAATTTCAATGTAATGGTCTCATGATTAAATTGAATAATTTTAAATCTTTATATATGTACTAAATGTGGCCGCGGTTCCGCACACGTTTCTTATTGCAATAGTCCGGTGAAACTGTAAAGACTTTTTCAGGTCAAGAGTGTTTTCAGTTCGAAGAAAAAAAAAAGTTTCTTATTACTTAGTTATATTATTATTTTATTATAGTAACTAAATGAGTTGTAGCAAGTTGAATAGTGTAACAATATTTTAAGTGTATACAAATATATACCTACACATAGGAATTTTCATGGTGTTTTATACTATACAGGAGTGTAGAGCCAAGCTGAAGCTATTACTAGCTTCAGCGTGAATGGGTGGGATTGCCCGTGGTAGTACAAACATTTCAAAGAAAATCGACGTGAAGGAACAGTGTGTGCATTGTTGCGTTTCATTCGGTCAGTGAGAGCGATGGAGGCCCACTCTTCCTCACCTTCCCTCTCTTCACTACCCCCCTCTTTCCCCCTCCCCTCTCCCCCCAAAGCAGGCTGGCACCGCACTCGTGACTCTCCTCCTGTTGTTGCAACTGTCTATGGACGGTGGTGATCACTTAATATCAGATTACCCACCTGTTCGTTTACCTCCTATGATATATTAAAAAAAAAATTAAAAAGTTTATATGGTGTTTTTTTTTTTTATTGAAGCACGACATAGTGACTGCACTATACCTGATGGTAAGCTTAGTACAATCCAAAAACAGTGGCGACCACAGAGAGACAGATCATCCATCGTCGGTCGCCGCTGTCATGCCGGCCATAATGACGAAAGTCACCTGGTACTGGATATGCACAGGTTGATCCCGAAACGCGACCCGCAGAAGCGAGTCACTATGACGGGCTTTTTCGCCATGTACATGGTGGTTGCGACCCAGTCGGGCTGTTAAGCCCTACCACCCCGCTATCGCCATAGCCTCGTTCGTTGATCAGCAGGGTGCACCACGTGCAGGTGAGGTTGGCTTGAGTGTCTCAAGTCTTAAGATGTTACTCGACACCCCTTACACCCCACGAACTTACGAAGCGACATTAAGTAAAATGAATAACGTAAAAATGTTACAGATGTAAAAAATCTACAATTGAAGTCATAACACGTGGTTTGCTCCATCACAGAGTGACATCAAATAGATGTAGACTTGTAGATATGAGTGGACAAGTCACTAACAACAAATACAGTGTAAAAAACCTGCAACCATTTTTTCCGGCCTTAACCAGTAGTTGGTCTGTGTCAAGATAGGTCGCGATTTTGCATGCAACAGGCAACAGCCAAGCCGAGGTGTGCCGTGCACCCTTGAGCTGGTTGCCATAATAAAATCGGCTGAGTGCCTTAAGCGCTCGCTTTAGTAGTCCGGTGAAGCTATTAAGACCTTGATGGGTCAATAGCGTAGTTATTTCGAAAAAAAAAGAAAAAAAAAACGATATCTCTACAAAATAATTGCATTAACCTATATGGAATTAATACCTCTCTCTGTGCATCCACTAACAACGATTCTAACGTTAATGTATTTCAAATACATGTATGTTGAAAAGGTTAAAAAGATAAAACCGTTCGAGTTACCTGCTGCTTCTTTTCTATGACTGGGTTATTTGTCCGAACCGGTAATAGTTTTTCCGTTCATCAGCGCCTTTTCAAGCACCAAAATGACTATAGTATTTTTTGGTTTTGGTTTTATAGTAAAGTTTAAAAATTACGGCGATCACCTAAATATGGATTATCAGTCGCCATTGCTGCCGTTAAGCCTCCTTGTAATTATCGATTGGAACAAGATGATTAGTAATGCATGAGTTTCCGAAATTCTATACACTGGAACATGTTACGATGTTTTGTAGTGGTAGAGCCAAGCTGAAGCTATTATTGTCTTCAGCACGACTGGGTCGGCTCGTCCGGGGAAGCACCACCCTCTCACAGAAAACCGACGTGAAGTAACAGTGCTTGCATTGTTGCGTTTCGTTTGGTCAGTGAGAGAGCCGGACACCCACCTACCCTCCCCTTCCCCTTATTCCTTCCCTTCCTGTCCCTCCCGCCTTCCTCCCAAACACAGGCTGGCAACGCACTTGCGACTCCCCTGGTGTTGCAAGTGTCTATGGACGGTGGTGATCACTTAACATCAGGTGACCCATCTGTTCGTTTGCCTCCTATGACATAAAAAAAAAAACGAGAAATAATATTGGCTTCTTTTATAGAGCTTTTTCCATTTCGTATGAGGTAAACGAAAAGGTGGGACACCTGAAGCTACGTGATCACCGCCATCCATAACACTAACAACATCGGGGGGTTCGGAAGTGCGTTATTAGCCTGTGTTTGGGGGGAAAGGAGAGGGTGGGTGGGAAGTTGAGAAGGTACACATCGTGGATAGACGTAGGATTTAATCGTAGCAACTGAAACAGAACTTTCAATGATGGAAAGAATCATGATGAAATTATAACATGGTGTTAGGTTAAATGATAGTTGTTTCTAATTCCGTCTGGATAGCACAACTCTTAAAATGGAAATTTGTTGCGAAACAGCAGTTAGTGTGTTCCGACAGCTGTACTTATGAACCAACCCCCTCTAGGTTTAACATGCTTATTATCTTAGACTACATAGTTATCTAAAATCAGATGAGAATGTCAAGCGCTAAAACCTATAAAGTAGTAGGTTTATTACATTGACTATATTTCACCATCTCGGTGTACTCGATTCTTCATACCTTATTCAGTAGGATAAGCCAAGTTTAGATCAAATCTGAATTCATTTACTACATAAACTCGTGGTCTACGATCCTTAATAGCAATACGTTACACAGCGTATAATATCAGTTGAGATGATCATCATTATTAGTTTTCCCAAGAATTGTTACAATTTTTTATATATATATTCATAAAAAAAAACATATTAATGCTACAAAATACCAATTCAAACAAAGCTGTACTCATGAATCTAAGAAATTACCTCAATAGAGAAATGGGACGTGAATAAAAATAATAATGCTAGCCTTGAAGAGGCCCAATGATTTGCCAAAGGCCTCTTCCTAAAAGAAAGTATGGACATGGTCACCACTCTAGCCCTCATCCTATTGGCGATTTTAAAAAAACAAGAAACCCACATACAAATCTACATATTTTCTTATTCTAACGTTTTCTTTCACCGTCACTCGATTATACTACTAGTTTAATATGCGTATATCTGTGGGTATTCCGAACAATTCCTTGGTACGTGTCGAAGTCAAACCACGCGATCACCATGATTTCTTTGAAAATGTGAGTATATGTTACAAAAAGGCAAATAGGAAATTAGTAGGCAAGTAATTATGAGTCCGACATTAAGTTTCTGAACACAGTCTAACTGGCAACGGTATATTTCATACGCTAATTGATACAGAAAGCAATCGCCAGAGATATAACTGCCATCTCGTATATAAAATAATTACTTAGTTAAAAGAAGCACTGTCTTTAGATAATTAATTAAACTGACATTAGATTGTAAAAAGCGAAAAGGTAAATACAACTTACATGTTGGCCCATAAATTAAGTTACGTATATCATAAGAGCAAAATGATATGTAATAACCGTTATTTCGCTGTTTTCAAATAGTAAATTCATTGTACTATTCCTAATTCTTAACAAATCAATGTATAGGTACTTACTACCTGTTGTATACGTGATACCAAAAGCTTCCTACAATTAACAAAAACAAAAAGAGAAGCTGCTTGTCCCTAAACAATACTTGCTGTATGTAATAAACGACAATGAACTTGATATATTGGCGCTTCAATTAGATTGCTTGATTCACATGAGCAAAGCAAAAACTAACAATGGTAGTAACAATTTAGCGGATTAAAATAGAAAATTAAGACAACAGATCTACCAATTCTAATTAAGCCTTAGGAAATCAAGGGTAGTACTATCTCTATATACGTAATAACCAATATCTTCCTACGAGTGAGTCTACAGACAATAAGTACAACATCTTAATTTAGATTTTAGCTGGTGCATAGGTATCCTATATTTAGCAGTTACTGCAATCATTTTGCTAAGACGCCACAGGTTAGCAGATAATGATTGCATAACAAACGTTTACGATGAAACTCAATATAAATCGAATATACGCATCATCCTAAACTACACAAATAAATCTCGATAAATAAACTCAACAAATATTTATAAAAATTTACTGTGGTTATTCTTTTATAAAATATAAAATCTCTGATCTAAAGCAATCAAATGTTAAATGAGTCAAACGGTATCAAAGGAAAAGGTAAAAAATTAATCTGAAAGTTCGAATGTACGTACACTCCTAAAATCGCATTATTTATAAAATTCATATTGTAAACGTATCATTTCAAGCAAAAGAGTAATTTTCCACAAATTTTAAAACTTTATTTCTTTTTCCTTTATTTTCGTAACTTATAACCGTTGTCCGCGTAAGTGTGAAAGCTCCGCAGGTAAAAATGACGTCACTGCACCAGGGTAACATAACATAAAGATGGTATACACAAAAACGTGCACTACTTACAGCTAATGGAGCGGGAGAGTCACGCCCACATCCTCGTGCGCCCCTCTACCTAGCTTTTGTTACAAGCTTACAGGGAATAAATAATAGTGATGTTATTAATCATTTAAAAATAGGTACAAACATTAACATTCTTGTTATTTATCGTGATTCATACAGCATTCCGTATATTTGTGTATTTTAATGATATCATGTTTGATTAGGTCATCATAAAACAGGTTAATGCGGCCCAAACAAGAATATTTACCTGTGATGGCTACTACAAATAATAATAGTTTTAACACATTATTCACCACGTATTATAATGTTTTAGAATTACTCTCAAGTTAGAGGATAATATTGTGATTCAAACATTATTACATAGTTAGTTCATGATCTTAAAATTTGGTTAGAATGCTTTGACAGGTATATTTTGCGAACCAGACGTCATTCCAGATTGTGAATGTTGTTATCTTTTTCACGTGTTTATTTCATATCAATTGGGGTTATATATTCAAAAGATCTACGTTGATCAACTATTTAAAAGAATCCCGTGCATAAATGCTCATGTTTGTTAAATGTTTTATTGCAACTGGTATATAATTTTACATTATACATATTATGCACATTTAGGCATCTAAATGAAACTACAATTAAAAAAAAATTATGTACTATTTTTAAAAATGATTTATAACTTTGTGGGAAGCAAATGAAACGAACAAAATCAAAAAAAAATCTATTGAGGGTCGAAGAAGGCGCTTATGCACTTCAAAACTACCACTGGTTCGGCCTAACAACCAACTCATAAAGAAGAACCACTTAGCAGAGAGCATACAAATAACATTGCCTAATGATTCGACTGGAAATGATCGACACAGGTTAATGAAATATTAGAGAGGACGTTATTTCGCACTTCCAATTTACGTCTTAGTGGCTGGATAGTTGAACTAGTCATCGACTGACACTGTTGGTATGTATAAGTGTTTAGTTCCGTCACAGAGCATCTTCAGATCGATGCTGACTCATCCAATATGAGCGAGCTTGTAATATTACATTTTAAATTAGTCATTACAAATAATCTGTTTATATAAAATCGCGAGTCACATATTTTATTACATTAAAATGCCATTGAATCAATAATAATAATCAAATAGATCAGGTCAGTAGAAGTAAACGATGAAACAGTCGATATCGAATAACAGTTCATCACTACATAGTGTAAAATAAAGTCCTTTGTCACGTCTCTCTAAATGTCTGTTCGCGATAAGATCAAAAACAACAGAACGCATCATCATGTCGTTTTCACTAATGTGTAAAATGATTCTTGGGCTAGGTTTAGATATAGGTATAATTTGTCTTATTATCGGGGCGGGCAACCTCTATTGAACCCGCCAGCTTAAAATAAAACAGCTAATTAGTCATTTTTCCGTAAAATTACCGTTTAAATATTACTTGTAGTCCGGTGAAGCTGTTTAGACCTTGCTAGGTCAATAGCGTAGTTCTAAGAAAAAAAAACCGTTCAAATAGGTCCAGCCGTTTCGGAGATTATCCGAAACAAATAAACAAACAGACATATCAAACAGAATTTTAAAACAATGTAGATATTTGTTGCACTACAGATATATTATGTATATTCACCAAAAACTATTTATTTTTATATTACATACACACACTTTATTTTTATAATACGTAATATATCACAAATCAAAAATTGGGAACAAAACTAACGTACAATAAACTTTTTGAGGAGGTTTTAGCATGATTACAGTCTGTCATGCAGTGGATTTTATATTTTATTCATAATCCTTTGTTACTTGACTCTATATTGTGTTAAATTAGTGGCGTGATTCGTTTATTGTGCACAAGTGAAGAAGAAGAAGATAAAAATTTACGAAATATTATATAGAAGATTTGGCGCTTATATACAGAGAATACATAAGAACTACCTATATTGACAATTTCAGAATTGGCAGTATGGATTAATTCCTTCGCCTGTATTGTGATGGACGAATATTATTACTACTAACCTTTTAGAATAGCAGCACAAAATAGAACTTTAAAAATGTCTGCGATAGCAACGTACTACTTATAATCAAAAATTGGAATTAAAAATAACCTAGAATAAACTTTTGAACAGGAACACAAAATAAACCCTAATAATATTTCCGATAGAATGTTATCATGTTACCATGGCAACGCATATAATACTGACACTGACACGCAGCGGATGCTCTAAAAATAGCACGATTTTGAGACATTCTTCATTAGTGCTCCGCTCCTATTGGCTTTAACGTGATGATATGTAGCCTATAGCCATCCTCGATAAATAAGCTATCTAACACTGAAAGAAACTTTCAAATCGGACCGGTAGTTCTTGAGATTAGCGCGTTCAACCAAACAAACAAACAAACTCTTCAGCATTATAATATTAGTATAGATAGAGTATAGATATAGATGGTAAATAAATCTACACTAAATACTTCATTCTCAAAACATTCCTTTACGATTCATAGTAGTTTAATGTATCCATCCGCCTATAATACAATAATAGAGTTAATAAATAAATACCTTAAATGCCAACATAAATACCTAAAACAAGAGTTCCACAACGAGCCAATTAATATATGGATCAATTATAAATATAACAAAGATTCTCGTACAAGGAAAAACTATAATTGCAATAATACATTTATCGCTTACATAAGCTGTCGTGCGAACTGTTTGTTAGTTATTTTTAACCACAATACCTTGTTGCATGATTTTCCTTTACGAACTTATTGTTTCGTTGTCATAAATATTCAAAGTACGATAAAATATCTAATGTTAAAATCAGAGATGGCTGTATAATACTAGGGGAGAGACTCCTTCAAGCGCCAAATTTTGCGGATGTCTTAATGGTAAATGGACATAAATGATTTCATCAAGAAAAGTCCAGTCACCGTATCGGACTAGTATTAATTTTTAAAAAATAAGGAAAAATATTAACAGTATGTGTCCAACAAATAAGCCACAAATTAGCACATACGTGTATTGAAGGAGTAAACTCTATAGCGCTAATTTTCATACTTTCTAGAGAGTTATGTAAGTCATCGTTTAATTGTATGTATATATGTATTTTGAAAGTACAAATTTATATGAATCTGTTAATAGTGATCATCTGGGTCGTTTCTAGAATTCTCTGTGTTCAACTTATCCCTAATAGCGAATTTAAATCGTAAGCTTGTTCAGTGAGGTGAAGCATTATTTAACCCTTACAATTCCTGATTTATATTGTTCCGCGATCCCTATAACTCGCTCTGATGAAAATAAAACACAAAATACTTCTATAGTTGTATTGACGACAGTGATTGTTTGCATTTTAACATATCTGACTTTCATACAAAGGGAAGCGTAAGGCAGCGGCAGTGCGTGTAGTTATATTAGGACGATTGCCCATTTCAATACTAGCTACTGGGCAATTAGGCAGAATATAAACATAAGGCATCTCTTTTTCAATGCAACATTTTTGGGCATTTTTGGGCAATATGAGTTACATTCTTTTCTTATATCAGTGTAGTCTTTAGCCGTCTTTAGGTTTCATATATATTTGTAGACGCGATATGGGTATAATATTTTTTGATGTGAAACTATAAGCGGAAGGTAAACCTGATTGTTGGTGTGGCGACGCAAAACACGAACTTTGCCATTATTAACGAAATACTCAAAACCATTTGCAAACTTATATGTATGAACATAAGAATCAAATTGTTTTGTCGGCCACTCGTTCTACTAGTATTGCTTGGCACACGCCGACGACCTAACGCCCTTTGATAAATGCCGTAAAACACAGCGCGCCTACGCCTAGTTGAATTTTTGTATTTTGTAGTTAAAAAAATGAATAATTGTGTAATAAAATAAATATAGAGTCATTATTTTATGGAACAAATTTGTAATCCTTTACCTTTTCATTATGCCATTAGCTGATTTCAGTTGTAATCTGTCCTTTTATGCATATAAGTTATACAAAACAATTTCGATGTTTCATATCTGTTAGGCGTCCCGTGACGGTTCAATTTTTTTTAATTCTAGGAATGGTTTTCTTTTTTCGAAATGAGAAGAACGCTGTAGGCCTGGAAAGGTCTTTACAGCTTCACCGAAATATTGAGGCGAGCACTGAAGGCACTCAGCCGATTTGGGATATTTGAGCGACTAACTCAAGGGTCCACGGCACACCTCGGCTTGGACTGTCGCCTGTTTTGTGCAAAAATCGCGATCTATCTGAGCTAAGCTAAGTTATCTAGATATACGTATATGAGTTATTGAAACATGCATGTGTATCAAGCATGCGTACCTCAACAACTCCTATATGCATTTTGTGTCGGAAAAATTCCACTAAACTATATAGGATAGGGTATAGGAATGGTTTTTGGCTATCGTTGGTTAATAGGTATAGAGTATTATTATTATCAAGCATTTTTTACGTTACACTTTCTTTTAGTTTGTTTGTTTGTTCTCTTTGAGTAATTAATCTGCTGTGATAATATTGTTGTTCATTGATTTTAGGATAATGGTAAAAAATAACTAGATAGTTTTTATTTTCATAAAATAATGCACTCATTCTAGATGCTCACAAAAATCATAAAAACAACACACAATTCATTCCACTCACAGGCAAATATGTCGACTAGTGGGAACTGATTAAAACTTCATTAAGACGTCGAACCATCTGAATGATCAAGTTAAAATGTATGATGGGTTAATAATAAACATTTGCCAATCAACTGGATATTCCTATACTTTAAGGTGTTAATAAAACTTACTTTCTTTTATTTGCCGAATAAAGTACAGTTAGTTAGTTTATAGTAGTCTAAATGTCACATACGAAATAAATGTTTGAATTCGTGAAGCTCACATGCCGTACATATATGGGCCTTATGAATTCCTATACTATGTATAAATAGCTACTGGCCTCATTTAACTTAGTGAGATTCGTACTATTGCATTCAAGGCAATAGTCTAAGGCGAAGTGGTCGACTTTGGTGTCCTTGACCTTGAGCCAAGCGGTGAAGTGCCTTAAGCACTCCTCTTAATAGACCGATGCATCTATGAACGCCCATTAGAACAATTGCAAACATAATTCGAAAAAAAAACCGCTGTATTATTAAAACGATTGAGACATAGTTTTAAACGTAATTTTACGTTGAAGTATCTATCACTTACACACAAAACCATTTAAGAATCTTCATCTAATTTTACCTTAAATTCTCTGTACTTATAATGTTTTTGTTAATGTTCGACCAGTTAAACAAAAAAAAATTATTCAAAGAATCACTGTTATTGCAAAATATCCAGTAGATTGATTCCGAGAAAAGGTTTTTTTGGTTAGTGATTACGAATTCCTAAGAAAGGTAAAGACGCGTCGAAGGGCCGCGAAGGGCGGGCCGGTGGGCGGGGCGATGCGCGTTCGTCCGCCCTCGGGAGTGGCGGCGAGATGCGCGCACGCCCCGCTCTCTGTGTTCAGACCTCGCCACGACGTAATTTATTTTCCTTTTTGTATTTTATAGACCCTATTAAATATATGAAATGATGGATTCATTTTTTTCGTTTCTATATGCATGACTTTTATCATGATTTCTGCAGGAGCGAAGTTATCGTAAGTACCTCTGGGTTGCAGAGGTCCTAATCTTGAAATTCCTAATAAAGAAAAGGCTAATGGTGGAAATAACTATAGAATTAGGATGTCGAATAGAATGAGTTAATATTTATGGGGCCAGATTTTTTCTCAAATTTTGTACGTGGTAGAGCCACGCTGCAGCTTTTACTGGCTTCAACATAAATGGGTCAGCTCGCTCGGTGTAGTACCACCCTCTCACAGAAAATCGACGTGAAGTAACAGTGCTTGCATTGTTGAGTTTCGTTCGGTAAATCAGAGCGTCGGAGGCTCACCTCCCCTTTCGCTTCCTCTCCCCTCTCCCATATATACAGGATGGCAACGCACTTGCGACTTCCCTATATAGTCTTTCTAGTGTCTATGAACGGTGGTGATCACTTAACATCAGGTGACTCATCTGTTCGTTTGCCTTGTTTGATAAATAAAAAAAAAATCCTGGGATATCAGACTTCATTCATTTGAAATGTTCTCTTCACGGTCTGTTCATTATGCTATACACTACACTATAAACGGTGTACCTACATAATATTTATAGCTTTTCTTTAATGCCGACTAGTACATCTACATAGTCTGACACACATTGTAAATGTTTCAATATTGTATTTTAACAAGCTATAAATATAAAAAAAATTAATGAAAGAAAAAGAAACTGTCCCAGTGGAGCATTGAAAAGGAAAAAATAAATAATCAAAAAAATAATGTTTAAGAAAAATCAGTTCAATCCACAAATTTTGTTCCCAATATAAAGGTCAGCTCCCTAGATCAGATGTTGTGGACAGCACGATAAAATTAAGTATGGCAACAAATTTTGGTACAATCCCTTTAGAAGCATCCCTTTAGAATTACTAAGTCACTAGTTTTCAACGACGTCTCACACCTCTCACACATAAAATGAAACATTTTGATCAGCGAGTTTTTGCCGTGGTATTATGCTGCCATGTAGAAGCTTTATGATTTAGTACCTGGACGACCGAGTCTAGCTCGGTTCTTCAAATAACATTTTTAAATTAAGATAAGCTGTTAAGTTTGCATAGGAAAATTAGCATTCTTCACCAAAAAAAAAAAAAATATCTTTTCTGCTGTCACTCGGCTTCGAACTGGGGTTCGACGGATTTTTGAAGCAACCGATTTCCATCGAGTTGTTTTTGTTTTGGCGGCAAAATTTTTATATTATTTTTTCATTGCCTGGAAACTCAGTTAAAAAAAGTTTTCTATGAATGAAATCTATATTATGTTTATTTCTTTCAACATTTTTTCTTTTTGTAAATTTCGGTTGTATTTCTTTTATTTTGCTATTTGCGCCACATGTTCCATAAAGACCAGGAGCGGTTCCCTGGTATTATCATTCGATATTATTTTGTGTAAGACCCCATCTGAGAGATTTTTTTTTCTGGGAGGAGGTAAATAAACAGATGAGTCACCTATTGTAAGTGATCACCGCCATCTATAGATACTAGCAACATCAGGGGAGTCGCAAGTGCGTTGCCGGCTTGTTAAAGAAGTGTACGTTCGTTTCTTGAAGGCTTGTAAGTGGTAATGGTCTGGAAACGCTGCCGCTGGGAGTCGATTCCACAGGGTCGAAGTACGAGGCAGAAATGACCTAGACGCCTAGGTGGAATTGAAGGTCACTCCTGGGCGAGTCTAAACGAGGACAATGAAGGAGAAGATGTATCACCATTTTCTCGGTATCCGGATCACACAGAAATGTGGGACTGTCTTTGAGAGAAAAACGATTAGGTCCACTTTTTTTCACAATGACTAAATGGTGTTGGCCTAACGGATTTTACAGCTTCATTGCGGTTTTTCGGCGAAATCTTAAGGTACTCAGTATAAATGGCTACTACCTCAAAGGTGCCAAAGTGTCTCGTTTGGGCTGATCCCTTGCATGCGACAATCGCCAATCGAGTTAACCAACCAATAGATCCTTGTAAACGTTAGTGAAATTTACATATTTATCTTCATATGAGTGTCATCGTACTTAGAGACATCATAATTTTAAAGAAGTAATCAATCATAAACGAAAAAGTGAGGTTATAAAATAAAAACCCTTCCACTATATGCGCATGCACTGTATATGCACACCTGTGTGAGGTGCGGTGTAGTATGTATCAAAATTAGTTAGATAAGTGTTGCTTTGTCGCGTTAGCAGCGTGCTCAAGGACTTCAATCTGGAGGATCACCCCAAGGTTGAAGAAGCTGCCTGTACGAAACATCTATTTTTATTAATTTGATTTTAATTGAAACGTCGGATAACTTTAAATCATTACGTTGTTATAGAAAAAATATGATTATGATAAAATTGAGTGCGTTCAACGACGCTTGGTCTAAACGCTTTCGGTACGTTGAATCAATTTACACAATTATACTACAAGACAGAGGCGTCATTCAAACGCCGCAGAAATATTCAGGGTTTGCCCGTACACTGCTCAAGGGAGCCGAGGCGAGTATGCGGGAGCGAATTACACCGTCCGAGCTCGGCGGCAGATCTGTTGATACGCGGGCTTGTGTACGAGAACACTTTGGGAGAACGACCGCGTAACCACAGATCACGCCGTCGTGGTCTGGAAGAATCAGAGGGATATGTCGAATGGAGCCAATCGCCGCATGCCACGAGTGCAGCGCTGAGACGGACACCGCGCAGCACACGCTCTCTGAGTATGCCGCGTGGGGCGATCAGCGCCGCGCCCTGGTTGCGGTGGTGAGGGACGATCTCTCGCTGCCGGGCGTGGTTTCGGCCATGCTCAGCAGCGAGGACGTGTGAGCTGCTGTGGCCTCCTTCTGCGAGGCCATCATCTCACAGAAGGAGCCGGCATAGAGGGTCCGAGAGGTAGATCCGTGAAGTGGCCCTCTTCGCCAAAGAAGAGCAGTGGGAGGGGCGAGGCGTAATGCCCGTCTCTCCCAACACCGTCACCAAACCTGAGCGGATGGGCCGGGGGCACCATCTCCTCGTTGCATGGGTGAGGCTGACTAGGGGAGGCTACTGGTCGTGTACCCAGTAGTGTCGATACAGTAGTGCGAAGCCTGGCGTTTACTCGCCAGGCTGCCGCAGGGGCAGTTTTTCAGGTTTGAGAGCAAGCTCGATCCCTGGCTGTCTCTACAATGCGGCGGACGGTACACCGTGGGGTTTTAGTCCGTGGGAGTCGGACATAACCCACTCTCTTCCCCGGGAGGGTGGCGTATCCTTTTTTTTGTCAAACTGACTACGCTATTGGCCTAGCAAGGTCGTAACAGCTTCACCAGACTACTAAGGCGAGCGCTTAAGGCATTTAGCCGATTGCAGTGGCGTATCCATAAAGGATTTCCCCACGTTAATAAAAAAAAGGGTACGTCGAATATGATCCATTTAAATGAATGAGTTTTTTATAACAATATCGGGTTTGTGCATGAGCGACCGATCGTTTTAACCGATTTCTCTTTTAATACGACTATATTGTATTATGTATGTATGTATCTATAAGAACAAGCTTTGTTTTTTTAAAACTGACAATGCTATTGACCTGAACTACGTGGGCTTTGTGTTTTCTTAATCTAGTTTTTTTTTTATATCATAGGAGGCAAACGAACAGATAGGTCACATGATGTTAAGTGATCACCACCGTCCATACACACTTGCAACACCAGTGGAGTCGCAAGTGCTTCGTCAGCCTGTGTTGGGGCTTGGGAGGGGAGGGAATAGGAGATGGGGAAGGTGAAGAGAGGTGGATTCCGGCGTTCTCACTGACCCAACGAAATGCAACAATTCAAGTACTGTTACTTCTCGTCGGTTTTCTGTGAGAGGGTGGTACTGCCCCGAACGAGCCGGCCCATTCATACTGAATCCAGTAATAGATAGCTCCAGCGTGGCTCTACTACTTACATTACAGAATTGAGATTCAATATAATTAAAATGCATAAAGATAATATATTACATATTAATTAATACCATATTAAGTATTGTTTATAAGAAAACATTCCTCGCTGGCAGAAATATTCAGCGACGACGCTGTTGTAATTATTTAAGTAAGTATTTAGTCGCCTTTAGATTAAGTAGTAGAAGGCTCTTAAAAATGTAATTAATTAAAATATCTATTGAAAGAATGAACAAGTAAGGTTTACTAGAATATGCTAGATAATCCGCAAGCGTTTTATGCAGTGATTGTTTTCGACTTGTTATTTTACTTCATGTTCTTAACTGTCTATATTATATATACATATATGTGAAAATACAGTTTTTTTGAGGCTCTGTCACGCCAAGACTAATTGAAGTGTTGCTTTCTTTTAAATAAATTAAAGTAGATTAAGTAGTTATTTTGCATTAAAACATGGACTTGTTACATTTTACTTCACCTTATTAACTGTCTTTAATAACTAACTTATTCACAAGTTTAAATAAAAAAGAAAAATATTAATCTTTTTTCGTTTTTTTTTTTTTTTTTTTTTTTTTTTATAGTATCGAAATGGCTGTTGAATTAGACTCTTTTCGCAAGGTTAATTTACTTTATGGCGAAAATTGAGTGAAGACTTTGAGTTAAATCTTTTTTTGATTAAAAGAGTGGTTTACCTTTTACGCTTTCACGTCTAAATGACTAGACCTATCATGATGACGTTTTGCATACATATTGAACACAAAAAAAGGATATAGAGTACATTTCATCGAAAAAAAAACATTCTCAGATTACAATCAATATGAAAACGAGCGAAGTCGCGGCCAAAACTAGTAGAAAATAAATTCCTGCTAGAGGAAAATGAAAGTCGTTCAAAATAAATCACCCCAATATATATAGATATATGTAGATTAATTCGATATCATATGTATTATTTTAACGCCAGTCATTTTCACAAACGAAGCATGCTAGTAGTATTGACGTCAGCAGAAGGGCGGTGGTCGAAGGGTGCGACCCCGGGTGGTGGGTGGCGCGGCGGGTGGCGACGGGAATGCGGCATACCGCCCCACGTATCGACCGGCCGGATTATCACTGTCTGCTCCACGGGGAATACGCATTAGCTAGCTATGCGTCCGCCTTTATACGATACGACACGGGAACGATTTATATCTGATTTATTTATCGCTAGCGAACCGTACGACATCGCTTTGATGCACAGACTAATCTATACTAATATTATAAAGAGGCGTAGCGTTGCTTGTGTTGTAGTTTTTTATCGGCTACACTTTTGAGAATGTGCACAAGATCTGCACCAACTAATTTCACCGTCTCCGTTTCATCTTAGAACTAGCAGACACCGTACGAACCTACATTCCTGCATACCTACCATTCATCCGGACGAAGTGCTTTGCATCCTCATTTATTATGAGAACCACGAAGGAATGGAATGCACTGTCTTCGTCTGTTTTTCCTGAAGTGTATGATGAAGTAATCTTCAAAAGAAGAGTGAATGTGCTTTTACTGGGTGTACACGTTACATCCTAGACCTCGTCTTCACTTTCCATCAGGTGTGACTGAGGTCAAGCGTCACACAGTATATTATAAAAAAATTAAGAGGTAAAGTTTGTGACGTAGCGGGTAACATCTGGATATACTAAACTGATTTTTAAAATTATTTTACCAATAGAAAGCTACGTTATTTGTGAATTTCATAAACTATATATTAACCCGAAAAATGAAAAGACTCTCTTGTGGTAGTCGGATTTGCAAAGTAAGTCGGAGAAAGAACTGTCGAACGTAAACGTTTCTCGCGAACGCTGCCTTAGCGATGAGAGATATATGATTGAGTTCTAGAGAAAAGTTGTAGAGCTTGATAATGCCTACAAAAAAGTCAATGACAGTATATATCTAACTTCTAGGCTTTTTTTTACTATCAGGGCGGGACAACGTCCGCCGTGTCCGCTAGTATAGTAGAAGTGTCCAATAGATTTAAATAGATCTTTTCTGTTTTCATATTTACAGGTTGTCAAAGAAATAGAACCTGCGTAAGAATCTTCACACAAATATTTGTTGTTTTTGCGTGTAATTTTAAATTAGTGATATCTTTTAAGGTATCATTTACAACTTATATACTATGTAGTGCGGTGAAACTGTTAAAACCTTGCTAGTTCAATAGCGTATTCAGTTCGAGAGAAAAAAATATAGGGGAGAGTGGGGGAATTGGGAACACTTATTTTCAAACGCTAAAAAATAATAGAAAAAAGTTATAAACTAAATCAAATTTTTTTGCTACATGAACTTTAGTTATCTATGTACGTAGTAGTCATAAAACGTTATTTTAAATTTACGTTTTAATAAAAATATAAACTTAAAACAAAAAACATTGCCGTTCCTGTTTACCCGATACCCTATGGGGTAATTGAGATCATCCTGTGTGGGAAATGGGAATGGTATGCGGTAATTAAGAAAGACGTTTGATCGATCTTTCGTACGTAATTACGAGGCATCTGAAATAATTTGTAAAGTTTAAATATTTGTACACAATCAACCAGCAGTACTATGGGTAATTAGGAGGGTAAGGGATAATTGGGAACGTTCCAAATTACCCACGTAATACCGTTCCCAATTACCCGAATCAGTCAATATACATAAAAGTTGCCGCTACTCTCAAAAGCATTTTTTATTACCTTCAATCTATGTTGCATTTGAAAACAGATACTACGTGTATGATATGAGCAAAAACACAATACCTTTGAACTCAAAAATATGATACCTACATGTGTTATATCTGACGACAAAAACTACATCAAAAATACTAAAACAATTGTTCGACTTACAGTGACAACACTAGTGCGTCCTTTCAATACCACTTTCGCATACGCAATGAATGGCTCTGCCTTCAGCCGTAGAATAGGTTTGCGACAGTGTAGTATGGGGAGATGTACTATTTATCTAACTGTTCCCAATTACCCGCCGTTCTCAATTACCCTACTCTCCTCTACTGTAAATAATTTTATATTTGTTAAAATGGCGTGGTAAGTAATCAATTACTATTTTAATAATTTTTAAACAATATTTTTGTTTTCGAACTACGTTATTGACTTGGTAAGGTCATAACAGCTTCACCGGAGTACTTAAATAAACTTCTTTTTTCGAACTGACTATGCTATTAGCTTTGCGGCCTTTAGGTACAGCTTCACCGGACTACCCTAATTAAACGATAATATGACTGTTGTGAGTTATCTTATGGAGGATTTTTGTGTAGGTATTTTTTAGATGTACTATTCTGTAGTTTTTTTATATTTAATAAATATTATTTATGTATTTCATAAAGTTTAGACAGTATTTTCAATGTAGGCGCTCAAAAACTCTATTTACAACTCTATTACGACTTTATTAAAATATATTGTCTTTCTCTACTTTATACAAATACACCATATACATGTAATATAAACATAAACCTTCTGATAGAGATGTTCTAAACGATCGTGGAGAATGTTAATCGATACAATATTATCTGTTAAATTATTTAGAGTATTTATATATTACTAGCGGGCTGGGTAGACGTTGTCCTACCTTGATAATAAAAAAAAAAACAAGATTCAGCCGGATAACGTCACCTACCGGGTAAAATCGTGAATCTAAACCATTCTCGGATCTACTTGAATACGCACACAAAATTTCATCAAAATCGGTCTAGCCGTTTAGGAGGATTTCAGTGACACACACACACACGAAGAAATTTATATATAAAGATAAGATCATTGTTAGTACAGTTCTTTTGACGTTAACTTCACAACAGAATAATCGTGTCGTACAGTGTAAAAAGTGATTTAAGAAGTAGGAGGTTGAACATAAAGAGTTCTTATTTTAAATTTTTCTAGTTAAAAAAATAATCGTTGGACTGTGTTACTAAAATTACCATAATTACAAAATAAATGTCGTGGAAATTTTACATGTCATCAGAGTAGTGTAGTCCGGTGAAGCTGTTAAGACCTTGCTAGGTTAATAGCGTAGTCAGTTCGAGAATAAAAAGTCATCACAGTAGTTAAGTAGAAATAAACAGAAAAGCTGATGGTTAATACATTTATCTATAATTAACCTATGAGCACAATAAAAACATAATAATAAGTTAGAATAATGTTTTGTGTTAACAGTTTAACTGCCATGTTGGTGAGATGTAACCGGCCTGGTTTGTCTTGTGACACCACGGTGGTCATTAGTGACCGGAGTGCTAGATCTTATTATAATTGTACAATTTTATCCGTTGTGTCCAAAAATAAACATGTGATTATGGCATGGCAGTCAAAGTGTTAATTAACAATACGACTGCAAAACGGCCTGATTTTCACGGGACTTTTATGAAGTACTAGATGACCTGGTGTATTTCGTATCATCTCTCTTAACGAAAAAACTCTCTTTTCGCTAAAAAAAAAAAATTTTGCACGGTAATGTCAGACTTTGCCATTCTCATAGGTTGTTATGCAACACAAAATGTCATAAAAAAATTACATTAAATGTTTTTGAAAAGATAATGTCAATCTAATAGTTTATAGAAGCAACCGATTTCCATATGAGCTATTTTTGTTTTGACAGCGGCGGCGAAATTTACCTTTATATTCTAGCTATATGTTTTCAATTTCTGAAAAGTCAGTTAAAAATTTTTCTATGAATGAAATGTAGCTAGATCGATTTATCGTCCCCGAAACTACCTACATACTAAGTTTCACGTAAATAGATGACGCCGTTTCCGAGATCCTAAATATATATAAGTATAATAATATTGGGGGTGTAAGGGGTGTCGAGTAACATCTTAAGACTTGAGACACTCAAGCCAACCTTACCTGCACGTGGTGCACCCTGCTGATCAACGAACGAGGCAATGGCGATAGCGGGGTGGTAGGGTTTTACAGCCCGACTGGGTTGCAACCACCATGTATATGGCGAAAAAGCCCGTCATAGTAACTAGCTTCTGCGCGTCGCGTTTCGGGATCAGCCTGTGCATATCCAGTACCGGGCAACTTTCGTCATTATAACCGGCATGACAGCGGCGACCGGCGATGGATAATCTGTCTCTCGGTGGTTGCCGATGTTTTTGGATTGTACTATGCTTAACATCAGGCATAAGCAGTCATTTTGTCATGCTTCAATAAATAAAAATAAAAAATTATACAAGAATTGGTCGTTTAAAGGTATATGATATGTAGCCATAGTTGTAGCAGATTCGTCACTATATTCATCATATCATTATCATTCACCACGTCGGAATTAACTACCTTGCACATAAATGATGATAAGATACTGATCCATTTATTTTATTCTAACATCTGCCCTCGATTTCGACCGCTATTTTTTTTCGAAATGACTACGCTATTGACCCAGCAAGGTCTTAACAGCTTCACCGGACTACAACGACGACTTCATCCGCGTGGAATAGTTACTTTGGGCTAACACAGAAAGAAACAATTTTGAAACATTCTTCATTGGTGCTCCGCTCCTATTGATCTCAGTGTGACGACAACCTATATCCTCGACAAGTGAGCTATCTAACGCAGATATAATTTTTCGGAAGAAAGAAGAATTAATCAAATCGTATAATATTATCTCCTGAGATTAGCGCGTTCAAGCGAACGAAATTTTCAGTTTTATAGTAATAGTATAGATAGGAAAGATAAAAATGCTTTAAAAGTGAGTGTCGTGAACTCGTTCAATAACAACAAAAGAATTGCATGGAAACGGTCAAATTTTTCTTTAATTTTTAGAATAGGGGTGACCGGGTATGGTTGACTATAGGGTTAAGTTAAATAATTATGAAAAACTTGAGCTACTCGAAAGTATTGTGTTATGTAATTAGGCGCGAAAAATCGTTGAATTAAAACAAACGTAGGTACAATCATTTGGAATGCGGCATCATGTACTCGCGTCGTATAGGAACATGAGCATAATATCGAAAAACAATGTATATAAGTAATTATTTTGTTCGTAGAATAGATTTTAATAAAGACTAGATACTCGTTTTTATCTGTTTTGAAGTATTTTAATGTAAGAGTTCAATAGTTAATCTTCTTATTAAGTAGCATCTATTTTTATTTCGCCGCAGTTTTAAGGTTGTGACATATGGTTCAAAATTACAAAGCAATGCGGGGTTAGTATACTATATTTTACCGGAGTTAGTTGACCACCAAATTAACCTACTGCATAATAGTCGCGACATATTTTACATAAAATATAAACGGTCTGGCAAAATCTATTTCAATTTTGTTGTTCTAGGAACGTGTGGGCATGAAGAAAAGGCTGGTCGAGAAAATACACCCAAAGATATCCTCGATAGAGCATATAAACAAGTTCTATTTAACTAAAAAAAGTATCAGTTTTATCTCAATCGACTCTGGAGAGCGCTGATTACATAAAAAATAGAGAAATATTTAGTATTGAGGAAGAGCTGCGCACACTTACTTTTTGTGATTGTTATCCTTCTTCTGTGTGGATTATCTAAGGACTATTTATTTCTTAAAGTCGATTTACCCCAAGCGAAAAGTTAACCAACCCCAAGCATGAGGTAGCTTGACTCATCTTTGGTATTCTATAAGATCAAGCCTGTACAATATATTATATCCTATTGTGAACTTTTTTTTAAATTTATTGTCTAAGCTTAATAATGTATATATCAGATATATTACTTTACAATAGTATATACTGAAATAATAAAAATATTTGCGACTTAACTGAAATTGAGTTAACCATCCCCGGTCTCCCCTAGACACATAAATGAGGGGGGATCCTGAATCGAACTGTCACTTCTGATAAAAAATGGATCCTGTATGACATGCGAAAACATCCACCGCACTGGTTAAATATAGGGGAGGAAGCCAAACCATATTTTAAATGCAAATTGGATCAAAATTAGCTACTTGTGTGTGTATTATGGACCTGTGTTGGCAATATTCGTTACAGTTTCATAAGGCCTAGCATGACAACTGCTAAGTTTACTATGAAGAATTACGAATTATGATAGGCAAGCTTACTGTCAAATGATTAAGTCTTATCGATTGTTTTATTAAAATTATAATAGCAGTTAGGACTGGAAGGTCCCCGTCACTCACTATTTAGTGATATATAGGTACCCACTATTTAACCCAACAGGTATCCACGTGATAGTAGAACGTGATAGGGCCCAAATATAATGACCAATAGTTCGACAATTCCTTTCAAAGGAGAAGATTTGTAAGGACGGATGGAAGTTGTTGGCCCACGTCCCTTCCTCTATCCTTCTTTTCCTTTTCTCTCCCCCCCCCCCCTTCTCCCATATTCAGGCTGGCAACGCACTTGCGACGCCCCTGATGTCGCTAGTGTCTATGGACGGTGGTGATTACTTAACATCACGTGACCCACCAGTTCGTTTGCCTCTTTTGATATAAAAAAAAAAAAGTTTATTACAATTGCACGCAAAAAAAGCTGATTTTCTTGTAGCGTTAAAATAACTTTTAAATCAAAATACCACATAGATTTCAATGTTGATGATTTATAAAGATGTTGTCGAGATTGGACAAAATACAACAATAAATGTCAAGTTAGTTGGAAAAATTCCTGCTAACTCGACGTACGGCAGATAACTATTAAAGGTATAAACGCAGATGAAGTCTTGAATATACTTTTCATTAAAAAAACTCAGTCAATTTTGTCTGATTGAAACGGTAATATCATGATAACAAACTGTCTTCAATTTTCTTATTTGATCTTATATTAGTGGGCCTGGTGAACGTTATCGCGTTTTGATAATAAAAATACCTTGATAAATTATATATTTTAACTTTTCTCGTGTATCACTTTATCCACTGGTGAAAAACGCATGAAAACCCGTTCAGTAGTTTTTGAGTTTACCGCGAACAGACGGACAGACAGACGTGGCAGAGGACTTTGTTTTATAATATATAGTGATAGTGATAGTGATGTGTATATATAAAACGATAAACGTATGCTGTTGTGACCGCATCACTCAGTAGCCACTGGATAGATTTCAATTAATTTTCCCTAGTTACACCGCTTAGACATTTGCAGTGTTATTAAAAAAAAATTAAAATACGTATTGATTACTTGCTTTTAAAAGGTTACGTTTTAAATACACGGCGCTCGCTGAATGTTCGTCATATTGCTTTTTTGTCTCGCTTTGGTTACGTTAGGATAGACTTGCGAAAAAAGGATAACACAAACTTGCCTCGGGTGAGCGCAGTGCGGTGCGAAACCTTTTTAAAGCAAGTATTCAATACGTATTTACCTTTTTTTAATAAAACTGGTTCTTATCTAAAAATATAATTAACGTGACATCCTCATTTCATGTTAAGTTATTATAGTTTTAAGAAAGTATGATTTTAGACTCTACGCATTCAGCAATATGTTTTTTTTTTTTTGAAATGACTAAGCTATTGACCCAGCAAGGTCTTAACAACTTCACCGGACTACTAAGGCGAGCGCTTAAGGCACTCAGCCGATTTTATTTTGGCAACCAGCTCAAGGGTGCACGGCACACCTCGGCTTGGCTGTTGCCTGTTGCATGCAAAATCGTGACCTATCTTAGCTAACCTAGCTGACTATTCATATATGTATGAGTTGTTGAAACGTATGTGTACCAAGCATACACGCCTCAACAACTCCTCCATAAATTTATCATCGGAAAATTGAGAGTTTTTCAGTTCGATAAGGGAAAAAAAAGTAAACCCTTCCACTTTCATGTGTAAGCGTGTAGACGTGCACGTGTGTGGGGGTGATCGTGTAGTGTTGTAGCGGTGATGTATATTTGTGTGTCACCGTATCGCGCAAGCAACGCACTCAAGGGCTCCCTACCGAAGGATCGAACCTAGGCTTGAGCCGCTGCCGTGGGAGGCCTAATCGGGTTTCAGCAATATGTAAATTCTAGCGAGTGGTACAGTGCGCATGCACAGGTGAGTACTTCTAAACGGATATCATTGTTTATAAAGATTTCGTTAACAAAGTATATTTATGCTTTATTTTTTGTTTTTTCTCTGTACATAAAATATTTTTTAAGATAATAAACAAAGCAGATTAAGCCGCAGGTGCCGGCTACTTTCCATTAAAATCGGTGTAACCCAGTGGAGCTGTTAAGGCCTGGCTAGGCCAAAACCTTGTCAAAACGAGAAAAAAAAAATTATGAGCTAAATCCAGATATATAGACGTACTTACGTACACAATTTTTTGAATATCATAATCGTGACCTTTATATAGATGACTATCACAAACTTTAGAAAAAAAATGTACCTATGTCCTAAAAGTACATATCAACAAATGGCAAATCTATCCTAGATTTAAAGAAAATGTAATTTTAGTTTAAGTAGATAAATCTCTTTAAGTTAATATGGTTTTTAAACCTTAAATACCTTTTAAACTTTATAAAACCCTCACATATTACATCGAGTAGGGGAGGCTTATGCTTGTTAAAATCACGATTAAATCTATAAATGACAATCTCAGCGACAAATATGAATATAAACCCATCCTGGACTACATTTACGAATGTAATTAACTACGAAACAAATTACTGTTACTAAAACATGTTATGATACAAATTTCTCGGCCAAAATTAACTTGTACAAAATAAGTTATAAAAAGGGTAATGTGTTTTCCACAGATGTATGGCGTCATGCTCGCAGATACCCTTCTTAAAATCTTATTTTAAAGATATTCGTTAAGAAGAATCTTGCTAATATGAGAATACAGTGTTAGACTCTTTATAACGTTGTTCGTTATAACGAAATACTTACTATAACGTAGAAATTAGTTCAATTTGGTTGGTTTACCACAAAACAATTTATTTGTTGTCTTGCCCTCCGCATAACCAAAACTCTTTACAACGAAGAAAGCTAAATCCCTTGAAATTCGTTATATAGAGTTTACACTATAATTCCAAAATTAAATTTATAGTAAAAAAACTTAAAATGCGTACTGGTGATTTGAGGCTACAATATATTTCCACAATATCGAGTCTTTTGGATGAAAGATCCAAGAGCATTGAAGTCGGCTGATTTGACTAATAACGAGGCGACGCGACGCGACGCGACGCGACGGCTGTGTTAAAAAATATTATTCTATAATTCTAATTTATATTATTTCTAGATTTAACTACACCTGTTTTTAAATAAAGTTATGCTTTGTAGTATTAAGAATACTTATATATGTATATATTTGCTATACTTTGTATTCCAAATACAATGCGAGATACGCCGTATTCATTTGAAACAGTATGTATAGGAAATTAAATATAATTTTTAGACCATTTTGATATAGTTAAAGAAGAGTTTCAATAATAATAGGGAATCTAATCATGAATATAATTATGATCACTGTAAATAATAATGCGTTAAATTAAATAGAGTAATAGAAAAAAGCTTTTTCCAAGTTATCATGACAATGTTTAACAGTTAGCTATTTAAATAAATATATTTAAATTTTTCATGTCTTGATCACATTTTTCTAAAATTAGTATATAAATGTATTTATTTTATTGCGTGAATTATTCAAAATATCACTGATATTTCGCTTTTCCAATAAACCTTATAAGTATATTGCTACAAGGAGAATAAAAAAGTGGTTAACAATTCCAGTAATAACTCAGTGTTACTTAAAACAAATTTTACGTTATCTGCATAAATACTAAGAAAAAGTTTTGAAATACATGTTTGAAGTATGTCAAGGTGATTATACGTTCATTTAATTAAGCTGATCACAATACAGGTTTCATAATATACAACTGTTTCATAATAAATCTTAACGTGTAAAGAAATTTGTAAATATACGTACATATAGATAGCGTTTATTTTGATAAAAACCGTAAAATGTTGAGTAGAGACGCGGCCGCTGCGCGCTTACTTTATACATTTAGGCCTAAACTGAGCGCGGGTTGTGATATTTCATGCGAGCCTAGTACACTGTTTTAAAATTAATACTCTTACTTCAGTTACTACGGACACGGGTTATGGTTTCCATTTACACATATTTATACTATTAATCATACTTCAAATAGTGAAAACAAGGTATAAAGTAACGTAAGGAGGTAGTATATATTTAACGGATAACAAAAGAAAATCGAGCAGTTATTACGTAAAATAGTAACAAAATAACATGTTATTTTTAAATAGATACAGATTGTACTAATAAACTAATAAGTTCAATAGGATCTATTTACTAATAATCAACTCAAAATATAACGCAAATTATCGATTTTAATTTATTTTCTTTACAACAATCGAAAAACATCCAAAAATGTCAACATCTAGTATAGTTATTATTAGAAATGAATCAATATACTTTTAAGACAATTTTATAGATGACACAACATCAATTAACGCCTGATTGTAAAAAATCCACAAGTTTTAACTCCCCGTGTAACGACAGAAAAAACTTATTCCTTTCTAATTTATTCTCTTTACAAATTCCTACAGAGTTTGTCTCGAGCGCCCGCTTTCACGCGGGTCACGAGCTGCACACTCCACATCCGTTCTCTTCTGAATGCACAATATGAATATTGTAGTCTCCCTCTGATGCACGTCTAGCCGCTATACCTTTCCTGGTCGCACTGCACGCGACGTTGTCAGTTCTCCGTGCCTATACCGAGGCGAAGTGACCTTGTTGCCGCGGTTCGCTGGCTTTGTGCGACGCTTCAAAGACTAGGTATAATCACTAAAGATTTATGAGATGAATTATGGCGGGACTTTTTTCGAGTGTTTATAATTTTGATAACGTGATAATATTAGACGCCAGGAATGTTGGAATGATGACTTTATCTGTCGTTGACGTGATAATTCAATGAACACAATCAGACTAAAATCTAGTATTTTCTATGTTATTTGGAATAAACTTACCTGTTTAAGAATTGTGTAACGTAATTATTTATTGTCTTTTCAATACAGGTGATACACGTGGCAAATAGATACTACTCAATCTATGAAGTATTTTGGCGAAATAATCCTAGGGTAAGGTAAACCCGGACCCATTTAAACTCAGAATGCCCTAGGTTAGTTCAAAAGATCTCTTAAGTTATTTTATCATAGTTTACGTGTTTGTAAATTCTACGTCGATAATGTTTCGTAGTATTTTAGTAAACTTAATATGGAACAAGATCTAGAGTGTCCTTTCTTCCCTGTGTGTTTAACACAGGTGATTGCAAAACAGTAAACAGATTACAGAACAAAAGTGATTCAATAGTTTATTTCGTCGGATAAACGATGAATGTACGATTCAAGACCAATCTATCGGCAATACTTTTGTACTTTAAATAAAATACCCGAAATTATTTCAGGAGCAATTATTTTAATCAATAATTAAAAACAAAAACCCATTTAGTCATAACAATTATAACCTGCCAATCGCGAATATCGCGTACTATTTTTCACTGTGGTACGACAAAGTGACGACATTGTATCTGATACCAAGCGTACAAAAATTTGAAAGTGGTCTATAAGTCGTCGGTAGTCGGTGTTCTTGTGCCGGTCTGCAAGACAACAGTTTGGCAGCTCTTAGACTACAGTGATACTTTAGCTGAACGATTGTTTTCATTTTGCTTATTTAGCCAGTCTTCATCGAAGAGCAGCATGCGCATAGCTGGCAAGTAAGAACACCATTCTCGTAAAAATGTTTGATTACTGCTGGTATTACAGGGCTCTAAATCATCACGCCCGGCATCATGTATGGTGAGCCCATGGGTTTGAATTTTTTTTCACTTAGAATTTTACCAGAGTTCTCCAAACCAAGCGTTCAGCTGCCAGCTTCTCATCTCTAGCTTTTTATGCACGTATTATTTCGAAACACGACAAACTACAGGATTCAACGTGACAGGTTTGTCAACACATCGTGGTGGCAATCCTGTTCGATAGCAATACTTTACGACCTCACTAAATTACTGGGTATGTACCGGCTGAACGCGAAACCTTGCACGTCTTCTCGTGTCATTATGGTGATTATTACTAGTGATGGATTTAGGCCTAGGCCCGTGAAACCCGGGCCTTGGGGGCGGTAGAATTTTACGGACGGCAAATTTTTCGAAACAGCTGAACGATCGTAAAATCGGCTAATGACCAAGTTATAGTTCAAATAGTTTTATGAATGTTGGTAGTGGTATAAAAAGGTTTTATTGGAACAGTTTATTTCAGCGTATTTTGAGAAATGGAGATATTCAACACCGTGTGTGGTTGATTTATAAAAATAAAATCTTATGTCTAAGTTATTAAAACTCATTAATTAATACTTTATTCATTTGAAAGTTGCATAATTAATTTTGATAATCACATCCTCACAAAGAAAAAGGGCGGCATACCTTGAGGGGCTTAGGGCGACATCAAATATAAATCCGCCACTGAGTGTATACACCTGATTTATGGAAGTCACGTTTTGGTCGGACATAACTGCCACCTTCTACATTCCGTAATTACCATGTCCTGTGTTTAGCTATTGCTATGCCATATCACCCTTAATTGCCATATGTTACTGTCCTATACTTGACATGTCCTGTCATCCATTACAACGTGTTCGTCAACATCTTCTCCATCTTTGCCATTTCCTACTAATCATTTGCATTTCCTATCACGCGTAAAGGGTGTTTCAGCCGTATTTTGTATGTTCTATCACCCGCTATTGTTAAGTCTTATCACACGTAATTCGCATGTTCAAATACCAATAATGCCATGTCCATACTTCCACAAATCCCATTTACACTACGCGTGATTGCTTTGTTCATTATCGGTAATTCATATGCCCTGTTCCCCATATTTAATATCTCCCTATCACCTATAATTGCCATGTCTTACAACCACATTACTTTTCGTATTACAATGGAGTCATCAATTTAGGCTTCATAAGAAAATAAATGTTGTCAAAGAAATCAATATTTTTTCTTAATGTATATCTTCTATCTCTATAATACTCTTTACTAACGGTTTGTTCTATGGGATTCTAATAAAACATCCATCAGGTATTTAAATCGCAAATTAATTCAGAATTTAAAATATATGTAGTACAAAAGAGCGTTATAATCCCGTTCAAAGAAAGAGGAACGCATCTGCCGTTTTTTGCAATATTAAGTTTTATATTTACTTAGTATCAGGAGAAGAGATTCCTCCAATATCATTTTTTATTTCCTTATGAGTTTCTATTTTCAATTAATACTTAATTAAAAAAAGAATGAGCTATATGTTAACGTAAGCCACCGTTTACAGATGTTTTGGCTTTTCTTCAATTTATCTTATTAGTTAGATGCCTTGCTGCGCCGCGATATTCCTTACGGCAGCAATATAACTATCTACAAAGAAGTATCTAATCAACTCTGCACAGGATTGCAGCCAGGCACGTATACAGAAGGGGGGTAGTTAGGATTCATTCCCCCCCTCCCGAAAAGTAACGTTATCTACACTATGTTAATAATAGCAATTAATCTGTGCTAATATTATAAGGAGGTAAAGTTAGTGAGTTTGTGACGTTGTAGGGGGTAATCTCAGAAACTACTGGTCCGATTTGAAAACTTCTTGCGATGTTATATAGCTTATTTATCGAGAAAGGTATTAGGTTATATATCATCACGCTAAGACCAATAGGAGCGGAGCACCAATGAAGATTGTTTCAAGATCGAGGTGTTTTTCCTTTTGAGAGCTTCCGCTGCGCGTCAAAAGTAACTATTCCACGCAGACGCAGTCGCGGGCAGAGGCTAGTATAAAATTAACGCGTTCATAACCACTATAAAGTAAGCATATGTTCTCCCCCCCCCTACTACTACCTACACTACCTACTACTACCCTACTGTATACTAATAATAGGTTGCTGCTACTCCTGACGGTTGAGGTTCACATGTTTGTCGTCAACTAGATGCTTCAGAGCGAAACGTTACTGCATCACGGGCACTATTGTTTTGAAATTTGTTAACGATATAGGTACTTCTACATTCTTTTGCTTTATTAGAGAATATTAATGCTTCATTTTCCAGTTATACTGTTATTAAATTGAAATAATAGTTATATCAGATCCATAAATATCAATAGAAAATCATCAAATATAAATATGCAAGTTATGAGACAAAATCTGTTGTTTTTAGGTAAAATGTAAACTTAAGCGTCATTACCACAAACTACAATTACAATATTACTGTCATATTTTTTTTCAAGACAGATACAATGTTAAGCTCAGTGAGAAGCATCTAAGAGTAAAATATTTCTATTTTAACCGTATTGTATTTTATGTATGGTGATTTTCCAATCTGAAGAATCTACGAATCCCAGGAAGTCTTTGAACCTTTCAAATGATAGAATAACAAGAAACATAGAAGATACCCTGCATAAATATGTAAAACTGATATGATTATTGAAATTTGTTAACATTTAATGTAAATAATTTATGATCATAATTATAATATTTTGCTAAACACTTTTGAAAAACTTTGTATAAAGTAGAAATTAGTTATTTGATTGGTTTACCACAAAACCATTTGTTTATTTAGAATTCATTATAAAGACTACACTGTACTTACAGGTATGATATGCATTGTTTATCTGTGAACTTGGTTAGTGATATTGTGATCAATTATTGCTATATACTTATTTTAAAATCTTGAAACTGAATCTGTTACAGTCATTTACATTAAATGTTGTTAATTAATTTTGCAAAAAGTTCGTCAACCTTACAATATTTGATACAACATTGTCAAGAGTTTATTCAAGTAAAATGTCAAGATAAAAAATTAATTGAATAAAAAAACGAATTCGTCATTTTGTTTTTATCTCATTGACGTGAATAAACAAATATGCAAAATAACAAAATCCGTAGGTCTAAACTAACTGGTTCTAATTCAGCTTGAAAGATATGACCTAACCAAATAATGCAAGCCAGACAAAAATACCAAATTTAGCAGACTCACTCCAATAAAAACCTAACTTTATCACTATCACTTAAATCTTATTAAAGAATTACCTAAATATATTATCTTCTAAATGAAACTCAATACTATAATATAAACTTGATACCCTGTATCAATTTTCGTCGTTCAATATAAAAAAGAAATGTTTTTAATTGAAAGATTATTCTTGCACAATAGCCGGAAACACGGCGCTAAATCCAGACGTAGCCTCGAGTAACAAAAAAGCCCTTAAAGAGATATAAAAAATCACGATGCATTCGAGCGACCGCCTACCGCAGCCAAAAATAGACTACGCACGAAAACAGCCTTACCATTTCATATTTGTATAACTAATAATAACTTTATTCAAAAACCTACATTATTATATTAAATATAACGTATATTTTCTATTGCTGTTAAAAAGTAGTTACGCTTTTTTGTAACGTGCACGCGATGCATCCGTGTTTACATGTTGGCAGAAGAAATTATTCCCTGGATGTTTTCGGTTGAGCCGTAGGTTTTAAATAAAGTTGAAGACGGACGATTTTTATGGTTACAGTTAATGATACCTTTGAGAGTTTCCATTTGATCGTCAAGTTATTAAATCGAAAGTCTTTCACTATTCATACTTATTATAACTGTTATTATGGCGAAGGACTATTCATCTCACACTCATTATAAATTGGATTGAAGTAGTTTCTATTTACTACGCTTATAATGTTAAATGTATATTTAATTTCATAAAAATATGTTTTGAATGAAGAATTTTATCAATAGGTACCTATATATAAGTAAACGAAGATAAAACAGTTCAGTACGTCTTTCTTCTTTTTTGTTTAGTAGCTATTAACCAGTTTCTTTTCCTAACCACTGAGGAGTTGAAGCCTTTATAAGTATCCATTAGTGATATTTGTAATCATATAATCTAATAATCAGATAACAATATCTATGTATATTTACGGAAAGAAAAAAGACGATAGGGGAGAGTGGGGGAATTGGTAACACTTAACTTCAAACGCTAAAAAATAATAGAAAAAAATTATAAACGAAATCAAATTTTATTGCTACATGAACTTTAGTTATCTATGTACTTAGTAGTGATAATACGTTCTTTTAAATTTACGTTTTAATAAAAATGTAAACCAAAACAAAAAATATTGCCGTTCCTGTTTACACGATACCCTACGGGGTAATTGAGATCATACTGTGTGGGAAATGGCAATGGTATGAGGTAATTAAGAAAAGCGTTTGATCGATCTTTCTTACGTAATTACGAGGCATCTGAAATAATTTGTAAAGCTTAAATATTTTTACACAATCAACCAGCAGTACTATGGGTAATTAGAAGGGTAAGGGGTAATTGGGAACGTTCCAAACTACCCACATAATAGCGTTCCCAATCACCCACCTAATGCCGTTCCCAATTACCCGAATCAGTCAATATACATAAAAATTGCCGCCACTCTCAAAAGCATTTTTTATTAACTTCAATGTATGTTGCATTTAAAAACAGATAGTGTGTGTATGATATGAGCAAAAACTCAATACCTTAGAACTCAAAAATATGATACTTACATGTGTTATAACTGAAGACAAAAATTATATCAAAAATACAAAAATAATTGTTCGACTTACCGTGACAACACTAGTGCGTTTTTTCAATACCACTTTCGCATACGCAATGAATGGCTCTGCATTCAGCCGTAGAATAGGTTCACAACAGTGTAGTACGGGGAGATGTACTATTTATCTAACTGTTCACAATTACCCGCCGTTCTCAGTTACCCTACTCTCCCCTACCTCCTAAGTCATTATAATCGAACTCAGCTAGACGACCACTAATAAAATATGAATATTTAAGTCACCAAACTGTGACATATGCAATATTGTCCAAGATGTGTACCACATTATAACTGAATGCACACGTAACCTAGCCCCAAGAGTAGTAGCACTGGAGAATAAAATGAACGACTCATTAAAAATTGTAGGTTTATGTAATGTCATTTTTGCTTTCCCGACATCCGGGGAAGCAACAATGCTTTACAGGCTGGTTATGTACGGATAGAAAAACTCTTAAATTATTGATTGTCTTTTTTTTTTGTTAATTACTGGGGTAACATGGTAAATTTGTGACCAAACTCCAATTATAAATAAAGACAATATCTGATGTGAATATCTGTTTATCATTAACTTGCATATTTTAGCCAAGGGCAAACGAGATTATAAAATATTTCACAAAATAGATATTAATTTTGAGAAATCACTCTAATGTATCGTAATAAATTTCCATGAAATAAAGAATTGTTCAAAAATAATTGAAATTGACCGTGTTAATTAACTATAAGGTTGTGTATAATTAAGTTCAGATAAAATGAAACGTAGTACTAATTCCAAACCAAATTATTTTTTTATGATAGAGTGTTTAGAGATAGGCGCTAATGAAAGAATAAACAAAAGGCGAAACCCTTGGCTTCCTACCGGTGTACTAATAATATAAACCTATCATCACATGTAAAATCACAAAGAATTTAGAAGATTGCTCCAATTCTGATAGTCTTTTGAATAAGAAAATCTGAAATTACAAAATGTAATGCAATTAGAACTCTTACGTGGAGTGGTCTGCTATCTGGCATATTCTTATTTCTTAAAACATTGGCCTATCAAAGGCCCTTCGCCGTAATATTTTATTTATACTATACTCCCTAGTCTCACTACAGTTCTGCCACTATACTGGGCTATATAGAACCAAAAATCGGGATAGATATATATTACTAACATCTGCCCGCGACTTCGTTCGCGTGGAATAGTTACTTTGGGCTAACGCTAACACGCAGCAAAACTTCTCAACGCAAAAAAAACGTTTTTTTTTTATGTCATATAGGAGGCAAACGAACATGCGGGTCACCTGTTTTTAAGCGATCACCGTCGTCCATAGACACTGGCAACCCCAGAGGAGTCGCAAGTGCGTTGCCAGCCTGTATTTGTGGGAATGGAGAGAAAGGGGGAGGGGAAGGAAGAGGAGAAGGGAGGGGAGGGGAGATGGGTCTCCGGCGCTCTCATTGACCGAACGAAACGCAACAATGTAAGCACTGTTAGTTCACGTCGGTTTTCTGTGAGAGGGTGGAGCTACCCCGGACGAGCCGACCCATTCAGGCTGAAACCAATAATAGCTTCAGCGTGGCTCTACCACTACTAACATTTTGAAATATTTTTCATTCGTACTCTGCTCCTAAAGTCCTTAGCGTGATGATATATAGCCTATAACCATCCACGATAAATGAGCTATATAACACTGAATTTTTCAAATCGGACCAGTATTTCCTGAGATTACCCCCTACAACGTCACAAACTTAGAAACTGTACCTCTTTATAACATTAGTATAGACTAGCGAATCGCCCCGTCGCGATGTCCCTTGGATGGAATGTACTAAAGTGCCATCATAAGTAGTTGAATTAATTAGATCTCCACTAAATGTTCAGCTATTAAATCCTGGCGAATTAAATTGATGTTCTTTCGATGTAGCCACTTTGATCTCAAATATCTAGCGTCTGGTTAGTAAATACAAATGCAAATTTGTTTCAAATTTAAGCTTCTATACTGTATTTCTAATTTGTATTGTATTTATAATTAAGTCATTCATTTGTTTTCGCACCACCTAATTTTGCTTTGACATCATTCTTATCACAAAATGGAAAGTTTACAATATAGACTTATGAATAGGGGTTGTTAGGGCTTCTCGGGGTGGTAGGGTTTTACTGCCCGACTGGATCGCAACCATCATGTATATGGCGAAAAAGCCCGTCATAGTGACTCGCTTCTGCGCGTCGCGGTTCGGGATCAGCCTGTGTATATCCAGTACCGGGTGACTTTCGTCATTATGGCCGGCATGACAGCGACTACCGACGATGGATGATCTGTCTCTCGGTGGTCGCCACTGTTTTTGGATTGTACTATGCTTACCATCAGGCATAGTGCAGGCACTTTGACGTGCTTCAATAAAAAAAAAAAAAAAAAAAAAAACTAGTGCCACCGTGGTGTCAGTCCTGCATAAGCAGCTCCAAAAATTAACAATATTCATGGGAAAGCTACTGTATAAGAAATCCCGATACTTTTTGGGTTCCAACTTTTTAATTCTGGTAATGTTGAGTTATGGAACAAACCCCGTGAAGACTAAGTTAACAATGATGAATTAAAGGTGATTGTGGAAGCGGGTCACTTCCATGACACTTCTGCCGATTTCGATGTGAGTGGATAAAACTATACTTATTCCTTTGAGGCTAATTGGAAGAGTGAAAAAGCTCGAGAGATAAAAATTAAGCCATCACAGGACGCCTGGCAGATGTGAAACATCGAAATTGTTTTGTATAATGCATAAAAGAACAGATTACGATAGGAATTAAGTATGGCATAATGAAAACATTACAAATTTGTTCCATAAAATAATGAGTGTTTATTAATTTTGTTACATAAAATTGTAGGTGGTAGAGCCACGCCGAAAGTATTATTGATTTCAGCATGAATGGGTCGGCTCGTTCGGGGTAGCACCACCCTCTCACAGAAAACCTGAAGTAACAGTGCTTGCATTGTTGCATTTTGTGTGGTCAGTGAGAGCCCTGGAGACCCATCTCCCCTACGCCCCTCCTATAACTCCTCTTCCTTTCTCTCCATTCCCCCAAACACAGGCTGGCAACGCACTTGCGACTCCTTTGGTTGTTAGTGTCTATGGACGGCAGTGATTGCTTAACAAAAGGTGACCTGCCTGTCTCTTTACCTGCTATATGACATAAAAAACATTTTTATAAAATACAAAAATTCAACTAGACACTAGCGCGGTGTGTTTGGCGGCAGTTATCAAAGTGCGCTAGGTCGTCGGCACGTGCTGCGTAACACTATTACGAGTGGTCGATAAAACAGTTAGAATTGATATAAATATATAATCATAAATGTTTATATAGATAGGGTTGCAAATGTTTTTTAGTATTTGGTTAATAGTGCAAAGTGCGTGTTTTGCGTCGCCACGCCAACCATCAGGTTTACCCTCCGGCTATAGATGTTTCACGTCAATAGGTATTGCATGAATTGATTGAAGTACACCAACAAACATATTTGAGTACTGCGCTACATTACCCAACCATCACAATAACTAAGGAATTTTGCATCGTCAATAACGTTACTTGTCAGCGAAAACAGATTCTCCACAGTTGCCCAAATAAAATCGGCTGAGTGCAGCAAGGACTCGCCTTATGTAGTCCGTTGAAGCTGTTAAGACCTCGCTAGGTCAATAGCGTAATCAGTTCGAAAAAAAAAGAAAAATAAAGATTCATCATAATGGTAAAAACCAGGAGCATAGGCCAAATCCTGTCCCAATCGAAAGTTGATTCAGAAAATAAGTGCGTTTGGTGGATCAGTTTTTTTTCTCAAACTGAAAAAGTCTTAAAAGTTTCACTACTAAGACGAGCGCTTAGGGCGCTCAGCCGATTTTATTTGACAACTAACTCAAGGGTACACGGTACCCCTCGGCTTGGGCTGTTGCCTGATACGTGCAATTCGCGACCTGTCTGAGCTAACTATTCATACATATACCTATGAGTTGTTGGAACATACATGTGTACCAAGCATACATACCTACATACCTCAACAACTCTTATATATATTTCGTATTGAATAATTTTTGTGGATCAGTGCTGGTGGCATAAGCTACAGCTTCCTAAGATATGGCCAGATGATTACAGTAGATTTGTGTCGGCATTTACAAACTATAATGGAAAAGCTAGTCGCTAAACAACATAGATTGGACAATCTCTCTAGTCAACTGCTGCTTGAGGACAATAGTAAATCTCATACTTCACGTCAGGCGGTCGCTAAATTAGAAGAACTGCGGTTGGAATGCGTTCGACTCTACTATACTCTTCGGATCTTGCTGTAATAGATTACCCCTTTTTTCAGTGCAACCTCTTAGCCATCTTTAGAAATACAGTTGTAATAATCACGTTACAAGTACATAAATAATTTTATATATACCATATTAAAAATAACTTCATTTCGACTAAAACTAAAACGATGCACGATTTTTAAACTGAGAAAATATTTTACAAAACTTACTAGAATCAATAAACATTATCTTTTATCATTAAAAACAGTTTGTTTTGTTCTATTTTTTTCGAGCGTTGGTCGCTTATTGAATATTGAAATACAGTTTTAATTCTTTCATACGGATACTTTGCAATTGTGGGTAATATCAGTCCTGCGTACACTTACTTTTTTACCTAACTTTTCTCTACTTTACATAACTACATTTGGTATATAATATTTAAACTTTCCGAAAAAAAAAACTCCAAACTATAGTAAAAACGCTAGGTGTCAAAATCTTTCAGCCGCGCCCGTCGCCGCGAACCTAACTAGGCCATGAAAGGCCAAAATGTCATTCTTCGTTTGTCGCTTGTTGTCGGGTGTGCTTGTGTGCTTATCTTTGTCTTTGTCTTGCCTTGGTCGGTCGGTTGGGGTCGGTTGGTCTCGGGTCGTTTGTGGTCTTGGGTCAATTGGTCTTTGGTCGGCTGGTCTCTTTGGTGTCGCTTGTGTGTTTGTGTCTGTCTTGTGTTGGTCGGTCGGCTGCCCCTTTCAGTCTGGTACCGCTAAGTTGTACCTACTTTCTTTCATTTTTTTTTTTTTTTTTTTTTTTTTCTTTCTTCTTGTGTTGGTCGGTCGGTCACGGTCGGTTGGTCTCGGTCAATTGGTCCTTGGTCGGCTGGTCTTTGATTTGTGCTCGTTTTTGTTTTGTGTCTCTTGTGTTAGTCGGTTGGTCGGGGTCAGTTGGTCTCGGGTCATTGTGCTCTTGGGTCAATTGGTCTTTGGTCGGCTGGTCTTCTTGGTGTAGCTTGTGTGTTTGTCTCTATCTTGTGTTGGTCGGTCGGTCGTAGTCGGTTGGTCTTGGGTCGTTGTGGTCTTGGGTCAATTGGTCTTTGGTCGGCTGCACCCCTTCTGTCAGGTACCGCTAAGTTGTACCTACTTTCTTTCTTTCTTTGTTGGCCTTGTTTATGTTAAGGTACCGAACAAGTTGTACCTTCGCGTTGTTGCTGTTCTTGTGGCTAAGTATCTGTCACGAATGTGGAGTAATTTCCCGACGGCAGGTGGGGGCGCCTGTCGTCACTATGGGAACCCGTGATGTGAGGCACGGGCCACGGCCGCTGCTTCTGGGGGAAGCACGGGGGTGCAATGCACCCTCGAGACGTAGACCGCCCGTTCACCATCTCGCGGGCGGTCCGAGCGCGTGACCAGGGCGCGGAGAATGCTCGCGCGATCCAAACCCTGGCTCACAACACATCATCGCGCCGCGCGGCCGGTGGGGTTTTTAGCCGGTAGGAGTCACGGCATCACCCTTCAGCTGTTGCCCCAGTCCCCATCGACAGCTGGAGGGTATCCGATGCTAAATCCTTTATTATTACAATTTTAAATAAACATTTTCGGATACGATCATTTGTCAGTAACAAAGTATATATCGCTTCAAAAATAGGCTAGCAATCCTTATACGGATACGTTTATAATCGCTGATGTGCGTTCGTGATCCTATTAACATATGGACGATTTAACCGATGGAGGTTTCATATTCACACAATATATATATTATATGTCATGATCGACTTCTCATTTACAATAAAGTAGAACAAACAACTGCCAAGCTACCTACTTATAAAATTTCAACCAAATCAATTCTAGTTTTTCATAGTTCTTGAATAAATAGCTATTTAACTTTTGATAATCATATTATTAGTGACACCATCATTATTATTAGGCATATATTGTAATTCCTGAAAAATAACACGTAACTACAATAAACATTAAGAAGATCTGAACAAAACTGTTAGTGCAAAGGTTATTTGAACCTTTAAAATAAAACAACTAACGCCATCTAATGAAATCTATGCGAACTTTTAGCTCACGCGTCACGCCTTTGATTAGGTAAGTGACGTAGCTGTCACCTTGACAGATGCGACGTACGCTCGGCTATCGTAGCGAGTGCGAAAGGAACAAAACAATAACAAACGGGCGAGTTCCATCGATTGTGAGAGGTCAGCCAACGCGCATGTCAAGTGCACTCCGTTAAAAATAAATTGTTTCGAATGGTTGCACCGCGCCGTTCTTGTTTTCAACTGTTACATAATAAGCATAGGAAAGAGTGGTTTCTCGATTTTAAGAATTATAATAGTTTTAAAGAAATTTCTAAAACAAAAATAGATTATAAATAGAGTTATTTTTAACTTAGGGTTGACAAACTAATATAGGTAATAATGTTATTAAATGTATGTGTGAACTTTTAAAATAAATGTATTGTAATTAATGTAAGAAAAATGGAATTCTTTGACGTCGATGAACATTCTTCAACTACATTTAAATAAAGATTTTTAGATATTATATGTGGTATTTTTTTAAATTATATGTTATTATCATTATTGTATATCTACACCATATAAATAGAATAGTTATAAATAAAGACTACTATTAATCACTGTTTTTTTTTATGTTTAGAATCCGTAACTAAGAAAACTAGATTAAAATATAAATGAATAGCATTAGTATGTTGTACAAATGTTTAATGCTCAACAAATGAATAGAAATAAGCTAGAGACCTTTAACATAATCTTATTTAACTATGTATTTGTTACTATGCAGTGGTCTTATTGAGGCGTCGTCAGACATTCAAGGCTGTACAATACATATAAAATATAAATGTAGACACTTTGAGCTATTTATATAAATACTGTTTGAGTGGTAACTATTGATTAGGCAAACTAACTTACCTGATGTTAAGTGAACACCGCCGTCCATAGACACTAGCAATAACAGGGTGGTCGCAAGTGCGTTGCCAGCCTGTGTTTGGGGGGGAGGTGGAGATGGAGAGGAGGTGAGGGAAGGGAGGGCTCTCACTGACCGAACGAAACGCAACAATACAAGTACTGTTACTTCACGTCGGCGCGGTGTTTCTGTTGGTCAGGTGGAACTACCCTGGGTGAGCCGACCCATTCATGTTGAAACCAGTAATAGCTTCAGCGTGACTCTACCACCTACAAAACCTTTTTTCTTGTTATTATCATTGTTTGTAATAAAAGCTGAGTTAAGTTATACAGAAGTTCATGTGCAGTAGAGCTACTAGATTAATCTTAAATTTGTTTAACACTAGCTTTTGCTCGCGGCTTCACCCTTGTTCATGTATAATTGATCTGTCCTTTATGGCGAAGAGATAATTTTAATCTGGACGAAAGGTGGTTACCCTATATCCTTTTATGTACCCTTAATAACCTGTATGCAAAATTTCATGAGTAAACAGTTACGTCGTGAAAGCGTAACAGACAAGCGTACATACAAATTCGCATTCGTATTTGTAATATTAGTTATAAGTAGGTGTATATAGAAATATAGGTGACAGATATCATTATCACGGAATATACGTGATTACGTGAGAAGGGAACAGCAAATACACTCATTAAATATAACAAAAAGGTAAAGGTGAAAATTATAGTGGACGTTACTTTGCACTTCCGCTAGGAATTGATTGACCACCACTACGTCTAACTACATCAGTTTGTAGTTTTTCGTAGTGGTGGTCAATCAATTCCTAGCGGAAGTGCAAAGTAGCGTCCACTATAATATTTAATTATGGATTTCCGCAAAGTAACGCCTTCTTCAATCAACTAGGTACAAGTGATAAAACTCAATGCAAATTACCTCGTTGCTTCCTTAATTCCTTGTAATTAATCAACTCCGTGTTCAAAAGCATTGAAAAACACAAGTACAAAGATAACTATAACGTTATTTACAGCTACTCCACACGTAGAATTTGATGTCACGTTCCCGATATGGATGTCCTTGTCTAACATATTATTCTCGTGTATTTTACTTCTCGTTTTACATATTTGTAACTTATCAAATAATACGTACGAACTAAAATACGCGATCATAAAACATTTATCTCGTTGTATTAGAGTCGTATTTTGTTTGACACAGTACGTTTATTGCAAAAGCTGTATATTGTTTAAACCGCTTCAATGTGTACGTGTTAATTGACAACTACAGATGTAAAAAAGCTACTACCGTATAAGTAATTAAATTTTTGCTATATTAATTAAGGTGATATTGCTGTTGTCTTTATCTAAGCACCTACATTCGATAAAGATAGAGTATTAACTACTTTGGTGAAAATCGAGTGAGTTTTCATGATAAGAGTCAACCCCTGGAAAGACACGATCGATCTCTCGGAATAAACTGCTATACAAGAGATTATCGTTCTCGAATTTCATTAATAGAAATTAAATAAAAATACTGAAACCGAAGTACCAAGTGAGAAACATCTGTTTATCAAATAATTAGAACATCGTTATGCATCAATATACATGCATAAAAAGTGGTAAAAATAATTTTTCCTCTTGATTTTCGCATTAACTACAGGTTCCGTTTATATTTTACGCTTATTCGTCGTATATTTAAATATTTGTAGTGTTTATTTTTTTCTTGTATGAATTCGAAGTATTTTTTAAATTACACAAACTCTATCTTCTTGGCTATTTGTTTCACATGGTGGTGGGGTCAGCTTTCCTTACTTGTCTTCTCCAATCCGCTCTGACCTTAAAATCTTCGGAAAATTTGCACTCACTAATATCTTTTAGTACTACCCCCTTCCAAATTGTTTTGGACCTGATTCTGGATCTTTGACCCTGAAAAGACAATTGTAGTGTCAAAGTTCCTACGTTGTCTGGTGGCTTTCTCTTAAAGTGACCATACCAATCACATAATAAAAGAAATGTTACACAAACGACTAGGTTTATTAAGACAATAAATCATCTGTCTGTTGTTATATATGGATATGTAGATAAATTAATGCAGACGTCTTCTGAAGACATCTTACTAATATTATAAATGCGAATATGATTTTGGTCGTGTGTTTGTTGCGTTTTCACTCCTTAAGAGGTGTAAGTACTCAAAAGATCATCATAAAGTTATGCATATAAGTTGTTAGAGATACCTAGAGAAGAGGACATAAAGGTAAATTTAAAAAATATTTCATCCTGCAAAAAAAATCTATTTCTGAAGTATAGCTTAAGTCTATAAAGCCGAGAGTATTTCATCTTGCAAAAAATATTATTTCTGAGGAATATATTAAATCTACATCAAAGGATCAAAGGATATTTTCTAGATAAACGTTTATATATGCAGATATAGATTATAGTCATAATTGACTTTGTATATATGTTTTATACTGTAGGTTTAGAAATTGTCAATTTCCTTCTATTGTCAAGGTTTTATGAATTCAAAAAACTCTCAGAGTTGTCAAGTCTCTCAAAATGTTGTATCGATGTTAGACATGGATATAGTCTTCATTTCTTATACATTATTTTTAATCACGAGACATATTCGAGAAATCCTTTCTGTTGTACTCCGGTCAATACTCACACATGCGCGAAGGCGCCCACAATGCACACCAATGTATCCAAATACATCGTACAATTTCCCATCGCAGTGAACTTTGCACACAGTGAAACTAGTACACGCGATTTTGAGCCTTAAATTCATGCTCTGCTCTCAATGCGTCCTACATTTACCGACCCGAAAGATAACCTCAAATTTTGAGTTTTCGCGACTGTACTGCTTATCCTGCGGTGTGTAATACCGGACATAACTAAAATCATTTCCAATTCCTATAATTTAACGTAAATTTATATTACTTGAGTACATTTTTATCACATTTCGAGAGTTATCGTTCTGACAGTAATTTGTGAATTTTTTTATGCAGGGTTATTGCTCATTGTGCTTAGTTACAGGCATGTTCAGTGTCGCGTTGTCAATTATTTTACGAGTGTCGTGAAAATACGTGAATCGGTGAATGAGTGAGTGTGTCGACGGGTATAAATGAGCGTAAGTCACTCTTTAATCATCATATTCGTATAGATTTAGTCAACATTTAAGTTATGAAATAAGGAGGATATACAAAGTAACCTTCTTGAGTGACAGAAAAAAATATTTCAAATTATTAAATACAAAGGGGATCTTATCTGTATCCTACAAGCAAACACATAGTGGTCTGAATCTGAAAAGAACAGACATAAATAATCTACTATTAAATTAAATAAAGATATGTTACTGTTATAAAAAAATAATATTGGATTTTTAAATGAATATAATTTGTTAGTCATAATATCATAATATTGTTGTCATCAATGAAATGGAATAAAAATGGTGTTAGTTGATGATCACTACATTTATTTAGATTTATTAATAATTCGAACCTAGAGTTTATTGACCTTTATAAATAATAGACTACGAAAAAAAATACAAACCACTCTACGAGTATTATATAAATGAATATATGAGTAGTAATAGGACTAATGGTCAGGATTTTTCAACAATTAATTAGTAATTTTTAATTGTAAGTCCAATTATTTAGGAGTTAATAAGGGCTTAGCAATTCTTGTTGTGCATGTTTTAAAAAAGTTCACATGCAATCTTCAGATTGACATCCCATAATGAATGTTATAATCTTGTAAGTTTTTTTTTCGAACTGACTATGCAATTGACCTACCAAGGTCTTAACAGCTTCACCGGACTACATAATCTTGTAACGTTTTCAATACAAGAATTCCTAATGCCTTATTGTAGAATGCAAATAGTGTCAGAAATAACTATTAAAATTATCATATACTGTTTTATTTGAGGTGGTAATGTGACGTATAAGAACGGAAAAATTTTTGGCATCTTAAGGTTACGTAGATTGTTTTTTTTATTACGTACCATGTAGGTCAAAGGGTGTTTGCGTGGGCTGTTCAATCTAACACTTACAGCTATTATGTGGGAGTAAACCTATTATGCAACAGGCATGTGAAAAATGGACGAAAGGAAATCTTTTCATAGAAAGAGATACATTTTTATTTTAGGCAGATTTTGCATTGCATTTAATATTACATGTATTGTTTTCTTAATAATTGTATCTATAATACTAACAAATTGTATGTTATTAAGGTAATACTTATACTGCAAATTCAAAATACGATATTTTCTGTTCTGAAATAGAAAATAAGCTGTTTTCTTAAAATAAAGTTATCTATGAATGATTGAATACGATTTCTTTAAATTAAATATTTATTTATTTATTTGAGGAAAATACAACCATTAACTATTTACCTTATGTACTTAACTAAGACCTTTAAGAGCGCAATACTTAACATACCATAACAATTGAAAAATAACCATTACGATAAGCGAGAACGATGTAATATAGCGGGTGTGCTTAGCCGCGCGACACCGGGTATTAAGATTAGAGGGCGGGATGTCAGGCCGATGGGAACCGAACATTACCGAGAGAGTTGAATTGTGAATGCCTGGGTCATAGGGACTTAATCGCGCGATTTTGTTGGTAGTCGGCAACAAGCGATGGTTACATGGATACCCGATTAGGCCTCCCACGGCAGCGGCTCAAGCCTAGGTTCGATCCCTCGGTAGGGAGCTCTTGAGTGCGTTGCTTGCGCGATACGGTGACACACATATATACATCACCGCTACAACACTACACGATCACCCCCACACACGTGCACGCCTACACGCTTACACATGAAAGTGGAAGGGTTTACTTTTTTTCCTTTATCGATCTGAAAAACTCCAAATTTTCCGATAATAAATATATGCAGGAGTTGTTGAGGCGTGCATGCTTGGTACACATATACGTTTCAACAACTCATACATATATGAATAGTTAGCTAGGTTAGCTAAGATAGGTCGCGATTTTGCATACAACAGGCAACAGCCAAGCCGAGGTGTGCCGTGCACCCTTGAGCTGGTTGCCAAAATAAAATCGGCTGAGTGCCTTAAGCGCTCGCCGTAGTAGTCCGGTGAAGCTGTTAAGACCTTGCTGGGTCAATAGCGGAGTCATTTCGAAAAAAAAGTTACATGGTTTGGCAGTAATCCAAACTATGTAAATTACACCCAATATAAAGTAAAGGAATTCTGTAGATTTAAGCATGCGATGAGTACATTCCTCCTTTCACTTCGTCTTACAAATTTTCATATGTAATATTATGACATCATTATTCAGTTTTACATGAATACAGCACTATTGGCGTCTCCGTATGAACGGACTTAATTATGTGGGCGGATTGACTCATACAATGATATATTGAGTTCAAGGCTTCCAGCCTATCAGCGGTTTGTGGAAATTAATTAAATTCATGCGATAAGATCGAGCTTTCTCTGCTGGTTTTATTACCAAGTAGTTAAGTGGACTTGATAGATTTTCGCTTATATAAATATTTTTGTATATACCGATAAAAGGGCTATTCTAATAGCATTTTAACAGCAGTGGTGAACTTAATTATCTGTTTTTAGGGATGTGAAAAGTGTAACTACAGCGGTACCACTGCGACATCCGCAGTTGTCATCTTTTTTTTTTTTTTTTTTTAACTTTATTATTGGCAATCAATCTTTCAGATTATTATTGCCATTGTCGAGTAATCAATAATATTACAAGCGTCGTATGATCATTATAATATCAAGCGTCGTATCAATCAACATTCTAACAAGATGGTGGGTCTCTTGTTAGAACCCTCCAGGGAGTTTTTGTGGCACCTCAGAATTTCATGCTCCGTGGTATTATTTTCCTTTCACTTTACTTATGCACAATAAACTAACCATATTACATAAAAAACCACCAACTTTACACAATATAGAGTCAAGTAACACAAGATTATGAATAAAGTATAAAATCCACTACATGACAGACTGAAATCCCGCCAAAAACTCCCAGTTGTCATCTTGAGCGGCCAATCCATCTTTGAAAATGGAATTCTTGCATGGATGTTCTATCTTTATATTTAATTGAAATATATCTGGCCAGTATTCGAAAATTAAAAATAATAAGGTTGTGATAGAAATTATGATCCGACTAATTATATAAATTGATAACTAAATTTTATTAACTTCGAGATCTGTAAAATATTGTATACCACATTTTTATACATTTACTGTATGGTGTTGGCTACCTACTCAGGCACTTATTTCTCATAAATACATATACATATGTTTGTATCTGTATAGGTTATGAGGAGTAGAATGAACCGTGATATAATCGATAATGAAGATATTATGGAGTGGTCTTATAATTTTATAAATATTTAATATTTCTCTTTGATTATTCGAATCTGAACAAATTTAATTATTCAGGCTTTCTATTAATACTAACCTTCATTATATAAAAATTTTGAAACGAACAAAATAAGCGAACGTGTAAAGAAATTTGAGAGACGTTGGATATTAAAATGACTGCATTTATATTTTTTGTTTGTTTCAATGTGGAAATAGTTTTATCATATTGTGTTTATGTTTAACAATTAAATAGATAAATTATATAAAAAACAACAACGGATGCTTGACGATAATGTTTAATCGAACGATTGTGTCATTTTTAATGGCGTACGTTAGTACGTGGGGGTCACAGTGCTCGGCCTCGAATCAAACGGCTGTCGCTATCGTAAAATATTTTATTCGCTGTTGTGAGCAATGTTATGTGTATTACTTCATTTATATTGTACCTAATAATCTAGTCTGGAAGTCTCTGAAGCTAAGGTATACATTTGGAACGGCCTACATATTTACAACAATTTATAACCTTGGAAGAGACTACATACAGTGTTCATAGTCAATTTAAAACCCATTAAACTTCGTTTCTTTGAACTCGATTAGATAATAAAATATTTAAATTATAATTTACTTATTTTTTAACTTTATGAAACACTTTCTCTTATTTTATGTTGTGTTCACATTTATATGGTAGGGTTTATGTCAATTTTTGATCATCAAACTGAGTTTTATGACCTTAAATAAATTAATAAATCCAGGATAACTATTGTTAAATAGAACTCCAACAATACACAGTGATGTTAAAATTTAAAACAGAAATATATACACAATAGTAGGAGATAAAAAGTATTATATTGAGTATTTGGCGGGATCTTGGAAAGCCGTGTGACGGTCTTTATATTTTATCCATAATCTTGTGTTATTTGGTTCTATAATGTGTAATGTTGGTGGTGCTTTACGTAATATAGTTTGGTTATTCTACACAATTGGATCGGAAATAATACCACGGAGCATGAGTACTGACTTGTCACAAAAACTCCCAGGAAAGTTCTAACAAGACGGCCGCCATCTTGTTAATTCATTGTAATATATCAAAAAACTTGTAATATCCTTACTCACTCGACGATGGCAATAATAATCTACTAGAAGACTGGTCGCCAAAAATAAAATAGAAGTTGTATTTATATTTAATAGAGAATAGTAAAATTCGTTTTTATTTATATGTAAAAAGGCTTAAAATATTGAAAAGAAAATGTAAAAGGTGTTTAATTTAGACAACGTATTCAATAAGGCGTAAATGAGCCCAATTAAATTGACGGTGATAAGGGTCGAACAAGAGGTGAATAAGGGGCGTAGTAGGCGAGAGAGACACCGTCCTCCGACGTGGTAACATTGACCCAGTTACCCCCTCAAATCGAAGGGGGCAATTTGCCCTCCGGTTAAAAATAAAATCGTATGTAAATTTCATTACGATTCACTTTATATGCTTATTCGTTGGGTAATGGATTTACCCTTCGTTGTCATCATAGTTTCATAAATAGAGTCCTTTTAAATATTACACGAAGCGATCAGAATATAATTTTGGAACTGAAACGAAATTAGGGAAAAATATGTATTTTTTTTTCCAACTGACTACGCTATTGACCCAGCAAGGTCTTAACAGCTTCACCAGACTACTAAGGCGAGCGCTTAAGGTACTCGGCCGATTTTATTTGGGCAAATGGCTCAAGAGTGCACGGCACACCTCGCCTTGAGCTGTTGCCTGATACATGCAATTCGCGACCTATCTGAGCTAACCTAAGCTACATGTTCGTACTTACATGAGTTATTGAAACATATATATATGTGTACTAAAAAAATGTAATTTCACGTTCTGTTCCACATATAATTTATTAGATTATATATAAGTAAAGTGATGTAAATTTAGTGTTGTGCGTGCATCACCCGAGTCTTAGACACTTGGTTATTAACTAGATAAAAAAATCATGATAGCTTTATTTAATATAAAAAATACGTGTGGCACTCGAAGACTGCCGCGGTAAAGCTATTGCATAGCATTTCTATCAACTTATGGAATTATAACTATTTATTTATTTTATTTATGCAGTATTTTTTTCCTTTGTTTTTTTTTCTTTGATATTAATTCAAGTTACACTTTTTGAGCGTGGTGACCGATAAGAAAACATTTTTTTTTTTTTTGGTCAAAATTTTTTTATTATCTTACAATACATGTAGGTTATTCATGAATATTAATCATTGAAACTATAGGTTTATGGTAACTGAAATAAGAAAAAAAAGTTTGAGACTTGATTGGTGTTAGGTTTTTTCGTTACCGAATTTTTGGATTCGGTCTCCACGCTCAAGGCTCGCGATAGATGCTATGCAATAGCTTAAAATTAGTAGTCCGGTGAAGCTGTTAACACCTTGCTAGGTCAATAGCGTAGTCAGTTCGATAGAAAAAAAAAAAAAAAAAAACATATCTCAAACATAGTCGCGGTTATCACCTAGTATATCAATATAAACGTAAAAAGAATTTTTTGTCAGACTGGCACTTAAATTGGAAATCCTTATTATAACAGCGTAAAACAATAACCCCTCTTGAAAAGTAAATCTTAATATCCCTTTATTTTTTAGATATTGACAACTGACATTTAATTTTTTTACATAATTCAGATTAGCCATTAACCATAACGTTAACTATGAAACTGAACAATACATATTTTGTCTAAGATATTCCTGATGGCACATAAATATTTTAATTACCAGGAAATACTTAATAAAAGAGTTCTTATTTACACAACTAAGTTTTATGTTATGGTATATTTTGTTAACAGAATAACAAAGTGTTTTTATTATTTATTCGTTGGATCTAATTTAATTGATTTTTGCAGGGGAAACAAACGGAATATTGAAAATAATTACGCTTAACACGTAATTTCGTGATCATGACATCTTTAATAGAAACATCGAAGTAAAGTTAGACGGACGGAAAGTGTTCTCTCAAAAACCTAATACGGTATTTCAGAATTCCGCCGTGACAACCTGAAAGCGTTCACTTTGAGAGTTTATCTCGTAATTCAACGGCAAGACGATAGGTGGCGTAACATGAAAATAAACACAATCTGTCTTATTACAAAAAAGTTAAATACGCGATGAACACTAGTTTAAAAAAATGATAACAAAAGACTGTCTTAGCCGTGTTCAGAGATGGACTGTATTCATTGAATACTATTATTAATAGATAAAGTTTTGTTAATTTAAACATTGTAGTTTAAACATTAGGTACTTTCTTAAGGGTAGTCCGGTGAAGCTGTAAAGGCCTTGCAAGGCCAATAGCGTAGTCATTTGGAGAAAAAAAAACTTTCTTAATAAATGCACTCGCCGAACGTTCGAAATATATGTAGCTAGGTTAGCTAAGATAGGCCGCGATTTTGTATGCAACGGGCAACAGCCAAGCCGAGGTGTGCCGTGCACCCTTGAGCTGGTTGCCAATATAAAATCGGCTGAGTGCCTTAAGCGCTCGCCTTAGTAGTCCGGTGAAGCTGTTAAGACCTTGCTAGGTCAATAGCGTAGTCAGTTCGAGAAAAAAAAAAAAAGTTCGAAATCTTACTGTTTTATCTTGCTTTGGTTAAGTTAGCTTAGACTTGCGAAAAAGGATAACGCGAGATTGCCGCGGCAGCTGTCGGCGAGCGCGGTGCATTGAATACGAAATTAACCAAACTTTTTGAAAGCTAGTATTCAATACGTATTTAACTTTTTTGTAATAATACGAACAGTATTAAAAAAACAAGTTTATGGGTTTTAAATCTATACTAATATTATAATGAGGTAAAGTTTGTGAGTTTGTGAAGTTGTAGGGGGTAATCTCAGGAACTACTGGTCCGATTTGAATAATTCTTTCAGTGTTATATAGCTCATTTATCGAGGAAGGATATAGGCTATATCATCACGCTAAAGTCAATAGGAGAGGAGCATAGATGAAAAATGTTTCAAAATCGGGATTTTTTCCTCTTCGGAGCTTCTGCTGCGTGTTAGCGTTAGCCCAGAGTCTTCTACCCGGACGAAGTCACGAGAAGCGGTTAGTTATTTATAATTTTAATTGCTTAGCTACTAATTTCCTTTGCTACTGTCACTTGAGATTATACACCCATTCACTGATATCTGTAAGATGAGATTTAGTCACAAATGATTGTTGATTAGTAAACTAAAATTTTTGAGTCTGACACTATTTATTGAAGAATTAAAATAGATATAACTTGTTAGTAAAACCTAGTAAAAATAACGAATAAAAAGAAATTCGCAAAACAAGAACGATAGAGAAAATTGAACTCGAAAATTCATCCGACCAGAAGCTGTAAGAAATTACAATAGATTTGTTAGTGCCTACTGGGATGAAATAATGAAATCTTGTGAAACAGTATTGTTACAAATAAATAATAGAATGGGTATTATGAAAATGTGAAAGTATAATAAAAATGGTCTTCTATTGTGTATGTACTGAGAGCAAAGCGTAAGTTGTCATGGCGCGGTAAAGAAAATTACCGTTACGCGTTAAATGTAAGGTAGTTGTTATGTATTTGTGTGCACGTGTAAGTATGTATAAGTGTCTGTTTGTGTCTAGTAGTCTATTAAAATGAGTATATGTGTAGGTAAATATATACTTAGTAGATATAGTTATAGTTTATGTGCATTATCATATATCTCTTTATATTCTTCTGCACGTGTGTATGTCACTGAACCTTTCCTAAACGAATAGACCAATTTTGATGAAATTTTGTGTACGTATTCCAGTGGATCCGAGAATGGTTTAGATTTAAGTTTAGAATTGGACACGGTAGTTTTTATTAGTAGGACAACTTCAGTCGGGCACGCTAGTATATATATACAATTTAATGCACAAAGTCAAAGAAGTTTCACTTCCTTCGCATGTACATACTGATACAACTTGATTTATATATCTGAGGTTCTGATGTACTCAAGCCTGTAATTTATAACTCTTGAAGTAGCTACCTACATATTTACTCCGCTTGGAGTCAACATTTTAGGATCGTGGGGTCTGAGTACGGAAAGCCTTTTCAGGGAAGCGTTAGTTCGAGGCGAGGAGGAAAATACCTCGATCTGCATATAATCATTGCTATATAAGGCGACGTTATCTTCTTTGGGTGGCATTCATTGTATGTAATTTTAAAATACTTAGTTACAGTATTTATTATATATTGTATGAAGAATGCGTTGGAGTTTTTTTATATGAAATTGATTAGATTTAAAACCTGTCGAAATACTATGACGTATTTATTTATGACAATAAAGTTTCCATAGTTGAACTGTGCATTTGTCTGCGAAATAAATGAGCATGGTTATTTGTTATATATCTTACATATTATTAAACAATATTTGGTTAATTCTGACGCTATTCTGTTAAATATAGTATTTATTGGTATCGAATTAAAAAAATGAAATTGGTGGGGTATTTAATATAAATCAGAATTGTCCTATAAATATTTAGATATTGCAATAAATGTCGTTGATTACGTATCACAGATTTAAAATTAGGCACACTAATAAAAGTTTTTTGTAAGAACATTCTTGTACGGAGTGTATAACTTTGATGAATTGTTCATATGAACGCGGTGAAAATAGATCTAAATAATTAATATATTTATGTCACCACACTAGTACATTGACGCGAAATCGGAGCGGATAGATAGTACTTAATAAATAACGCAGTAGTACCCAAATAATAAAGGACAAAACTAATTATAAGTTATATTTGTTTTACGGACGTCTCTGGTAAAGTCTATAGACCTATCCTTCGAGAACTTACATATTACGGGCATAAGCAGCGTAAGATTTTAATTACGGTTTGTCTTTCTTAATAAAAGAATGTAATGTATACTCTCCGTATGAATTATTTATTGTATTTGTCGGATTCGAGCATGGATTTTCGCGAACATTATTTCAATTTAATGGTCATACCAGCTTGTAAATTTCTTACTTTGAAGAGTTTGAAGTTAAAAGGAAATGCAAGCCATGTGCGCTCGAGGCAGCACTGTCGTTGCTTTGTGGCAGTTTGGTTGTAAATGGTAGTAGGTATATTTAGCTATTCTTCATACCGCTTTGCTTTTGCGAAATACTTAATCATGAGGCGGGTTTAATCAACGCTACGACTTACAGCGTATTGGTTATTTCAAATATCGAGAATTCTGTATTCTTCCATCACATCGTGGAGCTATGGAAAGCGTTGTGAACTACGTCTAATATTTTCTTTGACCGCCAGCCGATACTAAAATCAAATATAATCGTAATCTAACAGAATCTAGGTATTAGAGCCACACTGAAGTTATTACTAGTTTTAGCGTGAATGGGTCGGATCCCCTGGTGTAGTACCACCCTCTCACAGAAACCCAACGTGAAGTATCAGTGCTTGCATTGTTGCGTTTCGTTCGGTCAGCGAGAGCGCTGAGGACCCATCCCTCTCCTCTCCTACCTTACCCCAAACACAGGCTGGCAACACACTTACAACTTACCTGGTGTTGCTAGTGTCTATGGACAGCGGTGATCATTTAACGGTAAAAAAAATATATCTGACAATAACAAAAAAAATACAAAAAATATATAAAAAGAAACAGAAAAAAGTCAAACTATTTTTGTACTAAATAATAAAGCTTCCTCATTTGATAACTTATACAGTATATAGAGCGAGGCGTTAATTCGTTTTTACTCAATAAAAAACCTTTTGTGAAAGAATAGCGGGGTGTACATTCCACAGCTAATAAAATTTATGAAGGTGGAAAGCTCTTTGTTGACGCGCCGAAAGTACTTTTACCTACGTCGGAATTAGAGAAAAGATTGTATTACCTCGAATAGCTTTATGATCTCTCTACGTAAGAATATGTGCCATATAATATTTATAAGTTTACTTGACGCTAAGTTCTTCTCATAGAGCCGTTCATGTGTGGTTCTAATTTGTCAATTCATTTTTGATTGTTTGAATTTTGGATTGCTCTCTGAAAATAATACTGATAATGTAATAGCACTTTGTTCTAAAAGTTTTACTCTGAGTTATTTTATTGAAGTGAAGCTTTGAAATTTTGGTCGGTAACCTTTTTGTGTAATAAAACGTGGTCCCTAATTAAACTTTTTTTTTCGAAATGAAATCGCCGTTGACCTGGAATGGTCTTCATAGCTTCACCGAACTATTGAGGCGAGCGCTAAAGGCACTCAGCCGATTTGGGATGTTTGGGCGACTAACTCAAGGGTGCACGGCACACCTCGGTTTGGGCTGTCGCCTGTTTTGCGCAAAAAACGCGACCTATCTGAGATAACCTAAGCTAAACTATCTAGATATACGTATATGAGTTATTGACATATGCATGTGTACCAAACATGCGTGCCTCAACAACTCCTATATGTATTTTGTGTTGGAAAAATTCCCCAAAACGATATAAGATAGGATAGGATAAGGAAAAATAAGGGTAGAATTCTTTATCGTTTATTTCTCTGAAAACGAAAAACAGTGTGTAAGCGTGTAGGCGTGTCCGTGTGTATAGGTGATGTGTATGATGTTGTAGCAGTGATGTAAGGTTTTGTGTTACTGTATCGCGTGAGCAGTGTACTCAAGGGCTCCACGCCGAGGGAACGGACCTAGGCTTGAGCCGCTGCCAAAGGGGACCTAATCTGGTGTGCGGGATCGAGCCTAATTAAACACTGTCTCGAGTAGTGTTGAAAACACCAGTTATTGTCCGATGACTAAAATTAAACAACGCCGGGTACGATCAGTACTTGTTTGGGTGATCGCCTGGGAACACCACGTCATATTGGCTTTTGTGTTGTATTTTTGATGTGAATCATCTATAGGTGGAGGTAAACCTGATTATTCGCATGGCGACACAAAAGAAGAACTTTGCACGATTAACGAAGTATTCAATAACATTTGCAACCCTATCTGTATAAACATAAGATTCAAACTGTTTGGTCGACCACACGTACTATGAGTGTTATACGGCACGCGCCGACGACCTAGCGCCTTTTCAATAAATGCCGCCAAACACAAATCGTACCTGCACCTAGTTGAATTTTTGTATTTAATGAAAATGAATATTAATGTAATTAAATAAATAAACAGTCATTATTTTATGGAACAAATTTGTAATGCTTTATCTTTTCATCATGCCATAGCTGATTCCTGTCGTAATCTGTTCTTTTAAGCATATAACTTATACAAAAAAATTTGATGTTTCACATGTGCCAGGCGTCCCGTGACAGCTCTTTTTTTTATTAAAACGTTTCTCTGTAATATACACGCTTAACATCTATATTGTGTATTTACGACAAACCTTGTTTTTTATTTATTTTATATGCAGACACAATTTTATACACGATCATTTATTTGCAATCTAAGCGCAGTTTGTACCTATAATGTATTATTAGGGTATCAATTATTCCCTTTTCTATTTCTTATCAAATTATAGTACACTTTTTTATACATAATTTCAAAACACAGCATATACGGACAATTCTACCCTTGGTCATAAATAAACGTATCATCGGATATCACGTTCAATGGAGCAAAACTTGGTAAGTGTCCCGTTAAACAGTATAGGGGGAAATAGGGCTGACGTATCTCATGTCCTGTTCGCTTCACCACTGCAAAACAGGCTACGTTTGCGATCGTAACAGAGATTCCCTTAGATTTTGGCGTGTTGAATCCGTAGTTACGTTTCATTGTGTTGTTTATAAGGATATATTTTAGGGTAGGCTGAAAAAAATCAACTTTTTTTTAAATTAACACTCTAAAAAAAGTTTGATAGACACCTTACAAAATTCTCTTCAAGTATGAGTTAATAACTTTTAAACGGTGAGGTTTACAAAAAAATTGTTTTTTTTTTTTATATCATAGGAGGCTAACGAACAGGTGGATCACCTGATGTTTGGTGATCACCACCGCCCATAGACACTAGCAACACCAGGGAAGTCACAAGTGCGTTCCCAGCCCTTACATGGGGAAAGGGGGAGGGGAGGTGGTCCTCTGGCGCTCTCACTGACCGAACGAAACGCAACAATGCAAGCACTGTTACTTCACGTCGATGTTTACTATAACATGTAATATAACGATAAATCAGAAGCGATGGTAGTTTAGTTGATGGCGTGTTCAGACACTGTGTCGATGGACGTAGGCTCAAATCTTAGTAAATGAGTTGAACCGTTCGTTGCAGGAAAACATCGAGATGAAACCATAGCATGGTGGTGGGACTTTTTCTAATTCACCCTCAAGTTGTAAATCTGTAGCCATACATCTATTAGTGTATTCGGGAGTTGCCATTGAAAGTCAGTTCCTTCTCTTTATTTGTTATCTGATGGATTACCTGACATCATATGAGATTGTGATCAAATGCTAAAACCTATAAAGCATTAAAAAAGCAATTTAGAAAAAATCCAGCCATCTCAAAGCTATCATTAAGTTTTCGGCGGGATTTTAGTCTGTCATGTAGTGGATTTTATATTTTATTCATAATCTTGTGTTATTTGACTATATATTGTGTAAAGTTGGTGGTGTTTTACGTAATATAGTTAGTTTATTATGCATAAGTGAAGTGAATGGAAAATAATAACACGGAGCATGAAATTCTGAGATGCCACAAAAACTCCCTGGAAGGTTCTAGCAAGGGATCCACCATCTTGTTAGAATATGGTTTCACACGATGCTTAATATTGGAATGATCACACGAACTTTGTGATATTATTGACTACGTGACAATGGCAGTAATAATCGGAAAGATTGATTGCCAAAAATAAAGTTAAAAAAAAAGCTATCTCGTTATGCGCTACATAAAGCAGTATCAACTGAGATTGTACTCAAGTGCTAAAAACTACGAATACTCAAGAAGTTACACTACCAATACAAAAACATGTTAATTAAAAATACATTTGAACGCGGCTTAAAATATACCGCGATTTTACATTATACGTAATACAAAATTCACGCTCAATTAACACGGCACAATTTAAAACTGCAAATTATTAACCCATATTTGTATTTGCTATTTCACGAAAGGAGCTATAAACTTTTTTTTCAATAGTAAATAAATTTCGCTATAAATAAAGATACCAAATACAAAGAAATTCACAGGAAATTAATCGCCTTTCAATGTAAAAAACTTTATTAAAAACAATATCTGCACTCGGTAATTGTAAAACCAAATAGGGATGAGGTAATAAAGAATACCATATGAGTACGTAGTCTTTGTTGTAAAATTAATATCCCCAGAACAGATAGATGTGCCATATATAGGTATATAACTGTTGTACATTGTTCGCGTGGAGCTCGATAATTGATCAATATGGAGCTGTCCGCTACACAGATCCTGCAGGTTGGTACAAAGCCAGACAGTGACGAATTAAGGGGTTTTAAACGGGAATAATATTGATTCTTTCGTTATTTTTTATATTGAAATCCTTACTTCCCGAGTAATACTAATACTAAATATTACGTTAACTTTGGAAAATGAGTAGGGTTTCAATATCAGTCATTATTTTTTCGGAAGCATGGAAAAAAATATGGAATGTAATTAGATAGGAGTATGAATTTGTTGGCAGTATGATTTACAATTACATGAACTAAGCGATTTGAATTACTTAATAAAGAATCATTTTAGCTTATTCAATACATTACGCTCCGCTGTGCGTGACGTTGTGCCCATATTTGCTCATATTTTATGATCACTATCATTAATCAAAGGGTAAATCGATAGGTATAAATGTATATTTATTCCTGTATGTTTTATAAAATGAATCCTTATATTATAACTATTATTTTAGATCGTTTAAATAAATATAACTTATTTTAATAAATGGAATGGAATAAGTCAATTAAGTTCGAATACTGACCGGTGTCGTAACATACGTCTTTTATACACTTCTGCGAATACGCGATGGAGGCGTGAGACAAAGAGCTTGAACACAGCCACTACTAAAACTTATTTTCGGTAAAGGAGGTATAGCGAAAACAGCATGGAGATTAATATATGTTCTTTTGTTTTCTTCAGTATGCCATTGACTAAGCTCTGTCTAGTGCGCATTGTATAATTTGTATTTTATAAGTGACTCTTCCATGACTGACTTGACACAGGCAGAATCTTTATTTACGAGACGTCATTATTAAAAACTTGAAGGTGTATTTTATAGGTCGTTTCTTTTAAATGGTTTGAGTATTAATTATTTCTGCTTGGTTATATTACAGCGTTTCAATATCAATTTTTTTTTTCGAACTGACTACGCAATTGGCCTTACTAGGCCTTTACAACTTCACCGGACTACTAAGACAAGCGCTTAAGGCACTCAGACGATTTTGTTTAAGTAACATGCTCAAGGGTGCACGACACACCTCGGCTTGGGCTGTTACCGGAAATAACCCGATCTGACCTAGCTAAACTATGCTAAGCTATACATGTGTTCATTTTTAAATCATACAATTAAAATTGCATGATTCAAAAACACAACATGTAAATCTGAACGAAACAAACTAAACTACTCGATTCAGTTCGAATAAGGGAAAAAAGTAAACCCTTCGACCAGTTTGTGTAAAGGTGCATGTCTGAATATCTGTGTGTGTGTATAATCGGTGTGGTGTGTACTGTATCGCGATAGCAACATCTTTGTGATCACCCGGATAATCTCGAGCAAAGATGCTGCCGAGATGACGCGACGTATGTGCGGGAGTAAAACGTGAGAGCCCTGCCTCGTGACGCACGAGGGAGGGGTCCGCGACATGGCCGGCCACGTGAATTGAAAAGATCGAATTTACAGATTAAACTAACGGTGCCGGCGCCGGTATCTAAAAATAGAAATAACGACATTGTTTATCGATTTTAGGGGAAGATAGATATAAACACGCGAGTTTACTCTATGTTATATTGAGAAAAATTATTATTATTTCGAGACGGTGGCGCGCGCGAGCCTTTGAATGGTAGCCGCGATGGCGGGAAACTTCGCGATCGTACGAATAGGGCCCTGTTTTGGATCCTTTGTTACTTCATCGTACGCGGAGATCTCCGAGATCTCGTGGAAGACTAAGAGCTGGGCTGACCAGTCCATACCAGATAATTTAAAAGAGAGGGCGGGGTTGGCCTATGAAGGCTTAGCCATCTGAGGAGGAGGAGCAGGCTGGGGCGCGATCTTGGGGGCCCACGGGGCCTGAGGGGCCCGTGCGGGGCGAAGGGGCGCGCTAGGCGAGGGTGCGGGCGCTAGCGGTGCACGAAATGTGCTCGGCAAGTTAGGGAAGGCCTCTCTAGAGTTGAAAGGCGGAGGTCGGGGATGGGTTGACGCCGCAGGCGCCTTAGACGGCGAGACCTGCCTAGCGTAGCGGGGCTGTTTTGTACGAGGGGCGCGGGGATACCCGCGATAAGTCGCGGTATGACCCACGCCGCGGCACAAGACACAACTGATCGGGCGAGTCTTTTGTACGAGGACACTTTTTAGTGGAGTGGTCGCCGAGACACTTAACGCACCTGGGTTTCAGGTAACAATTAAGTGCGAAGTGTCCGTACACCTGGCAGTTGTGACACTGCGAGGGTACGGATGTTTTGCACGGCGGCTCTACGGTGACGCCGGAGGGGCCGTAGAAGGTCGAGAGATTAAATATTTTCTTACCCTCCACGGTGCGGTGGTGAATGACTAACACCATATCGTAGGGCATTCTAGTGCGCGGGGAGCGCATTCGGTGCACCTCTTTGACAGGAAACTTCTGTTCCCTGAGGTCTTCGTATATGTCATCGACTGGGATTTCCGAAGGGACTCTGCGGATGACAATACGCAGCATACGCTTTTCTTCGAGCGCATAGGTGAAAAAAGCAAACTTATTGTCGCGCAGGAAACGCGTAAGTTTGCGGTGAATAGTAGACGTAGCTACCTTTACCTCGAATACCCACGAGGGTACTCATGGCAGAGGTGAAAGGAATGTCTGCTGCAAGCAGCAGACTAGAGATTTCGACCCTGGACGCTCTGTCCTGGATCGTGACAGGAGGTGGAGGGCGGGGCTTCTTACCCGTGACTGCGGGAGTCGCAGCTTTGGACGAGACTGGTCTAGGGGGTGCGGGAGTCGCCGTTGGCACTTTCGCGCCGTCGACGTTTGCAATATCAATTAATTATTAAAAGAAACATGAAGTATTCCAATTTATGAGTGTTGATTTTAGTTTATATAGATTATAGGTGACTCACGCTACTTCGTCTGCGTGAAGTTGGTTACCTGCCTGTTTCAATTGTATTGCCAAACTCGAGAAATATCAAAAAACCTAGAACCTGATTACACTGACTCCCACTGCTTGCAATTATGAAACCAAACAATTCTGGGACTCACTCAAACACATACCTAGATGGCTTAGTGAATTATTTACGCATGTGTGGAAAAAATTTCAATGAGTTGAACATAGTTCTTCCAGCAACATCAATATTTTCGTCTTATTTGAAGTACGAACGGCAATTGAATTACTTGGATATTGTTGATGCAAAAATACCACATTCGAGTATAAAAATAAAACGGTGGGGTTAGGATAGTAAAATTTTGGGATTGTATGTATTTTTTATGGTAAATAAAAAAAAAAACAAAATAGAAAAATTGTCGAAAACATTGACAAAAATAAATCTTATTAGGGACACCCTAATCACCTAGAGGTATAAAATTACTTTACAACCTATTATCATACCTACCAAGTATACGTTTAAAATTTCATAAAAATCGGTCCAGCCGTTTTGGAGGAGTTCGACAACAAACACCGTGACTCGAGAATTTGATGTATTAGTTAAAATGTTTTACGAATGACGTTCTAATTACGGCCCTGTATAGATTTTGTATTGCGCTATTATTGTGCTGGATTCCGGGCTCGGTAGTGCGGAGTGACGCTCTGCCCGCCACAGGATACGCCTTTGATGTCGTGTTACTGTAATTCAATTCAGGATGGGACGACGCATGGTGCGACGAGACGTTGTGTTCACCCTTAAGCTGATTGCTGCACAATGACACTGATTATTGTGCTTATATTGTACGGATATATATTAACATTTCTCCATAATATCTCCACGTTATTAATTAATATTATTTTGCAAGAGAATACTTAATAAACTGGTCTAAAAAAAAATATAAGTATATTTTCCATAGTCATGCTTGGTTTGAATTTAATTGACCGACTATATCTTACAGGACAAATTTAACTGAATAACCTGTTTTAATATAGTGATGTTTTTAAAATACCCTATGGCTAGAATAGTAAATGGAGTAGCTTAGTTAAAAATAAATACTAGGAGTGGTTCCGACTGCATATACTTTTATAATACTTATAGTTTATGATTTGAAAGTGTAATTGATAATTTTATAGCTAATCATTGACGAAATAAGATATTTATACTACTTATACCCAAAATGTTTTTTAATTGTTAGAGAGTTAATAAATAGGTGGTAGAGCCACGCTGATGCTGTAACTGGTTCAGCATGAATGGGTCGGCTCGTCCGGAGTAATACCACCCTCTCACAGAAAACCGACGTGAAGTAACAGTGCTTGCATTGTTGCGTTTTGTTCGGTCAGTGAGAGCATCGGAAGCTCACCTCTCTTCCCCCTCCCAAATCCACACCAACACAGGCTGGCAACACACTTACGACTCCTCTGGTGTTGCTGGTGTCTATGGACGGTGGTGATCACTAACATCAGTTGACCCAGCTGTTATTTTGCCTCCTATGACATAAAAAGAAAAATATTTATGTAAATTTTTGAGCTTTTTAACAATTTCTAAAACGACAATTCTCAAAGCCCAAGAATTAGGGAATAAAATATTTTGCGGTATAATAATTAGGGAAACCGTTTTAAAGTAAAATTCAGACACGAACAGACGAAACAGTTCGGTGTGTCTAATAATAGATGTGTATTAAAAATGTAATAAACATTTAATTTAATATACGCATATTATTATACAAATAATAATATCTGGTGTCTAATTTCTCATGTCTATTAATTTTCAACGTTCATTACACTAAAGCATTTTCCGTCAGCGTTTTCATTCCTAAGCCTGATATTTGTTTCTAAACGTTTACATCAGAAACCTTTGAAGAGAAAATCTTAACTTAATGCTCCGTTCGTTCTCAAAGAATCCATCAAAAATTTCATGAAAATTATGAAAATTTATTGCTTTCTCATCGACCTCGGTAATGGGATGGCATTAGAATCAAAGAAATTTCGATATTTCATTTTTAACAGTTAATTAATTTGCTTTGATCTATAACGATTTATTTTCTCGCATATAGTTCACGTTGAATGAAAACGTAATTAGTTGTACCACTCTGTTAGAGGTCGTTAAAAGACTATTGGATCTATTTATTTAGAATAATTTATTAAAGGTAAGTAATAAATGATACACTTGTATTCTGATCAAGTTTAAAAGTGGTTTCAACGATCTAATTTTAAGGCCTGAAGTAGATTAATTGAATATGGGTATTTGATCGCTAAACAATTATCTGGTTTTCGTCTGTAAGAAGTTTTAAAGTCGTTCTCACAATACGTAATTAAATTCATGTAAACTGTAAATATTTACGAAATATAATGTTCTTGCTTTAATTGATTGAAATTCGTAAGGAAGATAAACTTGTGTGTACCAGAATTTCTGCAACATATCTTTATGTTTTGGCGGTGGTAGAGCCACGCTGGAGCTATTATTGGTTTCAGCATGAATTGGTCGGCTTGCCGGTAGTACCACCCTCTCACAGAAAACCAACGCGGAGTAACAGTTCTTGCATTGTTGCGTTTCGTTCGGTCAGTGAGAGCGCTGGAGGCCCATCTCTCCTCCTCTTTTCCACTCCTCTCACTATTGTCCTCTTTCCCTCATTCTCTTCAAGCAAAGGCTGGCAACGCACTTGGGACTCCCTTGGTGTTGCTAGAGTCTATGGACGGCGGTGATCATTTAACATTAGGTGACCCGTCTGTTCGTTTGCCTCTTATGATATATACACATATATTTCTTCTGTACGTGTGTATATCACTGAACTCCTTCTAAACGGCTGGACCGATTTTGATGAAATTTTGTGCGCATGTTCCAGTGGATCCAAGAATGATCTAAATTCACAACTGGACCCGGTAGTTGGCGGTACGGTTGACTTTAGGATGTTTTTATTATCAAGGCATAATATAATAGTTATACATACAAAATGTCGTAGCCGACTTTTCATTCTGCAGCTATAGATCCACAGTCTTCATAAATATCTTGGTTTTTATATTTAATTACCTTTGATATATCACTTATTATTTATCCAGCATCCTATAAGACTATTGTCTCTGATCTGACCTGATATGGTGATCTGGTGAAACGATGATGGCTCATTTGACAGCATGTTCCGACACCGTGTGGATGGACGTAGGTTCGAATCCTTGCAAATGAGTGGGGTCTTTCGCTGAGGGAAAACATCATGATGTAACCACAGCATGATGGTAGGGTTTTTTCTAAGTCCGCCTAGCTAGCTACGACCCTCAAGCTGGAAATCTCTCTCCAAGCTTCGTGTAGTCTGTTCCGGTAGCCCCACTTGAGAGCCAAATTCCTCTAGGTATGACGTGTTTACTATCTTGAACCTGATCGACATTTAATATGAGATGAGACTGTGATCAAACGATAAAATATATAAAAAAATTGAGCCGTCACAGGACGCGTGGCAGATGTGAAACATGGAAATTGAGTAATTACGACAGGAATCAGCTATGGCATAATGAAAAGATAAAGCTTTACAAATTTGTTCCATAAAATAATAGCTATTTAATTTATTACATAGACTCATTTTTATCAACTACAACAATTCAACTAGGCGCAGCCGCCGTGTGTTTGGTACTATTTATTAAAGGGCGCTAGGTAGTCGGCGTTTCCCGTGTAACACTAGTAGAACAAGTGTCCGACAAAACAGTACGAATCTTACGTTTTACAGAAAGGGTTACAAATTTTTTTTTCGAACTGACTACACTATTGACTTAGCAAGGTCTTAACGTTTTCACCGGACTACGGGTTACAAATGTTTTTGAGTATTTCGTTAATAATGCAAAGTTTGTCTGCGTCACCACGCCAATAATCAGGTTTACCCTCCGTCTATAGCTGTTTCACGTCAAAAAATATATAAAAGGGAAATAAATCACATTCATTGAAGTTTTAGATAGACAAGGTAATAGCAAAATGTCAATATTAACAAACTCCATTTAATCAGATATTTAGTTGAATTAAAAAAAAAAAAGTTATTGGATTAATGTTTTCTTTCGTAGCAAATGGCAACTGACGACAGCATGAGCGACGACGTATTCGAAGAGGACACCCTCAGAGCGCCTGCTCAAAGAGGAACTCCCTCACCGACCGGCTATAGAGACTATTACCCTCCCGCGGAGACCTCGACGCGCCCTCCGATAGACGACGATATACCTATACATAAGGTAGGTTTTTAATTAATTTTCAAGTGATAATCGGTCAGTGACTTCAACCTCTGTGTAAAATCCAAATAGAATTAATAACGAGGAAGTAGTATCACGTAACATCACATTACAGCTCCTAGGACAGGAGCAATTACGATATAAAAAGAAGGTCAGAAGGTATACTATGAGTAAACAAAATAGTTGTGCGAGTTTTGAAGCTTCGTGACGTTCGACGCGTATTAATATTTGTTTTGTTGTATTCATTTTATATTATTTTTAAACTATGGTAAATGCTATAGGCATTGTAATTATTTGTGGTGACGAGTGTTATTGAACACTAATTTTCCATACAAATACATTACACACATACTAGCACAGTGGAAGCGTAACAGGAATGCCGAGCTTGTAAGGTAAGTGGTTTTATAACAATTGCATTTGATTTAATAGAGTTGCTGTGTAAAACACAGTTTCACTCGGAGTGGTTACGACCCTGAATTGCAATATTGTAGGGCCCAGCACAATTCGGTTTTGAGGTGGTAACCATCTCACACAATAATAACATGAGCGAGAAGTATGGTGCGGCGCGAGGTGTCGGGGTAGAAGGCCGGGTTGTTCGCTTTAAGAGAACCGAACGTTAGATATAAGAGCCAAAATGTGAATGTTTATGTCAATTAGGTACTCTGCACATCTTTTAGGCTTCTTACGAAACTGTTGTGCTTTACACAGAGTTTGTTTAAGCTAACATAACTCTATTGATAGTAATTTAATGTTTTGAAAATTTAAACCCCAGTGAAAGCTAGTGTCATAAGTGTAGAACATTTCTGTTTGTGTTACCATCTTGATCGCGTCTATTAACCATTAAGGAACTGTCTTGTTAAATTTCATCACCTTCGCCTATATATATTCAATACAAGTCAGTTAGTAACACTGCTAGTTATAAGATAATTATTTCGTGTGTACACAATGATTAATTAACCTGGAGACTAGCTTTGGGACAGATTGGTCCCAGCGCACTTTTTTAAAAAATTTTAAATTTCCCGCCATCGGCAAAGACATTTATTACATGTACCATATGAGTCTATAAATCTATGGTCACAATAATATATTTAATTATATTCAGATTATATATGGTTTTTATATTATCATGTATTTGATATTATTTTCATAAAAATTATATCTAATTTAAAATATATTTCGTTTTTTATTTCTTATGATCGATAAAATATTGTATATTTTCTTGAAATAAGTTTTATATGAAATAAGGAGAAAGAATATAAGTAAAGTTAATTGGCTGAAAACTATTGTTATCATATTCATTTGTCTAAATTATTCAATATTTAATTTGATATATTCATATTGTAGTAGTTTAATGTATATTTAGTTCAGTATTTAATGTAAAATATTTTTTCTAACCTAAAAGTATAAATACAATAGCTAAGTTGGACATTTCGTGGTTTAGTACAAAAAATAGTTTTTAAAAATTAAATAATAATGTAATAATACATTTTGCATAATAATAGGAATTATACATTACATCATTTATAATTATTCAAATCTTGTAATAAATCCAGTATTTTTTTAAACCTTATACTGCCAAACTGTTTGCTAACCTTTGCATCATAAGGTCTATTTTCGTTTGTATGGCGCTTAAATCTTTATGGTTTTTCACTAATACAGGTGTTAAGCAACTAGATATTACTGCTTCTCCATTATTAATATTGTAATCGTCTTTGTAGCTTGAGTTCGAGCGTGTGTATACTCGTCCTGTTCTATTATGTACACCTGTCTCCCTCGGTTGATTAAAATACTTACGTTTTTTCGTGGTTTCGCGTCAGAAATATAACGTTGAAAAACATTACAATTTAGAAGCGAACAGTAAAATTTGAATTTCGAATTTTATCGTCTTTACGACCAAAGAGGTTTTATTAAAAAAAATAGAAACACATTTATAATACATACCTATTTAATGAAGTTCTCCATTAGAAATTAAAATTACGAAAAAAATACATTGTTATAGATTGCACTAAATTCCGATAAAGCTATAATTAGATGAAAAGTTCACCACACGACCGACACGCCACGATGTGATGAGAGATTATGTATCCATAATCCTAGGTTATTTTGAGCTTAGATACTTTTAAGTCTCTCTAACGATGAACTCTGTAAATTGTTTGCAACTTTATGGTAATAAAATTAAACTAACATTCTGGAATATTTCTCGTGTAGCATTAACATAATAAATTTTGGGTAGCGATATTCTTATGAACTAGTTGTGCCCACGACTTCGTCGGCGCGGCGTGGAAACCTCTGTAAAAGAAAACAGTTATATTTTTCTTTCTTGAACTGACTCCGCTATTGACCTAGTAAGGTCTTAACAGCTTCACCGGACTACAAAGTTATTAATAAAATCATCTGAAAGCATTAAGTCTATATATTTATCAACTTTTCTCTTGTACTTAACTGTAGCCGTCATTCAAATTATAATAACTTTTGATCGAGGGGACCGATTTTAATGCAATAAAGACTAAGTTATTATCAAAAACATGCTTTATAATTTTCTTAGTAAGGTTTTATTGTAAGCCCAGTACTTTAGCAGTGATGCGTGTTCATAAAAGCAGACAGACAGACAGACAGACATTTCTATAAATGATTGATATGCATTTTATTAATTATTCCTTGAAACCTGCAATTTTTTTTTACGACAATCGAAAAAGTGCAGACCCATTACATTTACATTCTTATTATATGTACCTATAGATGGGATTGTCTGATTCATGCACTTGCGTTACAATAATTATGTTAATATAATAGTTTAGTTTTATAATCTCAGGACTGATTTTTCTTAAGTTTAACAATGACCTGTTTTAAGTTTTATTATAACACCTTATTTATTACCTTGTTTATAATTAGTGGTTTTCCTGTTCTAAATTACATTATCCTATAAGGAAGTAAATATTCATGAATAACAATAATTTTAGAAATAATTATTTATGTTCTCCTTGTACATTTGTAATTATTAATATTATTTTATTTAATGTTTTATTAATAACATCTTACATTTTAATATTTTAATGACGAGTACTTCAATTTGCGACATAGAAGTCTAGGTAAAAGTGGCTCCGATAAGTATACAAAAACAATATATATTTATGAATTTGTATTTCATAACAAGAAATAATTTTCAGACCTCTTTTGCTTCGTTCTTTTGTTTAATCATTTGTTGTTGATTTTAATGGAAAGTAGTAACGCATGTACAATATTCGGATCAAAGCAAGTAACTATTAGGTAGTGTATTACTATATACAATTACGAGATCGCCATTATAATAAACACTGTATAAGGTATTCTATCTCCTCTAGCACGTTACATTGTATACATGTATATATTTGTCGCTTTGTAATGTCAATTTTCGCTTTAATCTTTCACTTCCGTTCCATGAAGTTTCAAAACATAAAATACCTGTGAAATACAATACACTCGTTAATATGAAATTCGATGTTTTAACTATGAGTACGTCGCTTCGGTGTCAATTGTCTTTCGGATATTATATTATAATTATCTATGTAATATTATAATTATAAAAAGAAATTATAGCTACATATTTAATATAGTAAGTAAATCATTTATTTTTAATATAAGTGTATAGCAGTAAAATATATTTTATTAAAAATGCCATTGATCATGTTATGAAAACGTGCTATATTAAAAAAAACGCAACGAATCACTTGAATGAGGTTATTTCCACTTGTTGTTGGATTATATATTAACATATACATAAAAAGTAACAGTGATATAAATTATTTCGTACCATAGAAAAATAGCCATAATACATATTTGTTTAAAACATAGGAAAATAGCAGTGATGCAAGTTTATAACTGTCATAGGAGACATTACTTTTCATTTCATAAAACAAAATTGCAGAAACGTTAAATGCCTCATAACAACTTCCTTTCTTCATACATAGTTTTAATTTAAAATAATTATATTTTGGGTATACGAGAGTTATCACATTTTTAAATATGCTAAAATATACCGCAATAAAAGTTCGCTGGACCGTAAATTAACTTAATTACTCCTTTACGCTAAACATCTTTATCGAACGAAAAAATCGAAATTAAATTCCTTTTTTATTCTTTATCGTTCGCGAACAGGCAACGATTAAACCAATCTTTAGTTGATTAAAATGTTGAGACTAATTAGCATTCTTTTATTTACTTTTTTCTAAACAGAATACAATGAGGATTTATCTTTTAAACTTTGAATGAACTTTGTTTGATTGGAGAGTAATTTTTCCTACATTAACAGCTATTCCTTGTTATATTCAGCTTCGGGATATTCGTTATAATAATATTAATAATTTATTTCAGGCAACAATATCACAATTTAAATTGAACAGCCAATATAATGTTAGTCTCATCTTAATTGCTAAAGTTTAGTACATATATAATACTATATATATATTTATTTATATTTTTATATGCTATATATTATTCAATAAATGTATTCCTTTATTGAATTTATATGAATAATTAATTGGATATATTCAATATATCATATATATTCAAATTCAATTCAAAGTTAACCTGAATGAGTCAATGAGATTATAGGAAAGAGTCATCCTGGATGCAATTTCAAGAGGAATCAGATTCATGTAACTTATATGTACATTAGTTTTTAGCATTATTACTGATTAAACATGTAATTCAAAGAAACAACACATATGAATGAAGTATATTAATATTATACTATGTTGTACTATAGTGGTTAAGGTTTAGATTGCTACAAATCTTAATTTCAGAAACATTTTAGCGTCGCCAACCATTAATTACCTAGTCAAGAAGTTAATTCTCTACTACAATATTTTAGTTTATGGCAATTTGTCTCTTTCTCAGTAGTATGATTTAATAATAAATTGGTTTAAATTTTTAATACTACTTAAAAGACTAAAGTGATTGGAATCTTACAAGTCGTTGAAAGAGAATCATCTATTTGGTTTTAATTACTGAAGTACTTCTTTACTCCGATTTGAAACTTAAAGGAAGGAAGGAAAAAGGACGCGTAAGGAAAAAGCGACATAAGAAAGAAATAAACATATCTATACTAATATTACAAAGAGGTAAAGTTTGTGACTTTGTGAGGTTGTAGGAGGTAATATCTGGATCTACTAAACCGATAAAAAATACTTTACCTATAGAAAGCCACGTTATTTGTGAGTCTCATAGGCTATATATTAATCCTTTTGTGGTAGTCGAATTTGCAAAGTAAGTGGGAGAAAAAACGGACAAATAATATATAACAAATAAATAAATAAAAAAATATACATTTATAGGATTCAAAGTATGAAAGAGATAAAATACAATATATAGTGTTTCTATATAATTTTTGAAGGTTTCATTCTCCTGCCGCATGTGAATTGCAGACATGTCTTTGAAGTTTATATCATCTGTTGCTATGGCATCTGCTAACACTTATTTTTAAATCAAAACTACTTCGATAAATTCGTGGCTCTCCACATTGAGAAATAATGGTAGATATAAAGCACGTAATTTTTTTTAATTTATTTTACATAAATGCTGTATTTGTGTAAATAATTTATTTTGTCTCCAGACTATACTACTTGGTGATAGTGGTGTTGGTAAAACATCTCTCCTAGTGCAGTTCGAAACTGGGAAATTTCAAGCGGGTAGTTTCTCGGCCACTGTTGGAATCGGATTCACGGTGAGTCCACTCTTTTATTAATTCACATTAGTTACAATATCACGATCTGTTTATATAAGTATACAGATTATTATGTTTATATACAGATTTGCAACATTTATTTCATTGACAAGTCTAGAATAAGTACAGTTCTTTTAAACTAGGTTTAATAACTGACTTAAAAATATCTATATATACCCGTAAAGTTTCCTAAAAATACTGTTTTCTCTAATTTTTAAACCACGCAATAAGGTTAAGAAATCTTAATAAAGTATTTGTGATTATAGCTCGAAAAGCGATTTTTATTTTAACTTTCTACAAATTTCTACAAGTTTTTGAAATATTTTTGCCTTTTCCTTACAAAGCTCTTTTTGATACTACTTCTATACCTGTCGCATATATTGAAATAAAAAAAAATATACATAAAAAAATGTACATGAAAAAATCCTTTGGTCTTTGCCTTTCACGAATCTTCTAAGGAAACCTTTTCAACTAAAGAAACAAGTAAAGTCACAAATATTAACTCGATGAGCAATATTGAAATATAAATAATTTTTATTTGCTAAGATTGTAATTTTCCTAAGATTTTTATTACTAAGGCTTTTACCAAGATCAATAGTGAAAGTTGTTTTTTTTGGTACTTTTTCACCATTAACTAATATAAACATAGTATAAAATTTCGTGTTGGTTATTTCAACGGTAGACTTGATTCTATATTTTGGATGCCAACGATTTTTGTTTCGAAGCATTTTATATGTTAGACCTGTGTTATTGGTTATTTGTGATTATTAATTCTTAACGTATTGATAAATTGTATATAAAAAACTTTTAGTGAATGAGAGAAATTTATAAGGTAAGTCATGTGTAGTCCGAAGCATACATTAATATAAATTCAATCTTCTCTAAAAACTATTAATATAATAATCATAAAGAAATCGGAAGTTTCGTCGATTTTTCGTCTTAGTGCTTTTATTGACATTTGCCTTTTTCCACTTATTAAAACATTAAGAAAATATGTATTTTAAAAAGAATTTCATCGAGCAGACAAATGTGAAAGTCTTCTATGGAAAATATTTTTCTTTTTTTTTTCATTTCATCCATGTATAAAAAAATAAAATAAAAATAGATCTGCAAAATATAGACGGAATTTTTTAATTCACTAATAAAATTATAACTAATCTAAATTATTAGAAAACTTCACTGAATCCTGAAAGAAAAAGATTTTAGTTGTGATTTATGGTATTGAACGAAAATATGTCAGTCGCCCTTTGATCTAATACAGTATGGTCATTACGTAACTTGAGTGTCGATAAGAATTATTAATTTGAGAAAATCAAAAAAGTTCGGTAATTTAAAAAGTTGTTCTCGAAACAGGTTTGTTACTTTTTGTTCGAATATTTTTAATGTAGGGTCCTTGTAGACTAATATTTCGTAAACAAGTTGTTTTGTGTTATGAACTTTACGTTTTAAGGAATAAACAAAAGATATCTAAGAATAAATATAAGATTAATTTTTATACGCTTTTAAAGTACTTCGCTTTTAAAGTACATATTTTGAACTACCATTTATAATATTGTTTATATTTACAATGCGTACCATATATTAACGTATATAGTACCACCGCCATCATGAATTGTTATTTTTCAACGATGTTGAATGATTATATTTATTTATTTTTCTGAAATACTTTTTTAATACATTTATTCCATCATGTTTATTATGTTGTTATGTAAATAAATTACTTAAATCATACTGGTATGGGAATTTTTATTACATTATAATCAAAAGTCCAACTCTAGATCTAGCATGTGTGTCATCTGAGACCAGGGATTCCCAAAGTATTGTGGATATGAGACCCTTTTTCCGAAATCAACGGATACTTCGGACATCTATAGATAGATTACTTTTACATACGGAGCACAGATGAAAAATGTTTCAAAATCGGGATGTTTTTTCCTTTTCAGAATTGCTGCGTGTTAGTGTATCTATTCCACGCGAACGAAGTCGCGGGCATATGCTAGTACTGTACTAAAGCAATTAAGACTTACAAGTAAATAATTACATCTCAAACCCAGACACAAAAAGCGATGGATCGTTTCTAATAGCTTTATGTCGGTAACCGCACAACCGATAACATTAAGGGTGGCTGCCCTGCGGACATATTTATTACACGAATTATCGAATCCTGGCAACATTTCAATAGCCTCTATTTTGTATGACAAACAGACTCGTTACGTGGTTAAAGTGGGTATATGTGGAATCTATTTTTTTTATGTCATAGGGTGCAAACGAACAGACGGGTCACCTGATGTTAAGTGATCACCGCCGTCCATAGACCCTTGCAACACCAGTGGAGTCACAAACCAGCCTGTGTTTGTGGGAAGAGGTAAGGAGGAGAGGAGGCGGGAGGGGCGAGGGGAGGGGAGGTATTCCTCCGGCGCTCTCACTAACCAAACGAAACGCAACAATGCAAGCGCAGTTACTTTACGTCGGTTTTCTGTGAGAGGGTGGTAGTAACCCGGGTGAGCCGACCCATTCATGTTGAAACCAGTAATAGCTTCAACGTGGCTCTACCATCTACAGTTATCCTGTAGTCAGCTGTCGTGGCAGTTATTTAAGATTCTTAATCCCTAGTAGCGCTGAGGAAAAATTTTAAATCAGTCTCTCTTATTATAATTAAATCGATAACGTAACCAACTGTCCAGGATGTAGCGACCGCAAGTATAAATTAATTGAATTGAGTGGAATAGAGCATCCCTCATAGACGACCTTTTATGTACGCTGCATTATTTAATATATTTTTATATCGTTTCTCAAGTACTATGTGAATCGCTTTATGCAGGTTCAAATATTTACAATCGACTGTATTATTTGGAGAGGAAAAATGTTGTAATAAAACCTTAACTCCCATCCTTATGTTGAAAATCTATCGCAAAACACCATAACCGTGTGCTCCGACAGTATTGACAGTATTGGGAGTCAGTCCTCGTGTAGGCTTAGCATACCATCGTTTTTTTTTTCGAAGTGACTACTCTACTGACCTGGCTAGGTCTTTACAGCTTCACCGGACTATCGACCACATGCTATCGTCTTAAACCTGATGTTAAGTGATCACCGCCGTCCATAGACACTAGCAACACAGAGGTGTGGGAAGTGCGTTGCCAGCCTGTCTCTAGGACGAGAGGGGAGTGGATGATTATGAGGAAAGGGGAGGGTAGGTGGGTCTCCCGGCGCTCTCACTAACCGAACGAAATGCAACAATGCAAGCACGGTTACTGCTCGTCGGTGTTTCTGTGGGTCGGGTGGTACTATATCGGACGAGCCGACCCTTTTACATTGAAACCAGTAATAGCTTCAGCGTGGCTTTACCACCTACCTAGAGATTATGTTAACTTGATGAGAGGCTAACATCTGTAAATTAAATTTACTTGATATTTTACCTAAATTACATAACATATATTTCAGTAGGTAAATGTTAACATTATTACCAAAGTTCTTGTAATCAGTAAAACACCTGTACCGTGTACCTTAGTGATTCATTTATATGAGCTGATGAATGCGAAGTAATTATAAAGTGAATTTCAAAATACATACAACACTAGATTTTCTAGTATTAGACATAAGCTTCTAAGAGTAATAGGAAAATCGATGACCATACTACCATTTCCGATATACATGTAAGCGTTTGTCAATCATGCAATTTCAATTATATGATTCACAAACGAATATATGTATGAATAGCTTAGAATAGTTTAGCTAGGTTAGACTCAGGACTTAGGTAACAGCCCAAGAGGAGGTGTGCGTGCACCCTTGAGCTAGTAGTTACCTAAATAAAATCAGCTGAGTGTCTGAAGCGCTCCTCTTAATAGTCCGGTGAAGCTGTAAAAACCTTGCCAGGTCAATAGCATAGTGAGTTCGAAAAAAAAGATGAGTATAGTGATTTCAATTCACAGAAAAGTGACTAAGGTGCATGGAATTAAAGTTGATCGCTTTACGTATTTGTAATAGACAATATTTCTAACGAGATTCGATGCGCATTTCGTGTTGACACATTGTACTTCTGTATCTAGGGTATTTATTATATCAGGTGACTGTTTAGACAGTAATAATATTAATGTAGGACATCCTACACTCGATTCTCGTTCTAAATCAATTAAAAAATAGGTTTTTAAATATATATTTGACTTAATTATCTTGATAAATACATAAATTATACACAATCCTCTACGTGTCTTTTAAAGGTTTATTGCCCGTTTTATTATAGAAAGAAATTAACTCCAGGTCGCCCGTTGTATATTTTGGCACCGGTCATTGTCCTTAGGTTTATTATTTTATTTACACGTCAGTAGCTATAGTTTATCTTAGGTTTTCTTGGTTGTTTATTAGGATTTGTTTTAATATTAATATTAGTGTAGAATATGTAACCACCAAGTGTCAAATCCTGGAGTACTGTGAGTGTCTAGCCTTTCACCTGGTATACTCTAGCTTTTGCACGCGGCTTCGCTATGTTAAGGCAAATCAAACTTCAAGAACTGTTCTCTCTTTCTAAATAAAAAGTGTTGTGTATGTATGTTATGTGCTTATATAAGGCGAGCCTGTCCATTACACGTCGGTGTGTTTATAACTTTCATTCATTTTATATGTGTCGACGCAACAAAAGGTACCCTATATCCTTTCCTGTAACCCCGAGAACTGATCATTTTCTCCTTTCCTATGTTCTTTTCTAACCCTGACCACGTGTATAAAGTTAATGATGATCGGATGACACCGTCAAGGCCTGAAAGTGTATCAAACAAACTTACACTCACATTTACAATATTAGTAAGGATGTTAAGTTACGTAAACATGGAATAAAAACACCGTCGAACGAGATTAGCACTCCTATTTATTGTATCATTAAAATTATCAAATTATACACAGAGTTCGCGTTGAGATTATCCGTTTAAGAATACATCACGCATGAAAAATCAGCCGAGTGTTAATAATTCACAGCCGATATGGGGAATTAAAGCGGCTCACCCCCTAGCATTATACTTAAGCGATCATGCATGTCGCGTGTACCCCCCGCCCAGTCGCCCATTCACAGTATCCTCAATAATTATGATTTTCAATAATATACACTCAAGAATTTTGCAGCTTTATGAAATATCAAGATTGAACTAGTGATAACGTTTACACACTTACTAATGGAAGAAATTCCAAACCAGGATGTTACAAAATAAATACACGAGATTGAAATAAAAATACCCTAATGTTTACAGTATAAGGTATATATAATTTAAATTAATAATAATCATACTGTTGTTGTTTGGTAACAAAACGATAGCGTGTTACACACACACACAGTGTTTATCCCAGCCATTTTCCATTACTCAAAAATATAGCCGATCATAATTAGAAAGCCATGTCTTAAGACGTTTTATTTCATATTAGCTGGGCCCGCGACTTTATCTGCGTGGAAGCTAATGTAAAAACAGTGATTAATTTTGTCATCTGAATGTATTAAGTTCATTTAATTGTCTACTACTCTCTCATACTTACGCCGCGTCGTCATTAAAACTACAATCACTTTTAATAGAGTGGACCGATTATAATGAAACAAAGACTAAGTTACTCCCGAGGATATGCTTTACGATACCGAGTGTTGTAAATTCAGTACTTTAGCAGCGATGCGTGTTCATATTAAGTACACACAGACAACATTTATGAAATTTATTGAAATGTATTCTATTACTTATTCCTGGTGTCTACCTGCAACACTTTCTTTCTCGAAAATCGAAAAAGTACAAACAGATTAAATTTACATATATATATATATATATATATATATAGCATGGATACTTTTTTTAAGTTGATAAATTTTGATAAATTAAATGATGAAATTCATTATCAATTGAGAATTGATTAATTCTTTAATTAAAAATTAAAGATGAATCTAATAATTTATATGTGACAATCCATGAGACCTCTTAGGCTTCAAAGCATGCCAAAGATATAGACGTATCTACTCACATTTAAAAAATTACTTTTTTCTGTGTCATCAGGTAAAAAAGGCCCGAAATATTGCCCTAACTCATAGTACTGGTAGAAATCTCATTGCCTTTTTGATATAGTTATTATGAGATTGAAATTGTGTCCTCATAATTAATTTCGGCATATTATGTTCAAAGAAAGGAGCTCGGACGGTCAAAATCTACTATTATATAACCATATCATGTCATTGTTTGTCACGTTTTGGTCGTTTACTTGAACCCTTGTTGTAAAATCGTTTGGTGATATTATCATGGAATAACCACATATTACAATATTATTACTTGTAATATAAAAATTTGTTTGAAACCCAAGTTTTTTTTTTTCCAATTAAGAAAGACTTTCTAACCGAAAACACTATTTCTTTCCATAGTCTCGAAGAAATATTAGACTATAAAACCATATTGTTGCTTGAGTATTTGATACTTTCTGAAGATAAAGAAATCCTAAATGCCATAATGATTTTAAGATTATTATCAAACCCAGCTTTGTATCGAGGTTACGATAAAATATAGTAAAAGAAATACTTGTAGTTCTTTAAGCAAAATATCGTTTTTAGTGAATCTGTTTAGAATTATAAATAGAAAAATATCTTTAAGAATCTTTTAGACTTTTATCGAGACACAACACAGTATAAAAATCACAATGAATTGTGTTTGCGTTAATTAGAAAGTAAAATATAAGAAGAATAAAACAGCCTCTTGAAAATAATACTAATTTAATAAGTGAATGAATTTTTAAAATACAATCAATAATTTCAAAGGCTGCTTCCTCCAAAGATACATATAAAAGTTTACTCTTGGTAATAGATATTTCACAGATTTGAGAAAAAGGTCGATAAAGTATTAGGAAATTAAACAGCCAAGAGACCTGCGTGTAACTGTACGTGTTTGATAAGCTGGTGACACAGTGTAAAAATATTTGCGACAGTGTGAATGCAGGGTTACCAGAGTAATGAAAATAAAGGTTTACTGTTTTTTTTTAAACCTTATTGTTGACGTGGTGTGACGTGGCAAAATACGAACTTTGCGCTATTAACGAAATACCAAACACATTTGCAGCCCTATCTGTATAGACCTAAGATTCAAAATATTTTGTCGGCCATTCGTTCTACTAGCGATACGCGGCACGCGCCGACGTCCATGATAAATGCCACCAAACCAAACTATTTGAATTTTTGTATTTAATAAAAATGAATATTTATATAATAAAATAAATAAACAGTCATTATTGTATGGAACACATTTGTAATGCTTTATTTTTCATTATGCCATAGCTGATTCCTCTCCTAATCTATTCTTTTAGGCATATAACTTATACAAAACAATTTCGGTGTTTCACATTTGCTAGGCGTCCCGTGATGGCTCAATTTTATTCAATTAATATACTTCTAAAACAACACAGTTATGTATAGATGTCATATAAAAATATTTCATTATAACCTAGCAACATTATAAAAGTTTTGTAATCAGTAACAAACAACACACAAAGCAATATCAAATGTTCTTTGTTATAAATGATGCGATTTTATATCCCTTTTTGTTATATTTAATAACAATTTTGTAGCGTACAAACACGTACAAAAGGTTTCGTGAAAAAGTTGTTCCCTATTGACCTAGCAAATTCTTAACAGCTTCACCGGACTACTTTGAAAAAAACTGTAATTGGACGCTGTCAATGCATAACCTTTTATTTATTTTTATCGCTTTGAATTGTATTTAATTGATAGCAACCTTTTCGTTTTTTATTCTCTATGGTACTGTATACAATCAATAGAACGAAATAATAACATCTAACATATAATTTGATAATTGAAAAAGATGCAAATACAATTTCATTGTATCTATAGGTAATCTTAGCGAATAATTTAAGAATTTAAACAAATCAAAGTGGGCAAACTGAACGTTTCAATTTCAATATTTGAATATTTGAAAGGCAATTTAAATCTTTTATGTTATTTTTTATGACTTTCCTAATTTAGCACCTTTACATAAATTAAATACAATAACTTGTGTAAGAAAATTGGATTTAATCTGCTATATTTGTATTTGTCAAATATACGCGTTGCCCAGAAAATTGATCAAATAAAATTGACTAAACGGGTCATTAAATTTGGCATACATACATATATCACTATACATTTAACTACCTTTTAAAAAATACCGATGTATTGGAAAAGAGATATTGACATCAAATAAATTAATAATTTCCCATTATAAGTTCGATACTTTGGACCACAACCGCATCCAATGTTCATGGTAATACTTAACTCAATGCCGTATCCACAGTGACGACATCAGAGCGGGAGAGGCAGGGGGCGGCGTTCCCGGATTCGGGAGTGATCTAGGAATAAGGGGCAGTCTGCACGGGACGCTAGGCCGCGCTGACGGGTCGTTCCGCGCCGAGCTATCGAATTCCGCGCTAAGTTTCCGAGCCATTAAACATTTAAAAACTTAACGTTCTAATTTCGAATTTTTCGTGTTGCCCACAACAATAACGGTTTGTGATCGTATAATGTTATGACGTATAAGCTTGATATCGGCAATTATTGATGTGAAACTTTTATGTAGGAAATTGAAAACAAAACTATTTACGGAATCTTGTAGATGTTCAGGGCAAAGGGATATCTTTTTACTATTTGTTCATAATTCAATTTAATTAGATTGAATATACCTAGTTGAAAAACGTGATTGCAATGTAAATGAAATTATTTTCTGACTGTACTAATTCAATATTTGAAATCGTTTTTACGCATATTTTTGAATATAAATAAAATATTGGCTTGAAAAACCAAATCAGGATAGTATTGTACTTTTCACGATAATATTATAAATAACATTAATAAATAGACAAAAGTGTATTTATCGCTGTAACATTCTATCGCAATAAATCCAAATGTGATATTCCATATCACGTCCTGTACAAAAAGTGTGTACACTTTGTAAACTAAAATAATATTATCTGCTATACCAGCTATGACAGTATATTGACAAATAATTAATTTACATCCTCGGAAATTTTCGGACATGAAAAGATCAAAGAGCAATTATATGAAAACGATTTTAATAGGCTGTTTTAAGTTATTTCGAAATACACATTAAATATCTATATTTACAAAGAAATATTCGAGTCATTAAGGGTCTCTCGTTAGGTTTCAAATGTATATTACATTATTATTTACATGACTAGTAACCACCTGCGACTGCATACATGTTGAAAAGAATACAATCATATCAGTGAAAAAAAATCAACAAACAAATATACCTTTCTGAAAATTCATGGTTATTTAGCATTAATATATAAAAACCTATAACAATGTTATTTAGAATATCCTAAACTAGTATAGAAAAAATAAACTTACTTAAGGGTGCACGGCACACCTCGGCTTGGGCTGTTACCGAAGAAAAAAAAACCCGATCTGACCTAGCTAAACTATTCTAAGCTATTCGTACATGTATTCATTTTTGAATTATGCAATTAAAAATTGCATGATTCAAAAACACAACATGTATATCGGAAAAACACAACATGTATACAGTATAGAAAAAATAAGTCCGGCAAACGCGTTGATGCATACAGCCATTCTTTTAAAGCAGTGATGCGCGTAAATCAGACAACGTACGACAGCCTACGCCTATATTTATTAGTTTTATTACATTGCCCGGCTTATCTGACCCAAACACTTCACCCAACGAATCAACGGGTAAATGGAACACGAAAGTAGTAACAAATTGCCGTGAAATTTTCGACAAAGTACAGTCGTTAACTCGACGAAAATCGTTCTCCTTTTAGTACCTACCTTTAAATTTTTTATTGTACAACCTGCGCCAATACTTCTAGAATGCTTATAAATGTGGTACTTATTAAACAGAAAATTTTGAGAATGATATACATTACATATTAATGTCAATGTTGTTTCTTATGGTAAAGAGATTTTCAGATACAATTCTTTGCATACTTCACTGTTTTATTTGGTAAGTACTTTTTATTTATAAACTACTAGTCTCTGCCCGCGACTTCGTTCGCGTGGAATAGTTACTTTGGGCTAACGCTAACACGCAGCGGAAGCTCTTAAAAGGAAAAAAAACCCAGATTTTGAAACATTCTTCATAGGTGCTCCGCTCCTATTGTTCTTAGCGTGATGATATAACCTTCCTCAATAAATGAGCTTAATAACACTGAAAGAATATTTTAAATCGGACTAGCATTTCCTGAGATTACGCCTTACAACGTCACAAACTCACAAACTTTACCTCTTTATAATATTTGTATAGATTCCTATACATTTATTAATTAAACGTAGTCGCTGACAGAAAAGCAAACAAACACAAAACACACAAACCAAAGTAAAATTTAGTAAATAATTCGTGTTTTATGTTTAATATCACTAAATTATACAGTATTTATACATTCATTTTTTTAATTATTAATCTCTTATCTTCGTATTTTGGAAATAACCAACGTAGTTCTATGTTTCTATCTAGTATGACTCATAGATCGTGTATTTTAATCCGAGCTATCTTCCAACTATTATATTTTTTTAAATTGACTACATGATGTTGGCTTGAAGAGTTTTCGCAGCTTTACTAAACTTGGTGGTAAGCCTAGATGATGCTCAGCCGAGATAGTAACTATTGCAAAGTCGTCAAATTGA
>JACEII010000168.1:450509-492957 GCA_014332785.1 Antheraea mylitta | reverse complement strand
GTAGATATTTTGTTAAATAACATTACAAAAAATATTCATAACAATATAGATTTTCAAAATAACCCTTCAAATTTAATTATTGGTGACTTCAATTTCGGAGACATAAAATGGGAACTAGATATAGATAATTCTAAGCTTATACCATTATCCAACAATAATGTGATTAGCGACTTACTTCTAGATACACTAGCATTTTGTAACCTCCAACAATATAATTATATTAGCAATGAGTATCAAAGAATACTCGATCTAGTTCTTGGTAATAACTTATCAAGTGTTTCTGTGTCTTTGATAATGAAACCACTCACTCAAATCGATATTTATCACCCTGCTTTACATATTTATTTAATAGAATACACATACGTACGTACATTGAAACCTCGCAATACGCCAACACGTAATTTTTTCAAATGCAACTATGATTCTATCAATGCTGAACTTGAACATGTAAATTGGATGGGATTGTTTAATGAATCACATCATGTAGATGATATGGTTAACATGTTGTACCAAACTCTAAATTCGATAATAAATAATTATAAAAGGCAAAATATCATTGTAGATATAAAAGATATGGTAACTTGAGAGACAAATTTGAATACATGATACTTAGAGAGCGTTGTGGTAACATGATAAAATCATGCTACAATAAGTTTAAGGTGAATGCCGCCACTCACTTAAGAGATAATCCTAGGTATTTTTGGAAAATTGTCAAGGAGAAAAAATCAATCAGCACTACTTTACCAAATGAAATGGTTTTCGATGATGTTAAGGCAATTGGCGGGCAGGAAATTGCGAATTTATTCTCAAATTATTTTCAGAAAGTTTACACTATTCATAGCCCGATAATATCTAGACCGGTTCCAGCACCTATTTATAGTCATACTTTTAACGCTAATCATTTGGGCATTTGTTTAATTGAAGATTCTGAAATATTAAAAGAATTAAAATTACTTGATCCTTATAAAGGCCCTGGGCCAGATTGTATACCTCCAGTATTCCTAAAAAATTGTGCTAATAATTTGTACAAGCCTCTTGGTATTATTTTTAACACTTCACTTAGATCTGGTGTATTCCCGAATAAATGGAAATTGGCTTATTTGACGCCGATTCATAAGTCGGGACGAGTTGATTCTGTTACGCAGTATAGGCCAATATCTATTTTATCTACAATGGGTAAAATTCTTGAGTCAATTGTTAACAAAAAACTTCTTGCTCACTTTAGACATTCTATCGATCACAATCAACACGGATTTCTTCCACGTAAATCTACTACCACTAATTTAATTAATTTTGTTTCTGACATCTCTGAAGCTTTGGATTCTAAAAGAGAAGTTCATGCTATTTATATGGACTTTCATAAAGCTTTTGACCTTGTTAATCACGATTGCCTTTTAAAGAAACTTCAAGATTTAGGCATTCACGGATCATTGTTGAGATGGTGTGAATCCTACCTCAAGAATCGTTCACAATTTGTATCAATTCGCGGGTTTAGTTCCCATATTTGTACGGTTCCTTCTGGAGTTCCTCAAGGATCCCACCTTGGTCCACTCTTATTTCTTTTATTTATTAATGATATTTCGAATGTTATGCAATGCAATTTTAAATTATATGCAGATGATTTGAAGATTTATCGTGTAATTGAGAATTCATCAGATATAAGTATTTTACAATCTGATATTGATAACATTTTTGAATGGTGTTTGGATAACCAAATGCAACAAAATTTAGGAAAATGTTTTCACATCAAATACACTAGGAAAAAAACACCCAGTAATGTATTTTACACTATTGATAGTAGTATCTTAGTAGAAGTCTCTACTATCCGTGATTTAGGAGTTATAATGGATTCCGCACTATCTTTTCGTCCACATATTAACAATATTATTCATAAATCATCCCAACTGTCGGGTTTTATCTTTAGACAATTAAAAATGTTTCAACAACCAATGCTAACCATTATCATTTTTAATTCAATAGTTCGTAGTATTTTGGAATACTGTAGTCCAGGATGGAACCCTTGTTACCAGGTTCATATAAATAGAATAGAAAGAGTACAAAAACGTTTCTTATATTACCTTTCCTATTACGACAACCAACACCATAACAGTAGCTTAAACTCATACTCCAAACGATTAGAGCACTATAAAATGAAACCATTACAGACTCGTAGAAAGGTGGCTGATATTATGTTTATATTCAAATTGATACACGGCTTCCTAGAATGTTCAGATTTTCTTCAAAGAATACCCCTAAGTGTCCCACATATAGGAAGTCGTTTATTGAACCGGCAAACATTTCATCTCCCTTTAGCTAAATCTAATGTTGGTCAACATTGCCCTTTATATCGTATGCTTTCATTTTGTAATAGTTTACGTTTTAAATTTGATATATTTTTTAATGTTTCTTTGGCCTCAACTAGAAAAATAATTTATTTAAATGTTTAATTTAATTTAATTTTACTTTTACTTTTAATAACATATAATATGCTTGTTAATTTATACATGTCGTGTTCACCTTTAGTAGAGTTCGTGTACATTTATGTTCACTGAGCTCAGTTTTGTGGACCTTAAATAAATAAATAAATGTACTGAAGATAAATTGTTTATCATTTAATTATTTATTTGTATATATATTATGAATTTACATACTATAAAATTTACCTACAATTTGACCAATTGATTTTAAAGGGCACATAAGGCATGCAACGTCATTTATTATAAAATAATGATATTATTGTATAATTACCCTGTAATTTGACCTGTTAATTCAAAGAGTATGTAAGGTGTAGAACGTACATCGTGTTATAAATACCATAATAATAGTTATATTTTATAATATCATTGTTGAATGTAGGATAAAAATTTGTAATTGGAACGTAAGAGTAAAAAATACATACAGTCCAGCATAGCAACCTCCTTCGCAACCTTTTATGAAGTACGTTATTGACGATTGTCAAAATCTCTTTTTTATTTACATTTGTGTAAATGTTGTGTAAAATTCAAGCATTAGTGTGAGTAATGCATATTTTAATTGATTTAATGTACTTCTAATGCATTTTATATAAAATAAATAGCTTTCTGCACTTCTCCGCTGTATAAATTTTAACTATGCCAAATTTCAAGTTCATACGTTCACGGAGATCGATTAAAAAGGGGTACACTTTTTTTGCTTCACGTATTAATATATACATATGTATAAATAAAGAAGTAAATTGTCTCAGATTGATAGATATATAAGATTTGGATTAAAAAAAATATATGATGCTAATACGAAGTTAATAATACTGATTGGCGCCTTATCAAGAAATTTAATAGCTGTCATCCAGATAATGAGATGTGTAGTGAGAGTAGATGAGGTGGTAGAGCCACGCTGAAGTTATAACTGGTTTCAGCATGAATAGGTCGGCTCGTCAGGTGTTCTCCCACCCTCTCATAAAAAACAGACGTGAAGTAACAGTGTTTGCATTGTTGCGTTTCGTTCGGTCAGTGAGATCACTGGAGGACCACCTCCTCCTTCTCCACCATATTCCTTCCCCAAATACAGGCTGGCAACGCATTTGTGACTCTCCTGGTGTTGCAAGTTTTTTTTTATATCAAAGGAGGCAAACGAACTGGTGGGTCACATGATGTTAAGTGATCACCACCGTCCATAGACACTAGCGACATCAGGGACGTCGCAAGTGCGTTGCCAGCCTGTATATGGGAGAAGGGCGAGAGAAAGGAAAGGGAAAGAAGGATAGAGGAAGGGACGTGGGCCTCCGGCTCTCTCACTGACGGAACGAAACACAACAATGCAAGCATTGTTATTTCACGTCGGTTATCTGTGAGAGGGGTGGTACTACCCCGGAGGAGCCGACCCATTCATGCTGAAACCAAAAATAGCTTCAGCGGGGCTCTACCACCTACACAAGTGTCTATGGACGGCGGTGATCACTTAACATCAGGTGGCTCGCCTGCTCGTTTGCCGCCTATGACATAAAAAAAAGTTGCTTTCTTATAAAACGTACAACATTCGTACATAACTTTGATTATAAAAAATTGCAACATACATATTAAAATTGTTCAAATAATATATTCATGTTTAAAAATAAGTAAGTACACAGTATGTAAGCAAATAACAAAATAAGTCATACAAATATTTAAATTCATTATAAGCGAGCTGTTGATATACAAAATAAACATTGATTAGATAATTTTTAAATAAGAATATACCTTAATAACTACGGTATACTAAAATTACAAGATAGTCTGTTGAGAAACATTCTGAACTAAGTCGTGGCACGCATAAGAACTGCCTATAGAAATGAAAACTAGAAACTATGAAATAAATGTGTTTCCTTTTAAATTTTCGTATTAATATTTTTTTTTATCACATACGAACAGGTAGATCACCTTTTGTTAAGCGATCGAGGATAAGAGGAGTCGCACGTGCGTTGCCAGTCTGTGTTTGGGGGAGTGGAGAGAATGGGCGAGGGATTGGAGGGGTCAAGGGAGAGGAGAGGAGGGAGCCGGGTCTGCGGTGCTCTCATTGACTGAACGAAATGCAACAATGCAAGCACTGTTACTTTACGTCGGTTTTCAGTGAGAGGGTGGTGCTACCCTGGACGAGTCGACCCATTCAGGCTGAAAACAATAATAGCTTCAGCGTGGCTCTACCACCTACAACTACAATTATACTGTTAATTATTTGAATTTCAGAATTTATTTATTAAAAATATTAACATTCTATATTTTATTTGGGGTGTAAGGGGTGTCGAGTAACATCTTAAGACTTGAGACACCCAAGCCAACCTCACCTGCATAGTGACTCGTTTCTGCGCGTCGCGTTTCGGAATCAGCCTGTGCATATCTAGTACCGGATGACTTTCGTCATTATGGCCGGCATGACAGCGGCGACCGGCGATGGATAATCTGTCTCTCGGTCGTTGCCGATGTTTTTAAATTGTACTATGCTTAACATTAGGCATAGTGCCGTCACTTTGTCGTGCTTCAATAAAAAAAAAAACATTTGTGTGGTGTTCATATCTATCGGCACTCGAAGCAACAAGTAAGTACACTTTTATAATGCCTATTAATCAATCAAACGTATGATGAGCTGCAAGATATTAATATTACATGTACACAGGACCATATTCTAAGCGTCGCTATTCTGGCGCAAACCGTGCAAGCGCAATGCAGCACTTCAAAATAATAATGAGCAGTCATATAACCTTTTGCTTACACAGTAATAATAATATAATAAGTACTTACTCAATTTTAATGCGGTGGCCGTAGATGACGCAATAGTTGTTTTAGGAATTATTTCAAGGATTTAATTTACAATAAGTAAACATATACGGTGTTATTACAAAAAAGTTAAATACTTGGTTTAAAAAAGGTTTCGTACGAAGCTCACCGCGCTCGCCCGGAGTAAGATCGCGTTATCCTTTTTTCGCAAGTGTGACCTAACCTAACCAAAGCGAGACAAAAGAGCAAGACGGCGACCATTCACCGAGAGATATTTTTAAAGCAAGCGTTTAAAACGTGTTTAACTTTTTTGTAATAACACCGATTGGGTTTTACCACTCTGACGTTCGATGTGCGCTCAATTATTATTAATTTTAAATTTATTTAATTTTAATTAATTAATATTATGAAAAATACAATTATTATTGCATACACACAGGGGGTTCAGCAGTTTGAATATAATGTAAAACGTTACGTTTACTTTGCTCCTAGTAACATTCAGGGTTTGTCACATCTGAGTATTCATTAACAACAACTGTCATGTGTTATTACCATCAATCGTTTTAGACTGCGTTCCAGTAAACGCTCACAACGCTCACGTCCGCGAATTTTCCTGTTCCACTTACTCTGGAGCGTTACAATCGTAAACGCTAGTGGAACGCATTTATGAGCGTTTTGAGCGTTCAGACAAATAATACAAATGGCGATCTTGAAAAAATAAAGTAAAAGATTTAAGAGGCTAAGTTACAATACAAGTTTTAACAATAAATTCTAATTAATAAATTGATTTTTGTATATTAAAAAAAACAACGTATAATTCAATCCCTTTACTTTCATTATTATATAAACATTAAAATCGCCTTTGTGGTCAAATAAAAAACATTAAATTACCATGAAATGATTACAAATTAATGTCTACATTGAATTTTAGGATTCACAACATTTTCCAATAGAAGAAAAATTGCCAACTTAATCAACATATTTCATCTATGTATTTCAGTACAATATGTTATTTAATATAAAAAGCCTTTATCGTATTAAATAATAACATTTGGTCCCCATCTTTATTGAAAACCCCGCCAATTTTGTCAACGCTGACATCGACTCACCTCCAGACATGGGACGTCGTGAGCATATGTTATGACGCCATCAATGGCGTTTTCGGTACGACCGCAACGATCGCAGTTGTCTAGTGGAACGGCGAAAAGGTTGTTGTGAGTGTTGCGAACGTCTAATGGAACGCACTCTTATTAGTTGCTGTACAATCGCTGTACATATGTAGGATGCTTAAGATTAGTCAACTGATTAACCAACTTACGCTCATTTAAGTCCACTAGAAGCCTATCATATTTTTAAAAGTCTGCATCTAAAATTGGTTGCTTAACACCCTTAACGACAGACGTACAACAAGACGGTCTTCTCAAAATAAGATTCAGAATCAAAGTAGTACAAGTACCATATGTGTTGATTTCAGTACAATTTTCTGCGAACAATTTGTAATTATTACTCATTTTACTAGGTTCCACGAAGATGTTGGCAACACTGATGTATTTGCACCCGTGTTCACCAGATAATCGATATTCACATAAACGCTGATTTGCAAGATATATAAACCCCTTCGCCAAGTATAGTTTTGCGCTCATTGATCAAATCAAATAGCACGCGATCCCCCCCTCCCTCCCCCCTTCAGTAAAACATTTCCGAATATTCTTCAAAATCACTCCCACAACAAAATATCCAGCAGCCGAGAGAAACATGTTACATATAAATACTTTTCCAAAACATATAGTAGATGGTAAGATTGAAGAGTGTAACACAATTTTATAAACTTTATCAGAAATATGCTCATACTTAAAGTATTTGTTAATTTTTTCCTTATCTAAGAAGAAATTATAGAATACAATTCGTATACAATCACTTTATTCTCTTGGTTTACAATCACATACAACGGTATACGTCGCTATCTTATAATCTACAAGTACTGCCAACAATTATTACCAAGAATAATCTAACAAACAATCATAGAGTAACAGTAAATTTCAAAGTACATTTACGAAATAAACTCTCTACAAATAAGATCTCTTATAGTTTTATCATAAATATTACCAATTAACAGATATCGAAAATTAAAGTTTTATTATATTTAAATAAATTTCTTTTTTGATTATGAATTTTGTCGTGAACAAATACGGTGTTATTACAAAAAAGTTAAACACTTTTTGAACGCTTGCTTTAGAAAGATCTCTCGGTGAATGTTCGCCGTCTTGCTCTTTTGTCTCGCTTTGGTTAGGTTAGGTTACACTTGTGAAAAAAGGATAACGCGATCTTGCTCGGGCGAGCGCGGTGCATTTCGTACGAAACCTTTTTTAAACCAAATTTTTTACTTTTTTATAATAACACCGATAAAGTTTATAAAATGGTTCGTATATATTCTAGTAGAAAATTGAACGCCAAAGTGCTCTCTATTGCTCAGTCAATTTAATTTAATCTTTCAGAGATATTCATTATCAAACTTTAATGCATATTCATTTTTACAGTTTGTGATAAATCGATCAGAAAATTCCGTTTTATTTTACGTTTGTATGACTAGTTTCAGGTGTGATCTTAAAGGTATATGAATGAAATCAAAGTTTTTTGTTGTAGTAAGAGGTGGTAACAATCAACTAATTCCAGGCAGAGGTGCAAATTAACGTCCACTAGATATTACAATTACATATTATGTTCATATAGCAATACTAATACACGTTTTCGCGGAGGACTTCAACTTGTAACTTAAAAGTAGTTTAGGGCAACATACAAGCTTTACTGCTTCCTTTATTTAGTCAGCTAGTGTAGTGTAGCCGGACCTAGGGACGGGTGGGGCTGGGGCCCCACCTTTCCTTTGCACAGGTCCGGCAGACGAGAAGGAGACGGGAGGTGTGTACCCGGCTGTCTCCTTACAAGACGAGGCACGGCGGCGGCACTTCTGCTGCTGGGCCAACCGCCGGGGCGGCACGATGAAGTCTATAGAGATCTCTTGCCGCCCCAACAATAGCGGAAGACGTACACCGTGGGGTTTTAGTCCGTGCGAGTGGGACATAACCCACCCTCTCCCCAGGGAGGGTGGGTATTCATAGGGGATTTCCCCACGTAAAAAAAAGGTAGTGTAGTAGATTCTCATAAAAAGTTAATAGGTGACGATTTATTAGTGGATTTTAAAAGATTGACAAAACCTAATGTAAATGTAGCAGTATAACTATGCAGAAAAATAAATATATGACGCTGTTAGTTTGTTGCTGAAGAAATAAAAGTATTTTCTGAATTTTACAATAATAATAAAACTAACAATGGATTTACTTATGTACAGTATAAATTTGATGTCACATTTATGTCGGTCTGAACCATTGTACAAAAGAATCCTAGTCATTTGTCAGTAAACAGAGTACAAAGATTGTCAATAATATTTGAACATTTCGAAAACAATATAGAGTATAGTTAATTATGTTTCCACAAATTTATGACTACTATTGTTTCTACAGATAAAATTATTTATCGCCAAGAAAATAACAATTGCATACAAAAATGAGTTTTACAATATCTATGGACCCCACTGAATACAACAAACTTGCATTATACCGTACAGAGAGAGTCAGAGACAGTGACCGGTCGGTCTTATATATATACTAGCAGTCCCGTCAGACGTTGTCCTGCATAAATAATTTAAAAAAAAATCCTTAACACGTGGTAATCATGCTATTGAATTGTAGCTTATATGACACGGTTGTCGGTTTACCATAGCAGTGCCATTTATTGATTACTTACTCAATCCAGTCGAAAAGTATCGACATCTGTTAGAATCTTTTGGAGTTAACAGATAATTGTGACTGTCAATTAATTATAGACAAATAATTTGCATTAAAATAAAATTGCGACTATAATTAAAGATCTAAGCTATCTTATCTCTCAAGTTGGACCAAACTGCATATTGCGTGCAAATTTGAAAGAAATCTTTTAAGCGGTTTAGGAGTCCATCGCGGACAAACATCGTGACAGGAGATTTATATATATTAAGAATAAAGAATAATATATATATAATAGAGACACGCGTAGTTCAATGTTTTTAGACACCTTCGCCCCATCGTCAATATTGCTGATAGAAACAACACGATCTCTGACCCTATCCAAGTATATTATAATTTAAGTCCACTAGCAAGGATGGTACCTAGATGCCCTGAAGGCGATCCAGTACTATAAAGATATTTATCATCGTCACTAATCTTCAATGGGTATCCGCTGTAAGCAGGGCCAGGTAATGTTATGAGGTTTCGGGGTTGGTATATACTTTCTCCGAAATCTGTAAGTGTTTCAGATGCTGTATCTGATTTAGATAATAGAGGTAAGTAGAAGGAAAATACAGGTGATCTGGTTTCTGTAGCCGAATAGAGTATTTGGGTCTGGAGTTCGTCGTGTTGCAGGAAGGTGATCGACAGCAAGGGTGCAGGTAACGCGACATCCACTAGGCACATCAGTATGTAGAGAGCGATTATCTGAAATACAATAATATGAATATACTAATTTGTTGATATGTACTAATAATGAACTGGTTCCTTGATTGCTTTCTTATCATTTGTTGTAGTACATAAGTTATATTAATAAGGAATGTATATAAATATATTCCGTGGTCAACGCATCTTCCCAAAATGTAATAAATTTGATACAATTCCATGTAGCTAAACAATTCGGATATATTTATCTATTTAATACCTTTAAACGAGCAATTCTTATATATTACTATATAATCAGAACGTATTATATTTCAATACTAGTTGTTACTCGCGCCTCCACACGCGTTCTTTTAATGCATTAAATAAATGTAAAATTGTGAGTAGATGTGTAAATTACAGAAATGCTGTTTCAAAAATATATGTAAGTACGACTCACACGTCGTTTACTGTAACATGTAACGTGTACATTAGTTATGTGAATTATGATTGCTCCGACCGATTTCGGCCATGGCGACAACTTTGACCCCTAATTAGAGAAATGGCGCTGGTGCGCTCGAAGATGGCTTATGTAACCTATCTTCGCGGCGAAACTCCGTGCACAATGAGGGCACGTTAGTACGCCGTTCACATAATTATACGTTATGGCAGCAGGTGGTCGAGCTTTTAACTCGTTGCGTTTGGTATCAAGGTCAGCTTTACGCTGAGCCTCAAACTCGCATACTTGACTGTTCACCATCCTGCGCCATTCTGACCGCTGTGCTGTCAAACGTTCCCAATGAGAAGGCTCTATGTTGCATTTCTTCATGTGTCGCTTTTGGACATCTTTGTACCGGAGGAGGGGACCGCCCTGAATCCGCTTGCCCTCCTCCAGTTCAGAATAGAAGATGCGCTTTGCCATTCTTTCCTCCGCCATACGAGATACGTGACCGCACCACCGAAGCTGTCGACGCATTAAATAAGTCTCAATGCCACCAACACTGGCACGTCGCAAAACTTCGGTATTTCGCACTTTATCGGACCATCTGATCTTCATGATGGTACGGAGGCATTATATTATGTGAATACTAACAGTATGTCGAATGGAATGGGATTTATCATCAGCAACATACCTGAAACTTTAAACTACTATATGCCACCTTCAGTGCTCACTTACACTATGTAAGAAAAATATTAAAATATAAATATTAAATTTTATTATATAGATATAATATATACCCATACTGTCGATATAATTATAACTTAATTATTAAAATTAAATATTGATTATTAAAATATTGTACAATGTATTGGTGCCAAAATGAGAAAACTCAATGAATAATCATATAAAAAGTACAGCTTCCAAATTCAAGAGTAACATTTTGTTTATTTTTAATAGTAACAGTATTCATGGCCAAACTAAGATATTAATATAGATAACGTGCCTGGATGACCGAGCCTAGCTCGGTTGTTTGAAAAGACAATTTTTATATCGGGCTGATATACAATCGATTCATGCTCTACGTTGAAGCATTTAGTGTAAAAACTGCATAAACCGCATTACACTCTGAAATATTAAAGCCTCTAGGATTAGTTTTATTTAGACATCTAAATAAAAGCTTTACCTATAGTTGGCCATACATTTTTATCCTGTACTTCTCTCATCATTACGAGTACATATCCCTGTTCGTAACGATATTGTGCTCTTTTTATAATGTAAAGGTTTTAGCGTTTGAACATATCTCATCAGATAACGTACACTAAGATGGTAAACAAGCTAAGGACAAGGGTCGGGTCCTTAAGTGCAGCTGCCATACCACACCAACGGAATAATGGCGAAAGATTTTCAACTTGAGGTAGTTTAGTGGGTGGTAGAGCCACGCTGAAGCTATTATTTGTTTCAGCATGAATAGGTCGGCTCGTCTGGGGTAGCACCACCCGACACACAGAAAACCGACGTGAAGTAACAGTACTTGCATTGTTGCGTTCCGTTTGGTCAGTGAGAGCGCCGTAGACCCGTCTCAACGGTGTACCGACAGACCGTGTTATTAGGATGGTAAGGTATCGTTCTAGCTAATCAACCTTGTAACGCCACCCCAACGATCCGCCCGGCGGAAGATGGCCGCCGGACTTCTACCTATAGAGAGGCAATTGGGTATACACCAACTGCCTCTCCTCGTCCGCCGGGCCTGTGCAATTAGGGGATGAGCCCCCCGACTACTTCCCCTCAGGTCCGGCTACGGTGGCAGGAGGAGTTGGGCAAAGCGCCGCCTCCTCCTGCCGGTCCTCCGTTGACGAAGACGGCCACTGAGGGGGTCCGCCTCGTGGGTCCTCTCTGCCGCCTCTTTTTGTGAGATGACTTCCTCGCAAAAGGAGGCCATTGCTCGCCACGCCTGTTCGCTGCCGAACATGGCCGAAACGACGTCCGGCAGCGACAAATTCCCTCCCACCACCGCCGCCAGAGTGTGGCGCTCTCTTTCCCACGCAACACATATGGAGAGAGTGTGCCGCGCGGTGTCTACCTCAGCGCCTCGTGACAGGTGGCGGTCGGCTCCCTTAGAGCGAACCGGTACAGGTACCACCCGAAATATACCACCAGACTCTATCACTGACGGGGTAATTCAGGGAATGGATTACTACATCCCATCCTCTGTGATACCAATTGGTAATAAGAAGCAGCCGCCAGCCGTGGCTTAATAAGCCATGCTCTGAATCTACAGATTGCAGGGAAACAGCTTTCAGAAAATGGTTTTTAATACATGCTCGCAAGGACCCAGAGGCTCCTCACCTTAGGAAATATAACCTCAATTCTTAATTAATCAACAATCAATTAATAAAATAAAATGTACTAACAAAAGTAAATGATTAACCAGGTAAAAGAGATTGATTATAAAAAAACAAACTGACAAATACATCTATAATTAAAATATTAAAAGTCATTATCTCGTCCAGTAAAATCGAAAGTAAACAAATCTCAGAGCTGGGAGATTCAAGGCGTGGAATTAAAAAAAAAATGAAACGGAAAGTATTAATGCGGGAAAATAAAAGAAAAAAAAGAGTTCGCTTAGCTAGACTTCGGAGTTTCTGCCTCGAACACAAGACTCAGCGGAGAAACAGAGTGATGCACAACCGATGGAAATCGAGCTGCTGGCAGCAGGAAGAACCAACGAGTCAGTCCACAATGCTCGCTGCAGTCGATCGACTATTTTTTTACCCTATTTATTACCCTCGGCAGACTCGACTACTCTCAAGGAGTATTTCGCGACAAGCATACTTCCACTAGTCCTGGTCACGCGCTCGGGTCTACCCGAAGATGTTGATACGGAGACCCTCACCTCTGAGAAATGTTGTGTTTCTCTTCCTTGCTTCATTCAGAAACAGCGGCTTACCGTGCTCCTCCATCACGGGACCTCCAATACATGGCAACAGGTGCCCCGCACCTGCCGCCTGGAGATTATTTAGGGAGGCATGCGGTGAAAGAGACCTCCACCACACCTCCTTCCTCGACCGATTCTCCTACGGCGAGGAGCAGGAGCATCGGCCGATCTCACCCTCTCACGTTCGGCGTCCTCTTTTTTGGTCATGACGCACTCACAAAAAGTGAGAACGGCATCCCATGCCCTATCCCGATCAACCATAGCTCGGACCAAAGCGGGTAACGGCAGATCATCACCTACAACAGCCACTAGGGCACAACGTTCTGCTTCCCACGCAGGGCATTCGTCCAACGTGTGCTGGGCTGAATCCATCTGGCTTGTGCAATGGTGGCATTCAGGCGTTAGCTCTCTTCTCGCGATCTGGTCCAGATACTTACCAAAACAGCCGTGACCGATCAGTATCTGCACTAAACGGAAAGTGAGCGAACCATAACGTCGTCATACCCATTGTTCGTGGACAGGGAGAATCGCCTCAATCGTTCTAAGGCCGGCTGGAGGTGAGGCCAGGAATTCACTCCATAGCCTCAACTCGGTTTATCGCAGGAGGATCCTTTGAGCCTCCATTTCCCTGAGGACCATACTTTCTCCTCGATTGAGCCTCTCAGTGCGCCAGAGATACATCTCCGCCTAGGAGTGAGCAACTATTCCCCAAGGGGTGGAGCTTGCAAGTAAGCACCCTGCGCCGTATGACACAGTACGATAGCCTCGTACTACCTGAAGAGCCATTATCCGCTGTATCCTCTTTAAAATGGCAGTACTACATGGCATCAGGGCATCGTGCCATACTGGGGCACCATACAATGCCATAGAGCGCACCACTCCCATGTAGAGAGAACGGTAGGCCGAGCCAGCTCCTCCTAAATTCGGGAACAAACCAGCAAGCGCAGAGGCACTGCGCATGACCTTGGGGTCCAACTCCCTAAAATTCGCCTCAAAGTTCCACCTGCTATCTAGAACGAGGCCCAAATACTTCATGGTGGACCTCACGTCTATACGGACACCACCAACAACGATGTGAGAGCCGGAAGGCGGTGCTCTGTGGGGTCCGTGGAAGCAAATTGCTTCCGTCTTGTTGAGGGCCACCTCGAAAAGAGTATTTCGCCTGCTCCAACGCAACCAAGGGGTAATAACAATGTATATAAAAAAACCCCGAACACCTGAAAGCGACATTCGGTTCAGAAAATTATTCGCCACGCTGATAAGTATGATATGAAAAACGTGAGGGAGGTATAATTAAGAAAATTTGAGCCGTCACGGGACGCCTGGCACATGTGAAGTATCGAAATTGTGCGAATCGAACGAATCTCTAATTCTCGAATTCTCAAATTACACTATAGGTATGCGTGTTCAGTGTGGCAAGAGAGATTGCGCACAGTCGCTTGCGCATCTGGCCACGCTAACAATCAGAATCAGCTATTGGGAATCAAATATACATTGTATAAAATCTTTATTATTCCGTGTTGGTAAACAAATATTAACTTACGAAGAGATGCTCACAGTTCTCACTCAGATTGAAGCCGTGTTAAATTGTCCTCCTATGTATTTTCAAATCATTCATCATTTCATTTTCCTATATGATCTCTGCTCATTTTCTTTCTACCGCACTGCTAGCGTCAGAATGCTGCACTTGATCTTACTGAGGGGCAAGCCAAGTTCACAACCCGTTTTTCTTTAATAGATTCGCTTGTGCAATCGTTTTGGAAGCGTTTTAAAACAGAATACCTTCACAACTTGCAAACTTGTGAGAAATGGAACACTCCTAGTAGACTTCTGCAGGTAGGGACCATAGTTTCAATGAACATTGAAACCGCACCGCCACTACAATGGCTATTAGGTATTATTACCAAGTTATACCCTGGTAAGGATGGTGTAATGCGTGTTGCTCAAGTGAACATATAGGCCGCAACGCACAAGTATTTTCTTTGCCCATTATTTTATTTTCTATTGAAGGGATCCTTCAAAGCTGGGGGGAATAGGTAGTTATTTTAAAAGAAGTTAGTTATGTTGTTCACCACGCGAAGGTGCCTCCTGTTTCTCCTCCCGCGCCTATCCCCTCCTCAGCATACCGGGCATACAGGGCATTGGATCGTCCGACCCGAACATGTGTCGCCCGTATCGCTATTGAAAGCACGCGACTAAGCGACTTGTATCGCCTGCACCGCTATGTAACGCATGCGTCGTAGTGATTGATATAAACGCTGGAGCATTTAGTATATGTACCGCGAGAAATCTATGAACGCTATGTCTTGGACAAAAAGTTTCTCCACCGCCCCAGTGCTAAAACCAGCGATTGGACTCACTCACTATATATGCCAAGTAAATGTGTATGTTCGTATTACCAAGCTCAATCGATTATATACTTTTGGACCCTGCGATTAAGCATATGTCCGTTATTACCCTTACCCTCGCAAAAAAAAAAAAAAAACAAAAAATACAGTCCACATCTCTCTCAAACTCGCATTAATGGAGGTGAAAGGAGTCAAGGCTTTGACCAACTTTTGACGGCCTATTACCATCAATACCAAAAATTCAAATATTTTAATGAGTTGCCAATTAGTAAGTTCAAGAGCCATCCATATAAAGTGAATTTGTATGTCAACTTTTGAACGATGGTAATCTCTGGAAACAACACCCCTTTTTTATGCATCCAATACAAACGAGTGTAAATATAATGCATTGGTAAATATAATGCATTGTTATAAATACGTAAGATAAAAAAATAAACCACACGAAGTTTTACTGGTTAAAATGAAAAATATTAAAACAAAAAGTTTTAAAGACTGTAACCCGAGTACGGAAAAGGCCACTAAAACAAGTAGTAAACAAGGTAGGTGCTATTTGATATCATCATCTTATAGAATAAAACAAGTCTTTTGATGTTATATATTGTTACTTATTTAATTGTATTGAAATTCTCTGTCACTTGCACATTAATATTATTGTAACTCGATCCAATTGTCATATAATTTGAGTAAGGAGAAAAAGAATAATTTTAATTATTGTGTGTGTCGTGTGTTACAAAGCGAAACGACACGATCTCTGATCCTATCCAAACCTATTATACGTGTATGATGCGCGCGCTCCAACACTGTATAGATATCTATCGTCATTTTCATTTTGCGATGGGAATGTGCTGAGAATAGGACCAGGTAAAGTTACAATTTTTTCGAGTTGATATGTTCTTTCTCTGGGGTTTTCAAGTGCTTCAATTGCACTATCTAATTCAGATAATAGAGGTAAGTAGAAGGATAACACAGGTGATCTGGTTTCTGTGAGTGAATAGGATATCTGGCTCCGGAGTTCATCCTGTGGTTGTAGGAGAGTGATCGACATCAAGGGTGCAGGTAACGCGACATCCACTAGGAACATCAGTATGCAAAGAGCGATTATCTGAAATACAATAATATGAATATACCAATTTGTTGATATGTACTACCGGTAAACTGGTTCCTTGATTACTTTCTTATAATTTGTCGTACTAAATAATTCATATTAAAAAAGGAATGTATATAAATTAACTCAGTGTCCAATACAGCTTTTGCAAAATATAATAAATATGGTACAAATCGCATCTACTTAAACATTTTGAATATATATGTCATAGTGGGAGCCTCCAGCAGTCGGAGCATTCAACGGACGACATTATTAACACATAAATAGTTACGCGTCGTCGTCGCAATCTTCTCGCGCCCCGGAGGGGCGCGGGGAATCCGTACCAGGGCTAGGCCCTCTCACGGTGGCTTCTCTCGCCTCCCGCCGCGCGGGAGTGTCTGTGATTGATTTGTCCATGCCGCGTACGGTCCGGGGTTTTCTGCGCGCCTTACGGCGGTTGTTATTGTTGTGGTGACTTGTTAGTGGTCATCAGCTGAAGGCTCCCGGCCATCGATCTTGTGAAGCGCGTACAGGGCCTTCAGGCATTTCTCAATCGTCTCGTCGTTGTCTGCGCTGGCCAGTGTTTTTAAAAAGGCGTCTCTGATGATGTTCGGGGAGGGGTGCGCCGCCGAGTCAGACTGCTGGGTAGTCTCAGGCGCTCCTGTTGTTCCTCCTCCGGGCTCTGGATTTCTTGTCTCGGGTTCTCTCCTTCTCGTGTTCCTCCTGCCGCGTCCGACGTCACCAGTTCGGACGGCGGTCCCGGCGCAGCGGTTGCGCGCCTCGCGGCGGAACACCGGACATGCTCGGGCGTTGTTGGAGGGGTGCGGCCCCCCGCAGTTCGCGCAGGAAATAGTTACGCATATTTATTATATAATCTTATTCGAATTATCATAGTTTGCTAACGGCGCCTTCTATTATCTTCTAAGCGCCATCTATTGTTTTCTATGTTAATCAATACCGACAGCGTATTGTTAATGCACTTCTATTGATTATTCTAATATTTTTTTATGTGGTTAATTCTGAATTATCAAGGAATTTAGATTAGATTAAACTGTTCATAACTTCTAAGAATTCCACCTGTTTATTTACATAAGCAATAACAGAAGTCACTACCAGTGTCAAGCCACACGACGCGTGACACCATCTTAAGAAAATGTAGCGTCGCGCGATATAATTTCTATCTTGATTTGATTCCAGATTTAAAGCAGACTAAATTACTGTCTCGATAATTAAAATCGTATTTGTGTAATTGTAATAGAGTTATTCTAGATTTAAGTAACATGTGGAACCTGATGTGCAGTCGAGATAAGTTGCTATTTAAAATGAATAACAATGTAATTAAAACAAATTAGCATCGTACAATGTTATTAGTGTTACTTTATAGAATAATTAGTCGATGTGAAATGAGTTTTAAAGCAAGTAAGGATTTGTAAAGTATGTACTTCGGTTGTTACAACAGTGAATTATTTAAGAAGATTAATGAAAACGTAATTAATTCAGTGTATGATGTTAAAATAGTTGTTTATTTATAATTAGAATTATTAGCGAACATAAAGTGTTTGTGTTCAAAATCGTAGATTAAGTAATTCGTTAAACTAAGACTTCCTGCACACTTCCTTCACATGGATTGTCAGTAGACACAAAGAGATCGTGACATCATTATTATTATTGTCGCTAAGTAATGATTATTGTCTTCAAGAGCATTGTTGCTATGAGATTATTGGAAAATTATTATTCAAAGGAAAAGTGTATTCGAAGAAGTCTCAGTTTCATTTCATTGTCTGTCGAGTTGTGAAAATACATACAAATCGAGGACAATGCCATCCGTATGTTTGCTCTACTAAGGCTCTCTATCTAGGCACTAAAATATCAATTCTGACATATATTTTACCGTTTAATTTACAATTTAACTCTATCAATTGATATTTTATAATGTAAACTATACTGACTGGAAACCTCTTTAAAAAGGGAAATGAACTTCGTTCCGTCCGGGAGTCCATAGACCCCTCAAGCTTTTTTACATTACCGTCAATATATGTAGGTTAGTTTTTATTTTAATTAAACCAGGCAGATGTTCTAGGGTCTAGGTTTATTTTAAAAGATTTCTCACATACCATCTGTGTATATGTTTGAATGAGTCTCTTGGTAGTTTGGATCCACAATTGGAACCGTAGGTGTGGCTGTAATCGGGTTTTAGGTTTATTATAAATTTTCACGTTTTAAAATACAATTGAAACCGGTGATAACCGATTTAGTGCATACGAAATTGCACGCGTCAGCTAGTATTAGAATAAAGATAAGAATGTATGAAACGTATTTGAGGCGATAGGTCACTTTCTTTTATTTTAACTTATACATACAAAAGTAAACCTTATTACATTTACTCCACATACATTGTTATATCTCAAAAGGATTAGACAGCGTTTTCAATGAAAACTCCCAGGCGGTTTGACTTTTTCCGACATGTCCAACAATTATCGTTATAGTACAACCAATCTACACAAGACCTTCACAAATTTATATTTATTCACAAATTTATATTTACTAAAAGTTCCTCATGAAATACTTTATCCATTGATGAAAACCGTATGAAGATCTGTTAAGTAGTTCTTGAGTTTATCGCGAACAAACAGACAGACGCGGCATGGGACTTTGTTTTGTACTACGTAATGATATGATGTATTTTTCCTTGACTGTATTTTTCTCAAACTTGTACAATATACCATGTATTACGAGACAGGGATGAAGCACGTTTCATTCCGTTACAATTGTTTGTACTATACTCGTAATTAGTCCATGCCCTAATGGCGGTACCACTTATCCATACATTTATATAATTTATAATATTTTAAGCACCGTAATGACGTTGTAATAACAATAATAATGTATATTCTAAGTAATAATAATAATTATACATATTGTAATAATAATAATCAGAGACATTGCGTAACATATGCAAAATACACGAGTAAATTTATATAATTAAAATAAAAATACAATACGACATGCATGATTCACGAACATATGCGAAACAGAACATTTATATAAATTATTGCAAAATAAATATGTAATCATACGAGACTTATTTGTCTTCAACAGACAGATTACCGTAGAGTTGCTACTTTTTTAAAATGTAAAACATCTATAGGCTCGGTTAACCTGATCGTTGGCTTGGCGATGTGGCGACACAAAACACGACTTTGCACACCAGATTAGGCCCCCCTCGGCAGCGGTTCAAGCCTAGGTCCGTTCCCTCGGCTTGAAGCCCTTGAGTGCGCTGCTCACGCGATACAGTGACACAAAGCCTTACATTACTGGTACAACGTCATGCACATTACCTATACACAAGTGCACGCCTACACGCTTACACGCTGTTTTTCTTTTTCAGAGAAATAAACGACAAAGAGTTCTACCCTTATTTTTCCCAACCTTATCCTGTCCTATATAATTTAGAGGATTTTTTCCGACAGAAAATACATATAGGAGTTGTTGAGGCACACATGCTTGGCACACATGCATGTTTCAGTAACTCATATACGTATACCTAGGTAGCTTAGCTTAGGTTAGCTCTGGTAGGTCGCGATTTTTGCACAAAACGGGCGACAGCCCAAGCCGAGCCTTGAGTTAGTCGCCCAAACATCCTAAATCGGCTGAGTGCCTTCAGCGCTCGCTTCAATCGGTGAAGCTGTAAAGACCTTTCCAGGTCAACAGCGTTCTCATTACGAAAAGTTTACAATAGAAAAGTTTTGTCGCCAATGTTCATACCACATTGAAAACACCGGTTCTCGTCCGATCATCGAAGTTAAGCAACGTCGGGCGTGGTCAGTACTTGGATGGGTGACCGCCTTGTGATATTGCGAGACGTTGGCTTTTTGCTGCTTAAATTAATCTTCAGTATTTTTTTAAATGACCATATTTTGAAATCAGGTTTAATATAGTATTTGTATTTTGTATAAGTTATATGTATAAAAGAACAGATTAGGACAGGAATCAGCTATTGCATAGTCTAAAGATAAAGCTTTACAAATTTGTTCCATAAAATAATAATTGCTTGTTTTATTAGATAAATTTATAAATTTCCATTTTTATTAAATACACAATACAAAAAAATTACTATATGCTGGCGCGGTGTATTTAGCGGCATTTATCATAAGTAGATAGGTCGTCGGCGCGTGCCACCTAACACTAGTAGAACGAGTGGCCGACAAAACAGCTTCAATCATAGGTTTATACAGATAGGATTGTAAATGTTTTTGAGTATTTCGTTAACAGTGCACAGTTCGTCTTTTAACATGTATATTTGGAAATGTGACGTCACGAAATTTAGAACCCTCCGACTCCCTTAACGTGTGAAGTTATTTTTAAATAATTTAGATATAGCAAATAAATGTTCCAACGCTTAGTGGCAGCGTATTCGTACATAACATTGATGTTTCACATATGCCAGGCGACCCGTGACGGCTGAATTTTTTTTTCAATTGGGTATAAAATAATATTTTATAATAGCATGCAGTTTTTATTTTTGTAATCTTATAAATATACATATAAACTGGTCGAAGTCTGTCCTACGTACATTCAAAAAATACTGGATAGATTTCGATTATATGTTTTTAATTTTACTTCAAAGACATTTGCTTCTTATCTGAAGTATGTAGTATGTATGTATCTTAAATTTAAAAAATGTAAGAAACTACAATTTTGATGAGAACCATCTATAGGTGAGGATTAATCTGATTGTTGGCGTGGCGACGCAAAACATGAACTTTGCACTATAAATCATATACTCGAAAACATTTGCAACCCTATCTATATATACATGAAATTCAAACTGTTTTGTGGGCCACTCGTTCTACTCGTATTACGCCGTACGCCCCAGCGTCCTAGCGCCCTTTGATATATGCCGCCAAACACACCACGTCTACGCCTAGCTTAATTTTTGTATTTAATAAAAATTAATATTTATGTAATAAAATAAATAAACAATCATTACTTTATGGAACAACTTTGTAATGGTTTTTTTTTTATTAAGCCATAGCTGATACCTGTCGTAATCTGTTCTCTTATGCATATAACTTATACAAAACAATTTCTATGTTTCACATCTGTTAGGCGTCCCGTCACGGCTCATTTTTTTATTATCAGAGCGTTACAACATCCGACGGGCTCGCTAGTCTTCTTTTTATATATAAAAACCAATATTTGTATGCTGGTCCTCTATGCATTCAAAAGCTACTGATCAGTATGTGATAATAATTTAGTAGTGTTCTGTGGATGCCCGAGATGGTTCCTAGCCCAAAAATCTATATATATAAAAGTTTTTTTAAATAAATTAATGAAATTGTTTGCCTTAAAAAATGAAAGGTTTTTTGTTCTTATTGAAACTTTTGACACTACATTTCAATTTTATTTTGAGAAATTTGAATTAAATGTTAGTTGCCTTATATAATCCCATTTGTATGAATGTCATTGTTTAGGAATTTATGTAGTTCTGGCATGGATACGAGGACATAGTGGGATCTAGGGTAATGAAGCTGTTGATTTTTTTGCTAAATAAACTATCCAGACTGGATATTTTGATCACTATAAAACTTATGTTCAGGATTTATCAACCTCAAACAAGACTGATTTGCTTCTATAATGGAACTCAAACACTCAACTACCCAACGAAAATTCAACGTAGAATTTATGCTTTCATTTAGGATAACTTTCCTGGTAAGCCATAGCTTAATAAATTTCGTGACTATTGCAAGTTTGCTGCGTCTATTATCTGTAGATTGAGGATCTATCTGTAGACGTATACTCTCCATCTCCAGTCCATCTTGCAAAGTTCATAATTCAGGGCTAACTCAATATGTGAATGTGGATGAAGGCACGCTAGAACACATTTTTTTTATTTACCCAAATTTAGTATGTTATTGTATGATATGTTACCTAACAATATACGTCCGTCTGATTTTAACAAAGGTACAAAAGTGTGTATTTTCTCCTTGTGTCAATACTCTGGCTAATTTTAACAAAATTAAACTTGAGTTATAACACAATAACTAACAGTAATTATTATATAAATATACATCTATCTAATCTAATACCTTTAAACGAGCAATTCTTGTATATTTTTTTATTTGTATATATTCAGGATCTCGGAAGCGGCGTCTGCAATTTCCGTGAAAATTAGTATGTAGATGGTTTCGAGGACGATAAATCGATCTAGCTAGATTTCATTCATAGAATTAACTTTTTTTAACTGAGTTGTCAGGCAATGAAAAAATATACCTAGAATATAAAGGTAAATTTCGCCGGCGCTGTCCTAGCAAAAAATAACTCAGATGGAAATCGGCTGCTTCGAAAATCCGTCTAACCCCAGTTAGAATTCCAGTGACATTAAAAGATATACCTTTTTTAAATTTTTTTTTTTTATTGAAAAAATAATTTTATTATTATAATTATAAGAGAGATATTTTTTTTTGTAAAAAATGCTAATTTTGTAAGGCAAATCTAATAGTTCATTTTCTGATATTTCATTTCATCTCTTATGACTGACTTGACATTGATAGAATATATATCTATGAAACTCCAATATTAAAAAGTAGAAGTTGACTACTACCTACTGATCCGATTTTGAAAATTCATTCTATATTAGAAAGGTATATTAAATTATTTTTTATTTCACTAAATATATATTTTCAATAATTGACTTAAGCGCTCGCCTTAGTAGTCCGGTGAAGCTGTTAAGACCTTACTGGGTCAATAGCGTAGACATTTCGAAAAAAAAAAAATAATTGACTACAATAAACGTAATTAAAATTATAAAAATTCTATAATATGGTGTGCGTTGTTGGAATTATTTCAAATAAAATAATAAAATCCATGGAATTTTTTTTGGGTTTACTTTACAAAAAAAATACGAGACGCCATGTTTCTAAGTTATATATCTCATCCAAAAAAAAAGTTTTATATTAAAAAGAATATAAATGTTACAATTACAGATTACTAAAGTTATTACATACAAGTTTCATGTATTTACAAATTTTTATTAAGGCTAGATAAATAAAAATGAAAATTTCATGAAGATAGTGTAAACTTGTACAGCATGTTAATTGATGAGGTTAGTTTGAAGACAACGGGATATAAAAACTATAAGACGGTAAAATTATTGCGTTGTTCCGAGGATGGTAAATAGGGTGCAGAGGTGAGGACCAGAGGAGCAATCCGAAGAATACCGGAAGGACATTTCTTGCCAATATATATAGGATAGCTTGAAATCACAATTGGACCCCTTTGTGTCGCTACAACCGGGTTCTAGGTTTTTTAAGATTTTTCGCGTAAAATTGGAACCGGTAATAATCGATTTACCGGGTCTGCTAGTAAAATATAATTTTCTTTTATCATATAAATGAGAAAAAATATTTACCTTCGTTTGAACGCTGGAAGCCATCCTGACAAATACCGGGTTGAGGAGACGAGAACGTTCTGATGCGTTATAAAAAAAACTGAATGAGTATCCGTTTTACAAACTGTTTTCAACTCAGTAATTATTGAGTTTTTTATCTATACATATAATAAAAATGAAGCGTCCGTATGTAATAAAAAAATAAAAAAATAACCGATTGGATATAAAAGTTTAGTAGGTGGTAGAGCCTCGCTGAACCTATTTTTGGTATCAGCATAAATGGGTCGGCTCCTCCGGGGTAGTACCACCCCTCTCACAGATAACCGACGTGAAATAACAGTGCTTGCATTGTTGTGTTTCGTTCGGTCAGTGAGAGAGCCGGAGGCCCACGTCCCTTCCTCTTTCCTTCTTTCTCTTTCCTTCTCCTCCCCCTTCTTCCATATACAGGCTGGCAACGCACTTGCAACGTCCCTAATGTCGCTAGTGTCTATGGACGGTGGTGGTCACTTAACATCACGTGACCCACCAGTTCGTTTGCCTCCTTTGATATATTTTTAAGAGATCACTTGCACGTTTTTGCTTTTCACCAACATTTAGGTGTCACTTATACACTAAGGGATCACTTAAATTTACGGACCCAAATATCAGACACTTATTCTTAAGTGGCAGTTATTTGTGAACTACATACATTGACATAACTTTAAAATGGAAGAGTATTATGGTGATTTTTTCAAAAGTTTAGAAGTTATTCAGGATGTTGAGGTAATTTTAAACCCAACTTTATTAAACAGGCCACGTACATATCGTGTAAGACCTGAATATTTCATTAAATATGATGACATCGATTTTATAAGAAGATATCGTTTATCAAAAGAAACTGTAATATTTTTATCAGACAAAATAGAAATTTATTTAGAATTTTAGGATAATTGGTATGTACAAACTGTGATTCTAGTAAAAATTATGTAATTTAATAAATCATTTCTTGAGCTAACTTTATTGGCTCATTTCTTATTTAAAAATCTATTCTCATAAATAGATCAGTATCATCGTTAAATCAATTATTGATTGCACTACAATTTTGTGCAACGGGTAATCATTTGCTAGCAGTAGCAGACATGGGCGGTATCAGCGTCGCCACTTGTAACCGAATTATAATAAGGGTTTCAGACGCTATTCTCACTTTAAGGCAAGAATATATACAATTTCCAAAACAGAAAGTGAACAGGCCAAAGTAAAAGCAGAATTTTGTCGGATTGCCCAGTTTCCAAATATTCTGGGTTGTATTGATTGTACACACATAAAGATACAGTCACAAGGTATAAACCATTTTATTTCATAGAATTATACATATATGGACAGTTAATTAGTAACTTTCGATTGTATCTGTATTCTATACTAATATTATAAAGAGGTAAAGTTTGTGAGTTTGTGATGTTGTGATATTGTAGGGGGTAATCTCAGGAACTACTGGTCTGATTTGATTAATTCTTTCAGTGTTATATAGCTCATTCATCGAGAATGGTTATAGGCTATATATCATCACGCTAAGACCAATAGGAGCGGAGCACAGATGAAAAATGTTTCAAAATCGGAATGTTTTTCCTTTTGAAAACGCGAACGAAGTCGCGGACACAGGCTAGTCATTAATATGATTGTGTTGAAGGTGGCAATGATGCAGAACTATTCAGAAATAGAAAAGCATATATCTCAATAAACATACAGACAATTAGCACGGCAGATTTATTAATATCTGATGTTGTTACACGCTGGCCAGGATCAACTCATGATTCCTCTATCTGTCAAAATACCCGACGTTGTGCTAAGTTTGAAAGAGGTGATTACAAAGATGCTTACTTGCATAAAACTAAATTGAGTTCATTACATAATTTATAAGTCAAGGACAACTAAACTAATTATTAGTCTATATCTATTAGTCTATTTTAATTTAGACTAGCTGTAAACCGTGGCTTTCCCCGCAGTGCTATCTCAAAAACGGTTTGACCGATCTTCACGAAAATTTCATTGGCAGATAGCTCTGACCTTATAAAAAGTAATTCAAGCAATTTTTGTTTATACTAGCTATTAAACGTGGCTTTGCCCGCAGTGCTATCTCCAAAACGGTTAGACTTCTCTTCACAAGATTTCACTGGCAGATAGCGAACCTTATAAAAAGTAATTGAGGTTATTCTATTTTAGACTAGCTATTATATATACCCGCGACTTCGTCTGCATGAAATTTAGCAAGATTTCAACTCATTCTTTATTTTTAATTAGAGAAATAATTATCAACTTATTGTTTACAATTCGACATTGTAATTATTAGTAACTTTAAAGATGGAATTGCTCTACCTAATAAGATCTTAGACCATAAACGTATTACGTAAAGAATTCTATGATACAATTACTGGGTGTACTGGGTGTAAGGGGTGTCGAGTAACATCTTAAGACTTGAGACACCCAAGCCAACCTCACCTGCACGTGGTGCACCCTGCTGATCAACGAACGAGGCAATGGCGATAGCGGGGTGGTAGGGTTTTACAGCCCGACTGGGTCGCAACCACCATGTACATAGCGAAAAAGCCCGTCATAGTGACTCGCTTTTGCGCGTCGCGTTTCGGGATCAGCCTGTGCATATCCAGTACCGGGTGACTTTTGTCATTATGGCCGGCATGACAGCGGCGACCGACGATGGATGATCTGTCTCTTGGTGGTCGCCACTGTTTCTGGATTGTACTATGCTTACCATCAGGCATAGTGCAGTCACTTTGTCGTGCTACAATAAAAAAATAATTAATCCATTTTTAAAAAAACGCGTGCGGACCTGCGGGTACTGCTACTATTTAATATATAAATAAGAGTTTTGTTCAGGAGCATGTGAACAAATAAAAAGATATTAATTATATTTAAATTATGTAAATCGTAATACGACGCTTTGCATACTTCGCAATATAAAGCTAATTTATAACTTCTGAATAGTTTTTCATATCCTATCTCATCATATTTTTAGTTAATGAGTTAGATGGGTGTTATGAACATCTTCGTATTATAATATTTGTATTAATAAAATATAGTATTAAACTGAACATTTGTTTTGCGACTTCGGTGGTACATCTAGTTTTTCTCCTATAGCCTTAACCACCACCTTACCAGCCTGCTCCAATTTTCGGTATCTCGGTTCAATGATACAACCTACATACTGTAGGTGGTAGAGCCCCGCTGAAGCTATTTTTGGTTTCAGCATGAATGGGTCGGCTCCTCCGGGGTAGTACCACCCCTCTCACAGATAACCGACGTGAAATAACAGTGCTTGCATTGTTGTGTTTCGTTCGGTCAGTGAGAGAGCCGGAGGCCCACACCCCTTCCTCTTTCCTTCTTTCCCTTTCCTTCCCCTCCTCCTTCTCCCATATACAGGCTGGCAACGCACTTGCGACGTCCCTGATGTCGCTAGTGTCTATGGACGGTGGTGATCACTTAACATCACGTGACCCACCAGTTCGTTTGCCTTCCTTTGATATAAAAAAAAAAAAAAAAAAAAACAAAACAAAACGACTGTGGCATTGATAAGGACGTGAGGAATACGATAAATGTAGGATAGACGAAATGGCGAAATGTATTTGGGATAACTTGTGACCCACGAATGTCTTTGAAACTTAAGGGGAAGGTAAGATAAGACCAGTCATGTTGTATGCATCTGAGTGCTGGGCTACGAAAGAGACGGATGAGAGAAAATTACATGTGGCAGAGATGCGAATGTCAAGGTGGATGTGTGGTGTGACTAGACTGGGTAAGATTAAAAATGAGTAAGTATATCAGAGGCAGTTTGAAAATAGCACCAGTAACAGAAAAGTTGAGGAGTAATAGGTTAGCATGGTATGGGCATGTCATAAGGAGAGGTGAAAACCATGTAACTAGAAAAGTGTTGAGTATGATAGTGGATGGATATACGAGTAGAGGAGGATTGAAAAAGGTATGGATGAACTGTGTGAAAAATGATATGTCCGTAAAAAGTGTGAATACTGAGATGACATCTGACAGGAGAGAATGGAAGAAAAAACATGTTGTGCTGACCCTACCTAGGTGGGATAAGGCTATGATGAAGATGATGATTAATAAAAAACAGATTCTATGATGTTGTGATTCGAAACAAACTATGAAATGAAACCCATACAATTATAGCAAATACAAGGGTGACTGGTTGAACACTCGAAATTTAGATAGAGGGTACTCGTACTCCATTTTCGCTCTGAATTAATTAAATTGCAAACATTTTACCTAATTATTTAGAGAAATACGAAACTCATATTTAACCCCATACGCGCCTTTGCTTATACGAGCACGTGGCAGGACAGTGTCAGTGTTCGGCGGGATGGGCTCAGTGAAGCATGAAAGAACTTGCTGTCAACAACCACCAACCCAAAGTTAATTTTTGTAAATAGCTATGCAATGTTCCATGTAACACACGAGGTAGTCAGAATATCAAAAAATTATTAAAATATGTGTAATTAAATAGTGCAATTCCATAAAATGTAGGTAAATTGTTGTTATGTCGGTGCAGCGATAAAATGGCGTCCATGTAGCAGTATGATATCATTCATAGTGACGCCATGGTTACGATTTGATATATCAATCCTTCATGAACAATCGAATAAAACGTTAACCAATACAGAAACAGAACACTAACTATATTTACAACGGTTCCGTAAGTATGACTTGCTCAACTCCCTGAGCGAATATGCCTAGCACCTAGTCGTGGATCGCCTTTTCAGGCATCAAGATACATAAACAGCCGATACCTCCAACCAATGGCGTCTTACATCGGGGGTAAATAATGAACAGCCGACAACTTCAACCAATAGCGGTTGAGGTCATTAGTAATACCCCTGATACAGTCAATAGCGAGGTATCACAGGTCAATAGAGGCTCCTCGAAAGGTATGATTCATTTTCAATTTTTTCAAATTTGTAATACATGTCTTTTCGGTCGATTTTTAAATTAAATTTACATAATAATGACAGTGATATTACACCGTTTAGTACCTCGTACCATAGTTCTTTAGTTTTTTCTAAACCAGGTAAAAAAGTCTGAAGAAATAAGAGATAATAGCTCGTATCCTTATCGAAGGTTATTAACCCTGGTCGCATCCTCGAAGGATTTAGTGGCCATCAAACCTAGGTACGATACCATACCATAAGACTTATACCCATACTTTTGAAAGTTTTAGAATAAACTTTAACTAAGGTTTTCTTTCTTGTTTATTAGTGTTTGTTTTGATATTATTAGTTTATATGTTCAACGTGACCATGAACTATCTTGTCCTTGATATATTTTAGATATTATACAATTACTTTAAAGAGTGATACATTCAAGTTGGACTATTATTCAGTCATTTCCGTGTTGTGAATGATTGAAAATCTTATAACCTAAATCGTAACAAACATAAAAGTGGTGATCGGGAGTGTTTAAACAGTGATTCATTGTTATCCCGAGTATCCACAGCATATATGTGAATGCTAACCTCAGCCAAGCCTTCGGGATTATAATGATGTGTATGGTGATTATAGCAATAAAAAATAATCATAATCATTTGTGTAACCAGCGCCATCTTCTGAATATATTTTGTACAAAATAGATTGACAATTACATTGCTATGTCGAGCGTCAAATGTGGGGGCTGTAGAAGGTTCGTAACACCAACAGATGGCGCCAAATATAATAAATGTAATGTATATTATTAGGAATGTTTGAAACAATTATTGATTATTAAAAACAGAACTGGCCAATTTTAGATACAAACTGTTAAGAATCAATTCAATTCTAGGGATTAATCACTTTTTAAATAACCGACACGAGTTCGGTCAGAGCTACTTGCATACTACGACGACCACCGACTTAGTGTGTAAACACAACAAGCGCCGCCCCTTATATGAGCCGTTCGCAATATAACTACCCGACATTAAAACATAACATCGACCAATGGTATCTCAGATCGTTAGTAACACCCCCGATATAGTTTACAGTAAGTCATTAGTAGTACGGAGAGTGGTTAAAAATATTAACATCGCGTTTGCGCGGCCTTAATTAAAAAAGGGGTTGTTGCATCTTCCTGACACTGTGGTGAATGCAAGAAAAGCGTTGCGATGATCACAGGAGAAACAGGTGATTCACCAAATACTGCATCGCACGGCCTAGCAGAGTAAGTCAGGGATTTTGAACTTGAACTATATCACATCAGAGAAGAGCTGCACAAAGTCCGAAGCGATTTTAAGGCATTTCGAGAAGATTTAAGAGACCTAAGAGCACTCGTTGGCCGCGGGGAGAATTTCTGGAAAAGAGACTTAACTTTGAAGAATTAGTCAAACTATGGTCTGCACTGTTATTTCGAATGTTGACAAGTTTATTGACCTGCTTAAACGTGATATTGACGAACAGGATCAAGAACATCTCGCTAATGACATCGAGATCACCAATATTCAAGAATGTAGTGATGAAAACTTTACCCGTACGGTAAAACTAGTCGCTACTAAACTTGGAGTCAGCCAAGAGGATCGCGACATAATTAACATCAGTCAAATTGTAAGTCGGCTTATCAACGCCACACAGTCGTCTGGGCCCACTGAAACCCATCCCCGACCTATTATCGTCTGGATATCAAGTTAAAACTTGCGTGACGTTATTATTCACGCTGCTCGAATGCGCCGTGGAACAAATACAGCCGACCTATACGTGCCTGGTCAACCATGGCCTCCTTTGATATAAAAAAAAAACAATCGAATGTTATTTTGTCAAGCTCGTCAGGTTCGACAACGTAACGAATGTAAATTTGTATGGACGAGTAGAGATAAGATTCTGGCCCGTCGCAAGCTTGGCGGTGCAGTTTGCCGCATCCGCTATGAGGTGGGCATACCGTGTATTTTCGGAAATGAAGGAAATGTTTCTTGAAGGACATCTTAGGACTATCATGACATGAATTATGATTTTGTAATTATTGTATCACGGCAAAGTGACTGCACTGTGCCTGATGGTAAGCACAGTGCAGTCCAATACCCACGACGACTGCCGAGAGATACGTCATCCTTCGTCGGTCGTCGCTGTCATGCCGGCCTGCGTAAATGCCTCTTCATTTCAATAAGTATTATTGTTTCTCAATGCAAGTGTTACCTGACCAGAATTTGCTTACTGTCCTTTATTGATAAGATTTACTGTGTTGTATTGGATTACGTTTAATTCATTTCATATTTAATTAATGAGATACTTTAACTTTTTAAGTCGATCTTAAACTAATGTAATACCTAAGAAATTTTGTGTCGTCGCTAAACAACCAATGAACGAAGATCACTAGATTACTTAAATTCAAAATAACCAAATCAAATTAAAAATGCAATGTGAAATTTCCAGCGGTGTAGTGTGTGCCCGTTCGGGTTGCTTCGTAAGCGTTCGGCATGCAAGGGGTGTGTCACGCTGCGCCGCCGCCGCGCATCACGCTTTCCGTATTTAATTAATTTTGCGCCGACTTAAAATTACTTAGGTATACTTAATTACTTTAAGAACTTAGTTATTAAGATGAATAAAGTATAAGGTTTATTATTTTTTGCTTTTCAGTTTTTTTGGCGGTTTAATTTTTTATTAAAAAGTTTTTTTTTTATAAATAATAATCATACCCTAGACTAAAATTTGTTAGGCAACCCATGTACAATATATCCATTGACATATAAAATTAAATATAAAATATATTTCATCAAATAAACATCTCGGTGAAGCTCGTTGAATATCGAGATCCTATACTATATAACCTTATAACCTTTGAAGATTGCTATTCAAGTTTCAGAACTTCTGAAACTGAGGTCGATATTATTATTTTCTTGCATTATTTAAAAAATTAAACAAGAAACGAAGTTCTCACGCAAAATTCACAAAAAATAATAACAATATTTTCGAACCCATATTTCTTTTTTAAGTAGATTTTAAAATGGCAAATTTACAACGAAATAAAGTTTTTTCTCAAATCGGCTCAAGAGTCCTGGCAACACTTTGTACAAAAACGTTCAATGTAGCCAATTTAACGCTACGTTAAGCTACTCTTTGAAATCAAATGTGATATTTAATTTTACTTAGCGATTAAAACAATTTACTGATCTTAACATTTTATAAAAATAGACTTTTCTTTTTGAAATACAAAAATGTTTAACATTATTTAATCTGTGGGTAAATAAAACTGCAATTTCGTATTTTTTACATAATTTTACTATAACTGAACATTATAATGCATTACTCAATTCTGTAATATTTCTTATGTACAGAGACCATTACATCAGGTGACCCACTTGTTCGTATGCCTCGTATGATATAAAAAAGATCTACCATACATAATTTACGTACTAAGAACCTTTTCGACGCTATGTAATCCTAACCAGTCTTAACTAATATTATAAATGCAATACTTTGTTTATTATGTTTTCACTCCTTAACTACTCAACAGATAAGAATGACATTTTGTATACACGTTGCTAGGTGTACAGAAAAGGACATAAGACATCTATCCAGAAAAACTGTACTGTTCCCAAGGAATAACTCAAAGCTATAATACCGAAGTCGTGAGCAGAAACTACTCTTATATATTTATTTTCATGACCACGAATTTGTTATCAATGAATTTTGAAATATATTATCCTATATCTTAAGAGATGGTTTCATTTTCAAATAAAACAGTAATTTAGATAAGCAAGCAAGGATACGTTAGCAATCCAAAAATTTTCAAGACGACAATTGAGGTTATATACTTTAAAATCAATGAATAACAGTCTTTTACTATAAGTATATTTACTATCCAATGTAGTGATGTTTGTAACTAAACATATGCATTTTATATAAAATATATTGAAACTAACAAATTCTACTTATTTAAGAGTAACGATTATCATATTTAATGACATCAAACATCAACTTCGTGAAAACTTCAATACTTCTATTCTGTATAATTGACAATTTTAGCAATAGCGGTTATGAAAAACATTTTGTGTATTCTCTTCTTTACTGTTATATGCCATATTATAATAAGTATATATTTAGTATATACATAAAAATTGCACAATAATAATTATCTACTTACCTTTATTAATTATTACTGCGACTTTTGAATCGCAGTCTAACGATATTTATGTTGTTCTACTTGGCAACATTGCAACCATCTTTCTTTTGCTTCTGTCATTTCCGCGATCTGTGTGGAGTTTTAGGTTAATTTTTTTGTAAATAAGTGCTAATTGTACGACTCAGTGATTTACTTCTCGTAAAATTATATAATTATCAATATTACAGGTATACAAAATGCAAAACGACGCTGGTGAATTCGTTGACTTGTACTGCCCGAGGAAATGGTGAGTCGAAATATTGAGGTTATGTTTTATTGTAAGCCACATTGTTCTGTAGCCTAAGCATGTTGAAAACACAGTTATAAGAGAGTATTATAATAAAAATGATTATTATTATTCACATGTTTGATTATAATGCCGCCAGTAAAACATACAATTACAGCCTGCCTTGCAAGAATTACTTAACAAGCTATAAAACGAATTTGTAATGAGAACTTTTTTATGTGAAGTTGTTCAAACAATATGGGATTAGTTTGAGTTTTTGATTTACTATTCAAATAAAATTATAAGAACAGGGCAACGTACTTCAATAGCTTGTAGATTGATGTAGTTTTGTTGTCGGATAAAAGTAACTGTGTAACCAAACTATATTCATCTATTAAATTAATTATTTCGTTTCAATTAACCATTTCACAGTTGATTTAAAGAGTATAGAAATATGTGTGTTAAATTCAACAACAATTTTCATATATCTTATAAATATAATTAAACATTCCGGTTTTTTATACATATTTATACAAAATGTATATTCAAAATTGTGATAACCCTAGTTGCATACTTAGAAGTAGTGATAATAAATACATAAAAACATGTAAATTCAATTTTACTTTTGTAACATGGATTACATTCTTACAACTACATTCCATAATATTAAACTCACTGCAGTTTTTACCATGGCTTGGCATTAGAAATTCGCATCTCGAATTTGGGGTTTTTAAGGGTTCATTTTATAGGGGTTGCTTCCCTCTTTCAAAAGACACCCTTTTTCCCCACGGAGATGCATAGTTATTAATTTATTTGTGTTTGAAGTTTGTGCAAAATAATGTGGTTTTTCCTTAAGAGGTGCATTTTTTAAGGTTTATCATATTATAATTTTGTTGTTTTGTACACATTTATTGTTGTATTATTGTAGAAAAAAAAAACAATAGAGATCAAATATAAATTATTTGTACGACAAAGGGGACCTTGTTCACAATCTTGTATTTTTTTATTTTGTTAGTACTATATTTAATCCATAATTCAACAGGCTCAGTCACAGAAAACAATATAATGTAAATTATTTGTATGATCATAAATCCTCTCCACCTATAAGGCAAGAGAGTGAGCAAACTACTCTAAGCAAATCCGACTAGGATACTTTAGATTAATAGAGGAATAAGGCGGGAGCGAAGCTTTGCTTGTATGTATTTTATGCATGTAGGTTAGTATTTCGAATACATCAAATTCCTTGTTGTTTTAGATTGAATATTTTTTTAACCACTATGAGCTTAAATGTAAATTATTTAATGAAGAATGTAAAAAAAATATAGAACAGAATTTAATAGTATTTTTTTTTTAATATTAATGCTTTTCATAAATAATTTATTCCTTATTTTCTAGATATACACAGATTCATAGAAGTTATATCTAATGAGTTGAAAACAACCTTTTTATGCACAATTACTATAATTTTTTAGTTTTTTTTTGTAAGATTTTTAAATACTTAAAATTTATTTTTTTCCACAAAATTTACACTTTTTCAGCAATTATTTCTTGCTCTTTCCGTATATAGACATATTATTGTACAGACTGTTTTGTTTTAACTTGAAAATCACCAAACTGTTAATATAAAAGTTACCAATGATTGTTCAGAAGTGGCACTACCTCAAAACTTTAATCATGAATATCACAGTAACTGACTTTCCGCACTGACAGTATAACTTTCCACAGCGGGGGAGTGGTATAGAGGGTAGTCAGTCCCTCCTCCGCCCCTCTTACCCCCCTCTTACCCCCTCTCGGCCCTTATTTCAGGATGCGAAATTCTAATGCAGCCCCTTTACCATTAAAAAATTAAAAGAATAGACAGGTACTAATATCTTAATTACAAATATGAGATAAATTGGAATCACTGTATGATTACTAATATATTATAAGCATGCTTCACGTGGCTCTCTAAACATAGCTTGTATCCTGGTAATGAGACAGCGAATGGATCATATACTAGCCTTTGTTTGTGGCTCCATTTGTGTTAATGTACATTTAAAAAATAAAATAGGGTTGAATTTTACTCACTGATAATGTAACTTTTTATAGGTGAAAGAGTTTTTTAAATCAGTTAAACATTTTTGTGAATTAATAGTTTTTATAATTTTTAAATTATGGAGTTATAATAATAATTTGTCTTATTGAGTCATTGCATACATTTTTACTAGTAAACTTAGGCAATGTTAGTAATGATATCAATATGGTTTAGGTATTAATGTTTACATTTGACACCCACACAATCAAACTTATTCACTTATGTAGGTGTATACACTTTTTAACTATTTTGTCCAGTTACATAGTGCATGCCTTTTATAATACCTATACCAAACATATAAAATTTGGACACCCAGACAGTGTTCATAGCTGTGATCATCGTATAAAAATATGCCATGTCTAGGAGATCTTATCTTTGGCTTCTTGTTTTAATAGAAAGGTTTTTTTTTACAAATTGTTTTGTTCTGCAGACTCTTGGTCTGCAACTTTTTTTTGCTTTCGCTTTATTTTATTTTTTGTTGTCTGCGTGACAAATCATATCTGTGAGCAACTATTGGGTGTTTTTATTTATTTTAAATTTACTATTTTAGAGTGGATTTTTTAGTGATGTTTTTGCCTTTACGGTGATTTTATTATGATCCTTTATGGTCATTTTTAGATTATAATCCACCAATAGCAGAGGTTAGGACCACTGTTATTAGGGTAATAATGTTTGCTTCAAAGTGTTTACTATGTTTACATCTTTTTTATATTATATTCTTCTGTCCGTGTGTATGTCACTGAATTCATCCTAAATGGCTGACTAGATTTTGATGAATTATTTTTTTTGTGTTAGATAGATTCAAGAATAGTTTAGGTTCACAATTTTATTTTTTTAAGTAGAACAATGTTCTCCGAGCTCACTAGTATACACTATATTTGGTTATAATAATAATCAATGATGTTAATAGATGTGTTTAAATTTTTAACTGGAACTGTTTACTAATTTATTATTAGTAAACAGTAACATTTTAAGATTTTATAGCATAGCATTCTTCATAGAGGTTGTATTCATAATAATTTTGGTGAACAGTTTGAAAAAACTGTTTTTTATATTGTGTAAATCATTAATTAAGGTTGAGGACAGATTGTATTTCTTTACTATTGTATTGTGGTAGTTTTTATTGCATTAAATAAGGAATACCATTGAATATTTATACAGCTCGGCGAGTAACCGTCTGATCCACGCCAAGGACCATGCGTCAGTACAGCTTGTGATAGCGGACGTGGATCCAGCAACTGGTCGCGCCGCTGATACCTCCAAGATGTATGTGATCTGTGGGGCTATCCGCAGAATGGGAGAGTCGGATGACTGCATCGTCAGGCTCACTAAGAAAGACGGGATACTGGCTAAGTGAGTAAACATAAATGAAAATAATGCACAAATTATAACTTGTAGTGTGATTCATGGCAATGGCATGACATGAGGTGAAATGTAAACCATATAAATGGAAAAGTTTTGAGTATTTATTTATTTATAGTTGTTAATAGACAAAGGGCATAATTGCTGATACGTTTATCATACTGTGCCGAAAATTTTTGTCAGGTTTTGGTCATTGCATATGTTCACTTTTTAAAGTGGGTTTATTAGTCTGGAGGCAGTTGTCGAGTCGGTTTTTAAAAGCATGTACAGAATTAGTAGATACTATTTCATCAGGTAATCGGTTCCAGTTTAGTACCACTCTATTACTGAGGAAATTCTGTGCAATTGTTGTGTGTGAAAGTGTTCGACTTATTTTAGTTTAATTTCCTCTTGTAGATAGTTTGATTTTCATGTGGAATGGAGTATAGAGGGAGACCTAAAGAGGTGTGGATGGATTGTGTGACGAATTATATGTAATACGTAATAAGTGTGAATGCTGAAATGACATTTGATAAGCAAGAGTAGAAAAGAAAAATTCAAAACATATAACCCAATGTGTAATTTATTGTATAATGACTTCAAAATAATTTTTATTCATTATATTACGGCATCACTATAATCATCTCTTCTAGTATAATATAAAGCAGGAAAGATGTTACTTTCACTTTTTAAAAAAATACGATTATTAAATAGTCCGGTGAAGCTGTTAAGACCTTGCTGGGTCAATAGCGTAGACATTTTGAAAAAAACGATTATTGTTTTTTTCTTTGTACATGGTTACTTAGGTCGATCGAAAGCTTTCTTAGGAACGCTTATGAAGTTCTAGAGAAAAGTTGTAGAGCCTGATAATGTCTACAAAAAGTTGCAGACAATATATGTCTAATTTTTATATTTAAATCACAAAAAGTAGTTTTTTATATTATACAAAATAATTTAGATCGTTAAGTGATATTTATTAGTCATATCAACAACAATTATGAATTCTCATCAAAATACATAGCACTCAGTACTAACCGAATCACGCTAATAATTTCATCAGGAGTAAAAATGATTACTGCCTTAGGAAATGGTAGGTTTTGTAGGTGGGAGAGGCACGCTGAAGCTATTACTGGTTTCAGAATGAATGTGTCAGCTCGCCCGAGGATCCACCACCCGATACACAGAAACACCCACGTGAAGTAACAGTGCTTGCATTGTTGCGTTCCGTTCGGTCAGTGAGAGCGCCAGAGACCCACCTTTCTTCCCCTCTCCTCTCCTTTCCATATTCTCCTCCCAAACACTGTCTGCTGTCTATGGATGGCGGTGATCACTTAACATCAGGTGACCCGCATGTTCGATTGCCTCCTATAATACAAAAAAAGTTGGCACGGGCTAGTTACTTTGGAAATAAAATAGTTAAAAGTAGATATTCAAAAAATGACAATATAATTTATTAGTTACACAATATAAGTAGGTTCTAAAGCTAGTATTTACAAAGATAAATGTAAAGTGTAGGATTTATCTGTTATATTATTAACTACCTGTGATCCTGACTCCCTTCATATTGAACCTTACGCCAAAGACAGTTTTTTATTAACTGTGTCTTAGATATTATTTATACATTATATAACGTCCTTGTGATATGAGATTGGATCGCATTTACTTAGTCGTCATTCGTACTTAATTCGAGCTGTCATTCAAATTACAATAAATTTTGATAGAGTGCACCAACTTTAATGAAATAAAGACTAAATGTTACTCGAAGATATGCTTTATGGTTTTCTTGATTAGGTTTTATAATGAAAACAGTAATTTAGAAGTGATGCGTGTTCAAAAAGACAGACATTTCTTGCAATGTTCTTCACAAAAATCTAAAATGTACACCCCTCTTAGATTTACGTTTTTTTTTTTTATATGTATAGATTAATTTGAGATTTAATTGTTACAGGAACTACTGAGTAATTAGTCACCTAAGAAACTTCTACTGTATAAGTGAAAAAATAAAAAAAAATACATAAAAGTACATATTGTTTTATTTATTGTATATAACACAATCTGTATTTATATTCATCGTCGTTGCTTTACAATATATATATAAAATAACTCTGGTACAGGAGAATCGTTTCACAAGATGACATCTGAAATATTAGTACATTTTTTTTAATACTATTTTTTCAAATCTCTAGCTGATGATAAGTCACTGTTGCCGTTTTAGCGACTATGTCACTAGATCTAGTGTATTTTGGTCATGTTTAAAGACTTTTTTTCAGTATAACGAATTAAAAACAAATTAGTGACCAATTGAATATAGAAAATATTTAAGTATTTTGGTACTAATTTAATTGTAAATACTGGTAAAAACATGAATTGCTGTTGTTTTTGGAGTTTCCCTACCAGAATGATGTTCGATCTCGGGGTCGACCTGAATGAAAACAGCAAGAAGAATTATAACATGCCTAAAAGTTGATATAATTAATCCAACGAAAGCCTTTTGTTCGTTTTATCACAATCAAGTATTCGCAATATAGTATTTTTACCATGGAAGACTGAAACATTTAGCGACTTCTGGCGCAATTTTTAATTATGTATTTGTCAAAATCTAGTGACTTTTTAAATGACGTCTGGAGACTTTAATTTCTTAAACGGCAACACTATGTTAATAGATAATGTTAGCTTAGTTTAAAGAAAGACTGATTTAAATACAATCGCTATAAGACTTAGTACTTGGTGTTGTATTTTCAACTTCAAGGACATAGTTAACAAGGTGGACATTAGAAAATACATCTGAAGCAATGATGCTTCATTTGATAGCTTCTTCGCATACTACATCGATGGAAGTAGGCTCGAATCCTTGTAACTGAGTCAGAATTTACGATGAAGGAAAGGCATCCTGGTGAAACCATAGGAATAATTTATTTATATTATAGGGGACAAACGAACTGGCGGGTCACCTGATCTTAAGTGATCACCGTCGTCCATAAACACTAGCAACACTAGGGGAGTCGCAATTGTGTTGCCAGCCTGTGTTTGGGGAAAAAAGGGAGGTGGATCTCCGGCGCTCTCACAGACCGAACGAAACGCAACAATAGAAGCACTGTTACTTCATGTCAGTTTTCTGTGAGAGGGTGGTACCACCTCGGGCACTGCACTTGAGAACCAGTTATCTACCACATCGTCATATGTGGTTAATATATAAGTAAGGTTATAATATAATCTATAAAAAACTTGTTTCCCGAAAGCTCAGTTTCATCGTAAATTTTAAATGTTAATACATTGACGCGGTGGTGCTACCCTACAATCGACCCATTTGTTGTATTGCTCGCCGTAAACTCAGGTCAACAGCGAGAGGCACTGCCAACGCGAGTCACTGTGTCGCGTGCGTATAGTTAGAAACCAAAATTCAGCTCACCCGGACCGCAAGAATGTAAAAGGCAATTCGTCCTACCAGTTATGTATAGAGATACTACTTATTCAATTTTTTTTTCTCTTTTCTTCGATAAAATGATTCAGCATTAAAGAAAATAGCAAAGTCGTACCATTTGATATACTCTAATTTATATTGAACGTAGGAAATGGTGTGTCTTCTTACCTCTAAGAAGAACAATTTCTATATATAAAAAATGTCCGACAAAATGCATTAAATCAGTGTGGCGTTAGGTAGCAATAGGTTAATTGTAGTGTGGTGAAGCTGTTAAGACCTTGCTAGGTCAATAGCGTAGTTAGTTCGAGGAAAAAAGAACAGGGTTAATTATTGTTGAATTAGGAACAACTTTGTAAAAGCAAACACTCAAAAATCACTAAACGTATTATTTAAAGTTTACAAAAAAATTATTAAAATTAGAATCAAGTGTTCTTAGAACAGTTATTTTATGTTATTTTTTTTCGAACTGACTATGCTATTGGCCTTTACAGCTTCACCGGACTACTTATGTTATATTTACAAGATTAATTCGGACCACATAACCTTTGTCTATGCTAGCGCCATTTCGGAGAGAGTTTGAACTATTATTCAGCGCTTGGAACTGGACACTTTTTCATGTCTCCCACATAAAATAGGTATTCTTACGTTCTAACTCCATAATCTAGTACCGGTACGTACTTAGTATATGTTGTATTTGATATCATTATTATTGAGATAAGCGACGTAACGCAAAGCAGAGACTACCGACGAGAGCTTACATACTATGTTACGTCTTGCCTCACATAGTTTATTGGAAACACCAAAGGTGTATATTTCCTGCGTTTGTTTATATATACTATTTAATTGAATCAAAATAATACTTTATTCAACTGAGAAGACGCTTATGAACGTAAAAGCTACCACCATTTCGGACAACCAACAACCCAGTCACTTAAAAAACTCGGTCTGGTGTATTTTCATATTAGATAGTTACATTCGTTTTTTTTTATCGAAGCACGACATATTGACTGCACTATGCCTGGTGTTAAGCATAGTACAATCCAAAAATTTCGGCAATCACCGAGATACAGATTATCCATCGCCGGTCGCCGCTGTCATGCCGGACATAATGGCGAAAGTCACCCGGTACTGGATATGCACAGGCTGATCCCGAAATGCGACGCGCAGAAGCGAGTCACTATGACGGGCTTTTCCGCTATATGCATGGTGGTTGCGACCCATTCGGGCTGTAAAACCCTACCACCCCGCTTTCGCCATTGCCTCGTTCGTTATTCAGCAGGGTGCACCACGTGCAGCAGAGGTTGGCTTGGGTGTCTCAAGTCTTAAGATGTTACTCGACACCCTTACACCCAAAATTTTGGTATATGCATAGAAATTGGCATTATTTCCGGACGTCACAATAGTTCACGCTATAATAATAGCTTTTAGACATTACGATCCGCTTGACATAGATTGAATGTAGCGGTTACTTAAGAGCTTAGCTAGTTTAGCTTACTTCAGCAGAGCTGTACTCGCGATGAGAGTAATGTATACAAGTTACCATTTCCCTCTTCCCCCGCATCCGGGCTTGCCCCCCGGCGGCGGCCTGCAGATCGTTTTCTTCTTGCAAGCTAACACAGCGACCGCCTGCACCAATAGCACCACAAGCCACCATAGGTTCCACGCTACCGATCCCATTTATTCTAAATATTAACATCAAAATAAAACTATGAGGTATTTAATTGCAAAAGGCGTAACTTTACAAAAATTAATTATTATTGTATACGTTACATTGCACTATCGCTTGGAATCTGCAACATATTTTAATTTTATTTGTCGTTTCAGTTACTAATATTTCGCTTTGTATATTACTACTTTCTGACTAACATTTTCAGATACACCTCGGATGAATAGAATCAAACGTTTGTTTATTGCAATGATACGTGGTATTTTCGAATCAATTCCAGGCGTAAGTGCAAAGTAACGTCCAATACTCGTATAATAATTAAAACTGTGAGTTTGCATGATTAAAATCTTTTATTGACAATAATGGTCTGTGAATTAATTTCTCAGGTATATTTAAACTAGCGGCTCTGCGTGCGTTCTTTTATGTTTTCGACTACGTTTCTACTCGTACGATTTGATTTGTATAAACAAACTTGAAGTATCATGAATATAGATTTATAAATAAAGGCTTCGACTTGGAAACGGTACGAAAAAAGACATTGCCAAATTTATTTTTTAACGTTACACGTTGGGCTCGTTAATAACTACTAAAAAAATAAGGAGAGTTGGTTAACAAACAGAGGATAAAAAGGTACTCAGCTGTTTTGTCTCTGCCTATTGATATTATCAAAATCTTCATCCGGTTTATAAAATTTTATTACAATTGAT
>JACEII010000168.1:425385-439967 GCA_014332785.1 Antheraea mylitta | reverse complement strand
GTCTAATACTTTGAGAATTCCACTGTAGGATATTCAAATGAATATTAGAGTTATTATCCATATTTAAAAAAGTTGGAGAAACCTGGCCAGAACCTGAAAGTTTGTTTTATATAAAAGATTATAATGTTTTTAGATTAGATAGAAATGATTCCTACGGGGGCGTTGCTGTTATGACGCACAAGTCAATTAAAGCCCATATGTGTACTTCATGTAGTATAAATCCTGGCATTGAATTCATACATGTTAAAATTTTGAATTGTCTGCATATTGAGAATATAATCTCTGTATATTGCCCTTCAACAATATATACAGCACAGTCGGATTGGGATAATATATTTTCCATAGCGAAAAATAAAACACTGGTGCTAGGAGATTTTAACGGTCACCATAGCAATTGGTCCTATAAAACTGATCAAAGGGGTTTGCAATTATTTGAATCTATGATTGATCATAATTTTATATCACTAAATTCCAATAATACTCCCACGCGAGTCAGATTTGTTAACGGGACTGTACAGGAGTCATCACCAGATATTTCGTTCATATCTTGTGACTTAGTGTTGAAGTTTATATGGAAAGTTACTAACGAGACTCTTGGAAGCGATCATTTAGTTATCAAAATTTCTAGTTGTATACATCAGGCTCTTCAGATAACTAAAAAAAGAAATTTCAAAAAATCTGACTGGTCATCATATTCCTCATATTTAGACAAGGCCTTGTCTGATTTTTCGTTACCGACAGAAACCCAAGAGTTATATGATTTATTTGAAAATCTCCTTCAGAGAGCAGCAGACATATCTATTCCATGTCTCAAAATTCCACAATATGTAACTAACAAATTTATACCCAAACCATATTGGTCCCCAGAATTATCTAAATCTGTTGGAGAGAGGAGGCTAGCTCTTACCCGTTTCAGGCACAACCCTACTCCACACAATCTAAACATACTAAAAGAAAAAATTGCAACCTCTCAGAAATTGATACGGCAAGCTAAATTTAGCGCTTGGAAAAAGTTCTGTTCTTCAATTGATGAGTCTAGCTCTTGTAGTGAAATGTGGTATAAAATGAGATGGTTGAAAGGACATCCTGTAGCTAAACATTGTGTTAATCGTGTAACTGCAGAGGAATTATTATGTGAATTATCTCCAGACTTTGTATGCCCCCCTAGTCCAATATTTTTATCTAAAAATCCAATTCTGGAATGCGAAATAACCATTCAAGAACTTACAAGTGCTATTAAATCTAAAGACACAGCTCCTGGATGTGATGAAATATCGTTTTCAATGATTAAACATCTTCCTAAAAGAGGAAAAATAATTCTGCTAACCTTATACAACAAAATACTCTCTGAAGGAGTAGTACCCGTTCAATGGCGTAATATTAAAGTAGTGCCAGTTCCTAAACGTAATACAGACCCTTCTTCTACATCTTTCCGGCCTATAGCACTAATATCTTGTCTATGTAAAATTTTTCATTCCATATTAAATAAAAGATTAGAATGGTATATTGAGTCTAAAGAAATATTCTCTGAGAACACTCTTGGTTTTAGGAAGGGACGATCATGTTTAGATAACTTAAGTAGATTAGTAACTAAAATACAAACAGGCTTTTCAAAAAATATGATTACTTTGGGATGTTTTCTAGATATTAAAAATGCTTATAATAACATTGATATAACAAGTCTTGTTAAAATATTAGATAGATTAGAAGTTAGTTCAAAAGTATGCTCTTACTTATGGAACTTTTTTAAAGAAAGATCACTATGTATTGTTGGTGACGGGTATTGCATATCCAGGAAAACATGCTTAGGGTTAGCTCAAGGCGATCCACTTTCTCCTTTGTTGTTTAATATTGCAACATATAATATATGTAAAAATGTTACTAATGTTGATATATCTCAGTATGCAGATGATTTTGTTCTATATATTTCTGATACAAATATCGAGCGTGCAGCCATCGAATTACAAAGGGCTATAAACTCCATTAACGAAATGCTAATAAATTTGGGTCTCGAAATTTCTTCTGTAAAAAGCAATGTTTGTGTTTTCAAGAAAAGGAAAACTGTACTTGATTTTGTACTCACGATTAATGATTGCCCCTTACAGTTCGTAGATTCAGTTAAATATTTAGGAATGTCTTTGGATTATAGCTTACGATGGGGTGTTCATATTAGTGAAATTACAAATAAGGTTTCAAAATTTATTAACTTATTAAAAGTATTAGCTGGTTCAAACTGGGGCGTCCACCCTAGACATTTAAGAAAATTGTATATTTCTTTAATACGAAGTAGAATGGACTATGCCAGTTTCTTATATGATAATAGCTGTATCTCCAACCTTCTCAAGTTAGAAAGAGTTCAAAATCAAGCCATGAGAGTTATCGGATGCTTCTTGAGAAGCACACCAATTCACGTCATGCAAAGTGAGCTATGTTTGCCTCCGCTACACGTTCGCAGAGCCTATTTAGCTGGAAAATTTTGGTTAAAATCAAAATCCTTTTCCAATAACAAAACTATATTATTACTTGAAGATTTAAATCTTAACATCCAGTCTCGATACTGGACCAATAAAAGAGTTCCACTACTAATTACTACACATAACCTGTTACATAACAATGCTATTCATAACTTAAACGTTCTGGATATGTTTTCACTTGAGACATGGCTCAGTAATATTAATGCATTTGAAATAATTAAAACTAATATTCCATCAGTAACTTTACCTAAACATAAATATAACCCTACACAATTGAAGTGCTTATGTATCGAGCATATAGATAATAATTTTGGCGACTTTTATAAAATTTATACTGATGGTTCGAAAAGTAGTGATGGCTATGGTGCCGCATTTTTAGATCCTTTTTCCGACAAATATGTAAAACTGAAGGTTGACTTTAATACATCAATAATGTGTTTAGAACTAATAGCCATTAATGAAGCCTTATTGTACATTGAATCGTTACAAGGTCAAAAGTTTGTAATTTTGACTGATTCAAAAAGCGCTTTACAACACTTGGCTCGGTGCACCTCGTCAATACGAGGTATTCCGATAGCCTATTCTGTATTAAAAGCAATCTATAGATTCCAATGTACCGGGAAAACAGTTATATTCCAATGGATTCCATCTCATGTTAAGTTACCTGGAAATGATCAAGTTGATTCATTGGCAAACCAAGCTGCATATGACGGAATTCCTTTACATATCACTCCAATGTATACTGACTACTTGTCTCAGGTGAAATGTTATTGTAAAGATATGTGGAAGCTATATTTTGATAAGAGATCACTAGAAAAAGGGATCTGGTACAAGACTATTCAACCGCAACCTCATTTCGATGTTCCATGGATAGACCAAAATTTATTAAGTAGATCTAACCTAATAATAGCCCTCCGACTTCGCTCAGGACACATTCCATCAAATAAGTTCCTATATCTTATAAAAAAACGAGCATCACCTAACTGCACAGTGTGTGGGGTGGTTGAGGATATTCATCACATTTTGATGGAATGTGTTCAATACCAAGGGTGTAGGAATGTTTTAAATGTTACCCGATCCATGGATGTAGGCATTTGTAATTCGGTGCTGTCAGACCCTCTGTCTCAGAATGCAAAAAGGCTGTACAAAATTGCAAGTTTAGCTTTTAAGATTTAAATGTGATTGTAGTAGTATCTAATGTTTAGGTGATGTTTTTACGGGGCGTCATAGTCGGTACGCGACAAAGCCCATAATAAAGAGAAAAAAAAAAAAAAAAAAAAAAACCATATGTTGTATGTAAACATATGTTACTTTGTTGGGTGTTGTTATATAACCTGTGGGGTCTCCGGGAGCGTCTCGCGTAGCTGTCTCCAGAGAGGCCGGAGTCGTGTGAGTAACGTTTGTGATGCGTGCGGGAGCTCTCCCCCGCGCTGCTGGGCGCTCCGCCCTGTACTCCTCCCCGGAGAGCCCTCGTATTCCGCACCGGCTTAGGACCCGCACCAGTGTCCACCAGCAAACGCTCACTATATTACCATGCCACACATAACAAAGTACTAACTTTTAATAAGTAATATTACATATACTGATTTAAATTTCAACACCGTCCCACTATTGTCATTGCCTATGATAATATTGAGTAATTGATAATAAACAGCAAAATCATGATATTTTCACCAATTTGGTATACATTGCATAGGAATAATGCATTATATTATAACAAAGTCCCACAGCATATTACAGACATGTCGCATAATGAATGCAAGCGCCATCTCAAGCGGGTTTTAATATCTAAAGGTTATTGTAGAGTGGATATGTGTGAACGACGGGAACGACGGTGACGTCTGGAAATGACGCTCATCTCTGTTATCCACTAAAACGAATATAACTATTTATGTTTTGTAAAGATATATGTCATGAAAAAATAAACCAAGTCGAGCTTTTTGCCGGTTCTTCTCGACTTTTGGGATATCTGTACGACCGGTAGTAGCTTTGACGTTCATAAGCGCCTTCTTAGGATCTAAATTGAATAATGTATTTTTGATTTTATTACTTGTACTAATAATAATAACAAATACCTATATCCATCGGATGACTATAATACCACGAGCAGTATAACTTCAAGTAATTAAAATCTGTACCAAATATCATCATCGGTGGAGTACGGATCCGAGGGTCTGACTCCAGCGCGCATGAATCTGTCAAGGTCAATGATATCAGGTGCAGCCCCGGTCCCAGCCCCCCACGACCCACAGGACGATCTGCCCATCACAGAGTATCTCTGCCGGCCTCGCTCGACGCACTCGCCGTGATGTCGCGTACACACTATTTTATAAAGTTACATACAATAAGAGGACAGGGGTTACTGTCGCTTCGTAATCCACCAGTATGTCACACCGAGATAATTTATTGAACGTACCTAGTACAGAATGGTGACGCGAGGAGGCAGATGCCCCCGGTACGGTGGTGCGCCATCCATCACGTCAGTGTCAGTATCAACGGTCAAAAGAGCATAGACAAAGAGTTTTATCTCTCAAAAAGTTTCCACAACGAAATTGAATTAACATATGAACTCTTTTTATTTCGCATTACCAATCTAACGAAGTAATTATATGCCGAGTATTTTTTTTCTTTTATATCACGATGGTACCAAACAAGCACGCGGGCCGCTTGATGTTAAGCATTCACCGCAGCCTATGTCACTTGCGACATCTGAGATGTCATATACGCGTTGCCGACCCTTCAATATCCTATTCACTTTCCCCATGAAAAATTCCATATTTTGGTCCCCAGAAAAAAATCTCAGCAGGGTGCTGTTCGAGGGAGGAAGTTCCATCTGGAACTAGACCATTCGAACATGTTATTTTGGCAACCAATCTTCTAATTGTTACTGACATTATCGAGTATGTAATGATATAACGAGTCCCTTATGATCATTTCAATGATCTAGCACTATGGTAGCCCCCGTGTTGAACTTTCCAGGGAGTTTTTATGACGAGCCAGAATCTATGCTCCGTGGTATTATTTACATTTAACATACAAAGTAATAATTTCAAAACAAATACCAATAAACAAACAAGATAACCTAAGTTAAAACTTTTAAAATTATGGGAACGATATTTTTAAATGTAAAAAACACATCTAGGTTCAATGCACAGCGTTAAAGAGGCGCTTTTCAAGGTTAATCATTACGTAAATGCTTATCGTGGGAACGCCGCACGTTCGAATAAAGGGAAGTAGGGTGCTAGTCGAGGTGTGGGACGTGGGCCGGTACTGTGCGATTCATTGCTCTCATTATTATACCGGTTTGTTTTTGCGTAAATCACCTCATGTTTAGTGTATATCAGTATTATATATTTCTAGATAATTAGGTCCAAACATTTAGCATCTATTTTTTTTTAATTAATTTAGAACTACAAACGGCTACACAGTAACCCCTGAAAATATTGCTGTTGTCTAACAAGTCAGTAACAAGTCCAAACAGGTATAATTTTATAAGTTTTATCTTTAGCTTGCTCTATTTATAGCGTGACATCTTTTGTTTTTTTTTTCTTGTTCTTTTTGTAGCACTGGATGTTTAGATAACGATTATTATTTATTTAGTATCCTTAAGTGAACTATGTTCTTTTTAGAAGATAAATTCTTTAAACCGAATAGTTTTGTATCTGTCAGTAGACCGTTTCGGAAATCAGTTGGGAGGAACAACAGACAACTGTATTTATACGTACACAACATATCTGTGAGCTAAGGGATAAAAACCAGAATAATGTGGAAATAAATAAAACTAACCTTAGTTTCATTGTATTATTTTAATAATTACAAACTAAAGAATATTGTATATAATTACCCATTATTAATTGCATTTCGAGTTACATTTTAACTCCTCCCGGCAGCAGCGAGCAGTATTCTGTTCTAAGTATGAAAATGACACCTATTTTAATACATCTAGAACATCATGAAGTTATTTATCACTCTTATATCACGGGTGAAAATTTAATAACAGTTATATTTCACATACGGCGGTACATTACAAATATACAAATGACATACTTCCTACAGTGACAAAGTTAATTCAGATTTATAAATAATCTCAAGTAAAACAAAACTTAATAGAAAAAAAAACAGTTTCATTACAATGTATTGTCATTTATAGTGGTAAGTACCACTGAAGTGTTGTTATTTTATTTCTTTCTCGTATAAATCTGTTACTACACAATAGATTGTAGTGTTGCTTAGCCCACGTACTCTGAGTCACGCTTCACGATATGTACAAATTATTTTCGGTGCTTGTAACAGGCGTGACACGTGATTAATTTTATCGCCTGTTATATAACCTGTGATTCATGAAATATATAATGCCCATTCGGTACAGAAACACCATTTAACTAGGGGCGTGCGAATATTTGAACTAAAGATTTCTTTGATAGCTAATGGAATCGAATAATTAAATTCGAAATTCCAACTATTGAAATAATCCCAAATATTCGAAATACTAAAACTATTTTAATGATTTAAACTAATTAGATATCTATCAAATATTAACTAACTATTAATATACAAAATTAATTCAATGGATTCCTATGTTAGTCAAATGAATTTTAATTAAACTATTTTGAAAATTTAAATAAGTACACTGAATACTTTATAACAAATTCATTTAAGTTTTCAAGCAAAAAAAATTACTGGGAGTTGAATTACATTAATTAAAGTTCTTTTTCAAAAGCGTTTAAATCTTGATCTTTAAATAATAATTATTTTTTCGTGGTTAATATTGTTTTCTTTTATTTGATTTATTCAAATAGTGAATGTATCTCCTCCTATAACTATTAGTTTAATAATTCTTCTTTATTTTAAAAATATTCGAAGAGTTCGAAAATTTAGTTAGAAATTCGAATTGAACGTCATTATTCGATTCGATTCTAGCATTATTCGCGCACCCCTGCTTTTATCAATCGAAAATTGTTTTGGAATGTACGAATACACTTTCAACAAGCGTTTGGCTGAAGAGAATGTAGACACTTGATCATTATCGACAATGATATTATAACTATATAGATACGTCATAAGCGCTTCGATAGTGCCTTGTTAAAACTAGATAGCAGATAGCTAGATAGCAAACGTGATCTAGCCCCTTCAATCCGCTCGTATCTAAACAACATATAACCGTTTCTTTTTCACTATAGATATTGAGAATATGCCATCTTACTTCCACATTATATCTAAGACAGTGTGGCGTTACAATATTACTTTACGTACGTTTGTGGTATTCTGCCATTTGTTTTGTCAAAATATCATGTAGATAACGTATCTACAGTTATTATGATATCATTGACTATCGAAAGTTCCAGAAGCATTGTACAATGTTTACAAAAACATTCAAAGACTTTGTATTATATTAATTCCACGTAAAGTTGCCCAGCAGTGGACTTGTATGTTGGTGATAAAACTTAGCCTCTTTTATGATAGGAAGCTAGATATCATCTAATAGATCTAGTACTTACATTAGTACTCTTGTGGTTATTTCTGTACGTGACTCTTGTGTAACTGTATTCGAATGAGTTTTTTTTTTATTTGAGTACGACATAGTAACGCTGTAACACAAGCCTGTGATTTTCTCTTCATCTGATATAGGAAGGGTTCCTGTGATGAGTTTTTTCCTATATGTACGGTGGTTGCGACACTGGTAAAATTGATATATCCTATCACTCGGTAATTTATAAGATAAAATCAGACACTTTGTAATATATTTCAATTTTATATCACAATTTTCAATTATTTCTACATGAAATAGATGGAAAGTAAGTACATATAAGCGGTATAAATGACAAAGTTATATACAGTCACTAGTAACCAATTGTATCCGAAATTAGTTATTTATTCTCAGGTAAAGTAATGAGTTCTCGTACCACAAGATTGTTCAAGGTTCAAGATTGTTCACATTGTTCAAGGTAAAACATACTTCTAAATAATCGCCTTATTTTTTTTTAATTTTCAACAGAATAGTCATCTACCATTTCATCCAGTTGGGACATTTTTCAGTGCGTTACCATTCGTACACTCGTTGTGGGGTACTCGTAGTGACTCAATCTGACATTGTACTTCGATGTGTCGCAATGCATCCGTGTGACATAGTGCCTCGATGTGACATAGTGACTCACTGTAACATATTGTCTCGGTGTGACATAATGTGAGGACCAGCCACTGTTTAATCACATCAGGAACATTGGAAACTCCCATAACAACACTTAATAGCCGTATTATTATTTTTTCGCAGAACTGAACTACCAGTATTCACAAATACAACAGAGTTAAATATACATATATGAGAAATTTAAATAAATTTATACAGTGGAATTACATCGATGTTACAATATATTATGAGTGTTCAGATCTGTTGACGCAAGTCACGTATCGATGGGGGGTGAGGGGGGGATCACATGTGTGGGGGGTCACTGGCTGTTGGCGAGTTCGTCCATCCTGCATCTGTAATAATAATACAGTTAGTTGAGTTTTTGTCGGGATCTTAGTCTGTATCATAGTGGATTTCGTTCATAATCTTGTGTTATTTTGAAAGGTATTGAATGAATGAACTATATTTGAATAGTAGGTATAGTTGTTTATAATACCTGACGGCCATCTCGGCGACCTCGAGGCTCGGGTAGTCCAACTCCTTGACGAGGCAGAGCACCGCCGACAGCAGGTTCGAGTTCTGTCAGTGTTCATTATATTACTAAACTAGCTGTGCCCGCGACTCCGTCCGCGTGGAACCGAATATAAACAACACTGACTAATTAAATCTTCTGAATGTATTAAGCTTATTTACTTATCTACTTTCCTCTCGTACTTAAATCACGTCGACATTACAATTACAATGATTTTTAATAGACTTAATTGATTTTTTTTACATAATAGGACGCAAACGAACAGGTAAGTCACCTGAGGTTAAGTGATCACCACTGTTCATAAACACTTGCAACACCAAGAGAGCTGTAAGTTCGTTACCAGCCTGCGTTGAGGAATGGAAGAGGAGAAAGGGAAGGTGAGGAGAGGTGGGCCTCCGGCGCTCTCACTGACCGAACGAAGTGCAACAATGCAAGCACTGTTAGTTTACGTCGGTTTTCTATGAGATGGTGGTATTACCCCGGACGAGCCGACCCATTCATGCTGAAACCAGTAATATCTTTAGCGTGGCTCTAACACAACAATGAAATAAAACTAAATGTAACATTTCGTCGAAGATTTGTTTAATAATTTTTTTGAAAAGGTTTTACCATCAACGCAGTACTTAATGATTATGCATGTTCAAACTACAAGACAGTCAAATATTACATATTATTGTTTGAAATGTATTTCGTTACTTTTTCCTAAACACGGAAACATATTTTTGAGAAAAATCTATAAAGTACAAACAAGTTACATTTACATCCTCATTATATATATAGAAGATCGATAATATGCGAGACCACAGAAAACTAAAGACTGTGTTTTGCATTATGTTCCACGCGGACGAAGTTACAGGCTTACCTAGTATTACATGAAAGCTTACGTTTTACCGAAATCAGTGGAGTGGTTTCAAAGTTCATAGCGGACAAACATCATGACACTGAGTTTTTGGCGGGATTTCAGTCTCTCATGTAGTGGATTTTATATTTTATTCATAATCTTGTGTTACTTGACTCTATATTGTGTAATATTGATGATGTTTTACGTAATATAGTTAGTTTATTATGCATAAGTGAAGTGAATGGAAAATAATACCACTAAGCATGAAATTCTGAGATGCCATAAAAATCCCTGAAAATTTCTAACAAGGGGTCCACCATCTTGTTAAAATATTGATTCACACGACGCTAAATATTGAAATGATCGCACGACGCTTGTGATATTATTAACTACGTGACAATGGCAGTAATTAGCTGAAAGATTGATTGCTATAAAGGAAAAAAAAACAACATGAATCTGGATTTTTATATATGCAAAGACATATAATGTGGATAGAGTACCCGAGCAACAGGTCTCCTGGTGAAGCCGCGGTGCTCCGCCATCACGGCGGAGGGGTACTCGCGGTCGCGCTGTGTGGGCGCGGGGCCCTGTGCCGGGTCACACCTGTACCGATATCGCCTATCAACATCAACACATCATATATACACATCATAGCTATTTTATAGGGGTGTGCGAATAATAATAGAATCGAATCGAATAATTCGAATTTCAAGTCGAGTAACTATTAGTATAGTTATATATACTAGTGGGCGCCCAGTGGTCGACATTCGACCATAGTTCATTTATCTCTTAAAGTTTGAACTTTATTAGGGTTCTTTTGTCAAAGGGTATATTCTATAATCAAAGGTTTTCATCGTGGCTACTTAGTTGTTCACCATTTTTTTAAATTATATGAACAAAAAACATCTATGTCTAAATAACAATTGAAAGTAATTTTAAATTTGAAACAAAAAAACAGGCGATTATGTAAGGTGGTAAGGCTCTCAAATTCGAAGTAAACATAACTATATAAAAATAAAGAAATATATCGCAACTCATGACACAATTTTCAATTAATTTTACACAACACCATGGGTCTTTCTGGGTAATATTGGATTATATGTAGTCTGTACATTGTGAGGAATAGTGATATGACCAGTATCATCATTTGGAAAAGTAATGGATACACAATAGAATCATGTGATTAATCCAAAACAAAGACGTTTTTAATACTATCATAAACTTTTGAAAATGAATTCCTTCTTGTTCAAAATTCATCATCAATTGTACTAAATATGATTAGGTTAAACTGAATCATTGTAACGGCGGAGATCTAAGTCATAGATTACGTTCATTAGCAAACACATTTTCTAATCTTGATTTTACAAAGTATTTTTTAGCTCGTTTTTTCATCAAATCAACATCTGAAGTGAATTCACTATGAAAAAATACTAAACATTAAAAAAGTGTAGTCCGGTGAAGCTGTTAAAACATTGCTAGGTCAATAGCGTAGTAAGTTCGAGAAAAAAAAATTGACATCGACTTTGGTAGTATTACTATACATTTATGATAACATCAAGCAATGCCACTACATAAAGAGAAAACAGTTTTATCATCCAAAAAATAGATATTCAATAAGACGAAACAGAATAATCATTATTTCAGTATTTCTATAAATTTAATAAAGATACATTATTTATCAAATATTTATTAATGAATATTATAAATTTACACAATATATCATAATAAAATTAACCTAAAATTTGAGCAGTTCAATTAAAAGGCACGTAAGGGACGCAACATCAGTTATGATAAAAATATTGAAAAGGTAGGTAATTGAACGTAAGAGTAAAGTGTGTATGTGTATGTGTATATGTCGTGTAAAATTAAAGCATTAGTGTGAGTAATGCTCATTTTAATTAATTTAATGTACTTTTAGTGCATTTTATAATTTATTTTAAATAAATAGCTTTCTGCACTTCTCCGCCATATAAACTCTAACTATGCCAAATTTCAAGTTCACCCGTTAAGGGGAAATAGGTTAAAAAGGGGTACAATTTTTTTGCTTCACGTATTAATATATAGATATAGTTACACTAGGTATTAGATTAGTCGCTTACAATATCCTAAGGGACGATTATAGTTCATCGTCACATTTAACATTAAAAATAATAATATCAAAACAAATACTAATAAACAACAAAAAGAACCTAAGTTAAGGTTTGTATTAAGACTTTCAACAGTATTGATACGCAAGATGTAATGACTGGCGCCAAAAGCTGCAAGAGGGAACCCAAAATTACTAACCTTCGATAACAAAAAAGACAATAAACCCTTTTGTGTTATTCATTCTGTTTCCACGTTTTTTTACGGTTCACTTTCACTTCACCTGACGGTCATTGACACTGTAGTTTAACATAGACGAGTAGAGGATTGCGTATAATTTTTGTATTTTTTAGAAAATTAGGTCAAATATTAAGCACCAATTTTTTTATTGATTTAGAACCAGAAACGACTAATGCGTGGTTTGTAAAAATACTGCGAGCGACTAACCAATCGCGCGGTATATACAAATATTTTATAAGTAAGTAATATTAAACTAATAATTATAGGATAAGGTACATTTCCTAATTATTTTTGGATGTGAAACATCTATAGGCGAAGAGTAAACCTAATTGTTGTCGTGGCGACGCAAAACACAACCATTGTACTATTAACGAAATACTCAAAAATATTTGCAACCCTATCTTGTAGGACACTTGTTCAGCTAGTGTTACGCGGCACGCGCCGACGACCTAGCACCCTTTGATAAATGTCGCTTAACACACCGCGCCAGTGCCTAGTTGAATTTTTGTATTTAATAAAAATGAATATTTATGCAATAAAATAAATAAACAGCCATTATTTTATGGAACAAATTTGTAATGCTTTACCTTTTTATTATGCCACAAGTGATTCCTGTCGTAATCTGTTGTTTTATGCATATATCTTATAAAAAAACAATGTTGATGTTTCACACCTGCCAGGCGTCCTGTGACGGCTTAATTTTTTTTTACTTTTTGCTCTATTATTCAATTTCATTCGTAATTTAAACTCATAGATATCATATCACGGGTTATTTTTCACGTAGTGACGCGTCATATGAAAAGTAACAGTTGGATTGAAAAAAAAAAAACAAGTATGAGAGGCATCAGGCCTCAGCAGTTAAAACCGCCACAGCGCGGTATGAATTGTTCAGGTCAATCTGAAAATGTGTTACATTTTACACGTGAACATGATTAATATCAACACTAAGGTCAATCGACCAGTTATAATGTTAAAAAACATCAACTGTATTATAGTGAAGTATAAACCTGTCATAGTAGGGTTCGTGGTACTGATGTGGGGGTGAGGCGAGCCCCCCGCTGCCCCCCGCGCCTCGGGACTCGCTCCCCGCTCCGGATGCGAACCTGCACTCGCCGTTCGACGAGTACGAGTACTCCTGGAACATACAACACACACACATTACACTCCACCGACATCCAACTACGAGAAATTGGTACCTGGTCAGTTATGTCATAAACTGTATCTTATCAACAGGCATTGCATAAGAAATTTCATACACATGGCCAATAGATGGCGCAGGAAATATTATAACTAAATCGCGCTATCGTTTCGTAATCTACACAATAAAGTTATTAAAACTGATCAAGTTAAGATAGTAGTTCCAGAAGATGAAATTTTTCAAAGAAGTTACACAAAGATGTTACATTTATATATTTGTTATTTTTTCTGACTTTTTTGCATATTAAATGAAAATGTCTTCACAATGTATTCTTAGATAAAGACCAAGTATCTAAGAAAAAAAAACGAAAAGAAATTGATCGATATATATCTAGTATGTTTGTATGATGCACTCACCACTACAGACCTCTATCAGTTTATTTACATATATAGAATATATCAGCTTGTATATTAAATACAGTACCAAGTATTTTTGTATGCACCTCATACATCACACGTTTTTTGACTGTGTAGGTCCAAAGGTGATTTATCGGGAATCAATCATAATGCAATTTGTTATTGGCCACAATCTCATCTGATTTTAAATACTAATATTGTAAAAATGTTTTAAATTTTTGGATGAGAGGATTTTAAACACGGGCTTTTAGAAGAAATCTGCAAAACAAGGATAAACATCGAGATCACAGTAACCATTTTTTGTTTCTATTATAATGAAGGGAAATTATAATGTTATTGCGAGGAGTAATTATGGATACCTTCACGCTATGGGCGGAGAATGACCGTGGCAGAGAAGTGGCGTCCGGTGAGAGAGGCGCACACCGCGTCTGTTAGTACAACACACACTGTGAAACATTTACGTGCTTTCACGACTGAACATTACTAAAATGATGATCAAATACATTAGTAAACAATCATATATAACACTACATATATTTTTGTAAAACAATAGTAAACGAATTAATCACACTAAAATGTATACACTTCAGGCTGAGTCACCAGAGATACAAGAGGAGATGGTCCACGGTGATTACAGAGTCACATGTACTATAATCAGAGGGTGATCACAGCGTCACATGTACTATAATTAGAGGGTGATCACAGAGTCACATGTACTATAATTAGAGG
>JACEII010000168.1:404500-425375 GCA_014332785.1 Antheraea mylitta | reverse complement strand
ATCACAGAGTCACATGTACTATAATCAGAGGGTGATCACAGAGTCACGCGTACTATAGTTAGAGGGTGATCACAGAGTCACATGTACTATAATTAGATGGTGATCACAGAGTCACATGTATTATAAATAAAAGAGAGTGTAGATACTTACATCATAATGCGACCTGGTCATGGCGGGGTGCTCGTATCGCTCGTCCGAGTCCGGGGAACGTGCGGGTAGCGGTGCGGGGGCTGAGCGCCGCGGGGGAGGAGGAGACGCGGGGCACTGCGCAAACATACAAACGATTCTAAGTACATATCACCAGATGTAGAACTAAAAAAAGGCTTGATGCTCTAGTATTTTAATCAATGGAACATGAATCCAATATCCGCAGGTTGGAATTCTAACGTGCACTAACTTTTTTTCCCTAATTCATGGTCATTTACTAATGTCAATTGGTAACACTATCGATTGACGACGAAGGAAAACATCATAACGGAACCAGAACCTGAGAAAATTTTTTTGTAGTAATTACCGTATGTGTGGGGGAAATATAAAACTGTACATTCCCCTGAATTTAGAATCGTCAATATGTCGTAGGCCGGGGCGGGGTTGATTATGCCAATACCTTTCTTCGAGAAGAGGACTCAAACCCTCATGCAAAAATGCAGCGTCTCCATTACAAATTGATGGTGATGATGATGATATAAATGCACTATCCCTCCCTCCTCCCCTTGTTTCAATATATCCAGAACAATGATACCTCCACTTGCAGCCATTTATATAATATTTAATATATTTAATATTAATTATATAAGTTAAATAAAAATAAGTGCTGTTCAAATATTACTTAAGTTAATTTTTTATAATATCTGACCGCCCCCTCTACCTACTCAGGAAAGTAAGCAATACTCTTACCCTCCCCCTAGTTTACATAAATATTCATACAAATATATTTTTATCTGCTCCGGTTTTCTTGAATCAATATTCTTTGGCAGGAGTTAGGTGGTAGAGCCACGCTGAAACTATAACTGGTTTCAGCATGAATAGGTCGGCTCACCCGGGGTAGTATCACCCTTTCATAGAAAACCAATGTGAGTTACAGTGCTTGCATTATTGCGTTTCCTTCGGTCAGTGAGAACGCTGGAGGCCCATCTCCCCTCCTCTCCCCTCTTCTCTCCCCATCCCCATTCCCCTATTCCCCCAAAACACAGGCAGGCAACGCATTTGCGACTTCCCCTGGTATTGCTTGTGTCTATGGACAGCGGTGATCGCTTAACAGCAGGTGATCCACCTATTTGTTTGCCTCCTATAGGATATAAAAAAAAGAAATCCAGGAATAAGGAATATATATTATATAGAGGAATTAACTTATAGTCGTGAGCTAGGGCGATGGTAGCCCAATGGGGAATTCTCCAAAAAAGCACATTAAAGACCCTTGCCCCTTTTAGTGCTTACGTAATACAATGTATTACCCCTAAGTGGTGACGAGAAAATTTGCAGAGAGTGTTGTACCAGCCTCCTTGGACACTATGAATCAAATTTTATAAGGGTTTTAATAAAACCAACAAACAAAGACACAAACGAACAGGCAGGTAAACATAAAGCGATGATTGTTAAGCTTAACGTGTGTGGGAGAGTCAGGAGTATGTTCTCACCTGCACATCCTGGCGCGGGAAGTCGCCCTGCTGCTCGGTGCTCTCAGAGCTGTCGCTGCCGGCTCTCTGCGCGACCAACCGTACACTTTGTTTGTGCATTGGAGTGACAACATGACAGTACCATCTTAGTACAGTTTTTTATAATTAATCTTATAAACACTGAGCTTTTGAACTGTCTCCTTTGGAATAGCAACCTTAAAACAAGGCCAACAGATTGCACTAATTACTGAATGATATATACTTCATCAAATGATAATGAAGTTACAACGAACATATTACGTCAACCAGCAATAGGTGGCGCTCGTAGGTACTAATAGATCGCACTATTGTTTTTTTTTTAACATTGAATTAAAAATATTGACTTTAGCTTTACATTAATTTGGAATGTGTTGTGTTCTTCATAGTGAATACTGTCTGTATATTGGTTTATATACTCTGCATATACAAATAAATTACCAAACTGTTGCCTTTGGAAACATATTTGATTCCAAGATACTCCTTATCTCCACACTCTCCAAGTTAATAAATGTTACAAAAACCGTCATGATTTAGTCATTTTAATAAATTATTTTTATGGTTTTAATATTATTTGTTAGAAGATGAATTGAGAAAGCACCTGGTTATCTACATCAAAGATCAAATAGATTTATATTGTTAATTGTAAGATTAACACCGATTCGTAAACAAACACTGTGTTTCAATAATGACAAGTGTTAAGATTCACATATAGTTTCTCTAATACATATTTTACCCCAAAGTGCTGCGCTTTAATCCGAAATGTATGTAAAATTGGGTTGGTCATTAGAATCACTCAAGAAACAATCAGTAATCCAGCCGGTGCACCTATCGCACCAGCATCAAGTGTTCACGACATATAACAACAAACACGTGCACAAACAGACAAACAGATGGACACGTACGCACCTGGTCCCTCCTGGCGCTGCCAGTCCTCGTGTAGTAGGTCTCCTGCTCCCGCTCGGGACTCGACTCGCAGGACCTCTGCCTTCGGTACTGTCCGTAACTCTCCTGCTGGAATTAATTCATCAATATTAACCCCTCGACTGTTTTTTTAAGATACACATCTCAAAATGGCGAATGCAATGTTTAAATATCTAGCCATTTTCTTTCAATTATCATTTTGCATTACATAATTTGTTATTGTCAATTTTTGAAATTTTGTAATAATTAGGGTTTTAAGCTTATGCTGCCAACTGTCGACCTGTGCCTAATGGTTTTGGATGGTGCAGAGGTTAAAATACCTGACACAGACGCTAATCCTAAAGAAATAGACTCTCAAGTGCAGCTCTCTGAAGACACTAATAGGTGCTTGACGATAGATTTTCAAGTTGAAGGCAGATAGTCCTACCACCATGCTATGGTTTCCTCACGATTTTTTTTTTACCGGAAGCTCTAGCCCAATCGCATGGATTCGAACCACGCATAGATCAACGCAACGTCCGAACAGGGTATGAATTAAGCTAATCTATCCTTTGCAATAAAAATACACATAACGGTAATGGTTTCTCAATCGAATCTAACAGATTCTAGCTTTTTCGAAAAGAAACAATTTTCCTAATAAAGTGATATTGAATAATGATTATAGAATGAGTTACCGCGTCGACATCAGGATGTTAAAACTACCAATAAATTTAGATATTTATTTGACAAACAGAAGACAAAGTACTCGCAATTGTAAAATTTCTATGATCTTTTACTCAGGTTGTGCATTAGTATTATTTATATTGTTTTAGTTTATTTATTTTCTTTTGCTTCTTTTATATTTGAAATACTTACGATAACTTTTATTCTAGATAACAATACCGCTGACAGGTGGTAAGCTCGCCAGTGAACAAATAAGGTGCGGAAAAAGTGCAATAAAGTATTTATTCATTCATTCACATTTCAATGGTTTCTGCAATACCTGGCTAAGTATGTAATGTGTAGGGATAGTTAAAATACTAAAACTAATAGTTAAAATACCTGCTGCGGGTATCCCTCGTCATCAGAATCCGGAATATGGACACCGCGTCTGACTGCATCCTGCACCTAAACAATTGACAACATAAATTAAATCGTTTTTATGTATTGTAGCACGGCATAATGACGCACTATGTCTGAGGGTAAGGACAGTACAATCCAAAAATAATGGAGACCACAGAAAGACACGCCATTCTTCGACGATCACCACTGTGGTGCCGGCCTGCGTAGATGCCCCTTCACGTTACGCTTCAAGGATCCCATATTATAGGACGAGGAGGGAACACACTGGCCGGGAGATTGTTCCACAGCTTCACGGTACGGCAAAGAGAAGATGTTACAAACTTTTTAGTTCACATTCAAATAGGGTATACCGTAACACTGTGGGTCCGACACTCAGCTCGCGTACTTCGGTTATGGAATATAGAGGGAGGGATTCAATTGAATAACTCTTCAGAACACTTGCCATGATACAGACAATGAGGCTATGTCAAAAGTAAAAGTGAGTATCCATCGTTTTACTATCGTCGATTGATTCATTACTTCATTTGTCGCTGCGAAATTTAATTTATGTAGAGGATTTGTAACTCTTTAGCAGCACGTGAGGAGCACGTGCAGGGGAATGAGAGGTACCCGAGGAACCGGTGAGAGGACCCGAGTAATATTAGCAATTCAATAATTAAATAACACCGTTTGTAGATGTTATAGTAAAATGTTTCCTTAGATATCCAGTGGTAATTAAGCGTTCATAGTTTGATAACCCGACAACCTGAGCCCAGGGGACATAGTTCTTAGTACTAAGTGATAATACTCAATAATACTCAAGTAATGATAATAAAAAACCTATAATTATAATTAACAGACGATGTGACCAAAATTTTAAGAATTTTGAAGTTAAACTTGTTATAGCACGGTAGGGAAAATATTTGGTTACGTGTTAAGCGTTAAAGGTGAGGTATGTATCACTACATATTATAAAACAAATTCCTCTGGTACGTCTGTCTGTCTGTCTGTCTCTCTCTTCGCGGTAAATTAAAAACCTACTGAACAAATTTACATTCGCTTTTTACCAGTAATCTGTCATTGATTCATGAGGAAGGTTTAGATACATAACTTGTCAAGGTTTCTTTTTATCAGAGCGGGACACCATACGCCGGACCCGTTAGTTTGTGTACTATGTTAGTATGTATAAGTAAGTGTCTGTCTGGTTTAAGTGGTTATACCAAATCCAATAAATGTATTGTTAAGTATTTATACTATGGAACTTGTATTGCATACAGTTTAGGAGCAGTTTCATATACCTATATACGATTTAATACATAAAAACCAAGTTTCACTTCCTTTGCGTGTATACACTGATACAGATGTTTTTTTTAACTTCCTTTTCAAAATCAAAAATACTTTATTCAGTATAGGCCCTAATAAGGTTCTTATGAACGTCAAAAACTACCACCGGTTCGGAAAACAACCCAGCCATCGAGAAGAACCGGCAAGAAACTCGATCGGGTACATTTTTTTTTACATATATTACCAATACATCATACAATAGCTTATAGTGGATGCACAGAGAGGAGTCAATTCCAGACATCACTATCGTTCACATACTGATCCACTCTATAATATCCTTTTGACACTAAAACACGCTTGAGGTGGCGCTTAAATTTACAGTCCGGCAAATCGATAGCATGTTTTGGGACTTTATTGTAAAACCTAACACTATTACCTAAGAAACTATTACTTGTTTTGCTAAGTCTGAAACATGGGACGACCAGTTTATTACAGTTTCTAGTATTTACATTACACCGGTCTTTTACTAAATTCAGTTTTTCAATGTTTTTACGGACATACATTAAATTATCAAGAATGTATTGGGAGGGTATAGTTAGGATACCGAATTCCTGGAACTTCGTTTTTAATGATTCGCGAGGTCCCATATTATATATTGCTCGAACTGCCCGTTTTTGAAATAAAAATATGGTGTCTACCTCAGCAGCCGTACCCCACAGCAAAATACCACAAGACATTAAGTTATGGAAGTAAGCGAAGTACACTAACCTAGCAGTAGCAATATGTGTGAACTGGCGAATCTTACGTATTGCGAATGCAGCGGAACTTAATCTGCACGCCATTTTTTATATCAATAAACTCATTGTTTTATACCTGAAACAACTCACGTTTTACCAAAATATCTGAAGCTTCTGCCTCTGGCCATCTTAGTGAAGTTACTCACCTCTTCGGGTTGTACTGCAACGTTGTCCAATTTCTCCAAATTGGGCAGATTCTTCAGCACTGTCATCCTGTACCTGTAAGAAAAGAAATCCATTCAACACTCTCTCTGTTACTTGATAAAGATGATCGTGTAAATTCAAAGGAATAAGTAAAGGCCAATTTCTTCCTCAGTTTATTCTCTAGAACCTTAATCCCCAAAGTGGTCCAAGTGGATATTCAGGGGTCCACGGGAGACTCGCGGTGGTTTACGTTGGCGTGACAAAAACTAGGGATTCATAATTCGTAAACGGGGATCCACGAAAACTTATCTGCTTTCGATAGTGGACAACTAAAATGCCGGTTTGACTTCACCTATCAATGTAAGCAGATAATATTTTAAGAAGTTCAGCTACTGTTACTTGTAAAAACTTGTATATTTACCATATTCAGTATGCAACTCAAATTTCCATAATTATATCTTCACATGTTTTGTCGAGTTTTGGGAATATGGTATAAATGTAGCTGCAGGGGTCCACTGGAACAAGCTAAATTTTGAAAGTAGTCTATGAGAAAAGAGTCTGGCAACCTCTGTAGATGAATGTAAAGAGCTGGCGCTATAGAAACCAATGTAGTGCACCGATATTAATAAGGTACTAATTAAAGAACCACAATCTATAAGGACGCCTCAAATGGAGCAGTCCTAAATTTTTGTTTATACCAGAGGTTCCCAAATTCTGCGCTGTGGCTCCTTCGTGCGCCAAAAAGTAAGGGGCGCCGTGAAGTAGCGAAATTTACTTATTCGAGGGTACAAGATAAACCATGAAATTCCCAGTACACACAGATTTTTCTTGTGGATTTTTTTTATATTTGGGCCTATCTAACTAGTACATATTTCTACCAATTGTATCTATTTCCACTAGCTACTTAAGTTAGGGCGGAGAGATAAAACACCAAACTTGAAATTGGGTCGCGGAATTAATAAGTTTGGAAACTCCTGGTTTATACTATGTATCACTTCTTCCAATCACTTCACTGTACGCCTTGTGACCGTACCTACAGATGAAAGTCCCTTTTATAAGTCACATTCGCACTCATTCCCGAACTTAATAGAGATACGATTGACAAATACTTTAAGGTGCATGTCATTAGAAACAATAATGAATTTGAAGTAGTATTACCGAAACACGCGGATGGATGATTTAGTACATATTATGTTATCAATTCTTGATCGGTCGCTAATCGAGCAAGTATCCTTACAGTAGAATGTTACTAATCGAAAACACACTTATTGCGGGATCTTTTTTCAGTTTATTGGTGATTTGATTTCCCAAAGCATACTTAAGTTTAATATTAAGTTCTTATGTTAAATGGACTCACTCTGGATGCTGGGTGCAGGGATTCTCGTCCAGCCACAGGCTGGTGAGATCAGGCAAGCGGCGCAGGTGTCTAATCTCATTCAGGTCTCGTATCTCATTCTTGCGTATGTAGAGCTCACGGAGCCGCCGGCATCCGACGAAGTCTCCCAAAGTGCGAATTTTGTTTATACTGAAAATATTATCAAAGTGATTACGATTTTGGTCACCATGATAAAATTAAAGTTAATCCCTTTTTTAACAGGGGAAAATCCTACGTGGATACGCCTCGCACTACGAGGGTTATGTGTGACTCCTACTTACTAAAAAACCCCTGTACCGCTTTTGCACGTATGTGATCCAGGGCTGAGGGTTGGCGGTGAGCACGTGCTCTTCCAAACCCTGGTCACGCGCTTGATCGAACGGGGGACCCACGCCTCGATAGAGGACATTCCTCCCTCCTGCTTCTTATTAAAGCTGTGGCCAAGACCGTACTTCATCGTCACGGGCTTTCATTACACGGCTAAAGGCTCGGTTAATGTTTTATGTCCCAGGTCTCAAAATGACGGATCGTGTTTTTATTTGATTTTGATATGATAACGGCTTATAAATCTATGAACAACGGCTACACGCACGAAAAGCCATGACTCATTGTCACGTTCCACCAGAGCCGAAAGTGCGAGCTAGAGCGCGGAACAAGCGATAGCGAGGGGCGATCGGCCCAAGCGTTCAGCTTATGATGCACCATCTATATATAGAATGATTAAATTCAATTTATAAAACTATGCAATTTTTCATCAATGTTTTCTTATGACGTCATCACGTAGAATTATCGTCCATAAACCGATTTTAGAGACAACCCATTTTTTTTATATAACGACGTCGTAATTTTCATGATTTAATAAAAACAAATATTCATACAAACAAAAATGTACTGATACATAAAAATTATGATTTCACAATACATCATTTGTTATTTTTAAAGTTCTATAGTAAATTATGTATGCTTACGCTGCTAACAGTCGGTTGTCCTGTGCCTCGTGAGGCCTACATCCGTCTGTATGGAGCTTAAACCTTTAGGGCTATGGCCTGGTCCAGGGATAATTAAAAACGAGAATCCCAGTGTTACAGATACACAATCAATTTATAGTAGGTTCAATAACAACAAACTAAAATACTCATGCTGTTCGCGCTTTATTAAACGGTGAATCACAAACATTCTAAAAAAATAATAATTTTGTTCTATCATGTCTTTGATATCGTAATTTTTGAAATATTTTATTTCTTATTTCATATTTCCGCATAACATAACGTTTATTTAGCTTTGCGTAAAACGGAACATTAACAGATTGTTACATTTCAAATGCGTCAATTTCATTGGTCAACTATCTTTATGTTTTCGTTTATATACCATACCTGTGCAGTGATATAAGCATATCCGACAGAACTCAACACTAACTAGTTCTGTGTGTCGTATCGTGTTTGCTCTACTAAATTATATTGATCATAATTCTTATAATTCTCATAATTATATATAACTTCTCATATTTTTCATTACTTAAAGATGAATTTATAATGTTTTACGTTATTACTCATCATGGTTTATATAAAAGATGTCAAAAGCACTTTCAAATCAATGAAATTATATTTGTGATATCATTGCTTTCAAATAGTTAAAAATTCCGCAAAGAAAAATCCGATGAATAACCCCAGTATACATAACATTGATTAATAATAGAACCAAATTATTAACGGTCGATTTAATTTGATTGGTTAATACAATACGCAGTCGGGACGTTATTGGCCAACACATCCCGCGCCACGCTCTGATTGGTCAGACCCTTGCACGCACTTAACAGATTCCGCCATTACAACAAATTTATACTCATTTCTTATTGAAATCCTCGCTGAACAAATCAGGCATTATTGTTTACGACAATGCAGCGTGATGTCGAATTAGTAATGGAACTCGGAGCACCGCGCTATGGCGTTTTATGCTACATTATGCCGGTTATTCTAGATTTTAATGAACAATTGAGTAAACTGAAAACAATTTATGTTTCATTACGTACCAATCAAGTTGTTTGTGTGGTTGCTACCGACCAACACATGAGTTCCATACCAATTCGAAGCAACTTACTTACAGTTCGGACACTTCGGACGTACAGTTCCGACAAACAACCTACTCATCGAGAACAACCGGTAACAAGCTCGGTAGGGTTTATCTTTTTAACATATCTATATATATTGAAATACATTACACGTTACAATCGTTTAGTGGATGCACAGAGAGGAGCCCATTTCAGACATCTTCACCAGACACACATTACAAACCGGCAAATTGGTAATGTACTTTAGAACTATGTTGTAAAACCCAACACTATTAACTAAAAAACCTATTACTGTTTCTACTGAGTCTGTAACATGGAACAACCTGTTTGTCACAGTATCTACTACTAGACTCTGCCCGCGACTTCGTTTGCGTGAAATAGCCACTTTGGGCTAACGCTAACAACCAGCGGAAGCTCTCAAGAGGAAAAAAAACACGATTTTGAAATATTCTTCATTGGTGCTCCGCTCCTATTGGTCTTAGCGTGATGATATATAGCCTATAATTTTCCTCGATAAACGAGCTATATAGCACTGAAAAATTTTTCAAATCAGACCAGTAGTTCTTGAGATTACCCTCTACAACCGTGTTTCCCAACTTAGCGCCTACGTCCCACCGGGGGGGGGGGGGCAATTTGATAGTTAAGGGGGCAATTTAAAAATGGACTTGACCCGACTTTAACCCTTTCGCTTTGGGTTATTTAAATGCAATGCTAAATATCGGTGATAAATTCAACAAAAAGGCAAGTTTAAAAAAAAATGCTGTAAATAATTATTAGGTATAACTTCGTTTGATGTTACCAAAATATCAACTGGGTTTTTAATCGTCAAGTCAAGTAAGTTTTTCATTATATGTTTTGAAATTTTACTTACGATGTTTTGATAACAAGTTTATAGTGATTTCTTCCTAAAACTTGTCATTCATATTTCCTAAAGGAACAAAACAATATTTAATGGTTAAAAATATGTATGGGGGGGGGGGTACATACATATTTTAGAAATGTTAAGGTAGGGCCTAAAAAGGGTGGGAAACACTGCTCTACAAGGTCACAAACATACAAACTTTACCTCTTTATAATATTAGTATAGATTTAGATAATGCCGGTTTTTTTTACGGACATACATTAAATTATCAAGAATATATTGGGAAGGGTAGTTAATATGCTCGGAGTAATATATTTCCTACATTTAATCTATATAGGCGGGGGAGTATCGATTGGAGCTTGTGAACTACACGTACATACTACAGTGCGGTGTGTCCGGTCACGCTTAAACTCAATAGACAATTCATGACCTTACGATTCCCGACTGAACAATACTTCGCTAATTTAACTTCATCGGACATCTCATTCCACGCTTCAGACTCACTAAGACCAGAAACAGTTTTTCAGGTAATAGTGTTAAGTTTTATAACAAAGTCTCAGAGCACATGACAGTTTCGGCGAATAGAGTGAGTTCAGACACTATGTCAGGCGGGTTTTAATATCTACAGGCTATTATTATACATTGGATCAATATGTGGACGATTGTGACGTCTGGTAATGACGACAATTTCTGTGCATCCACGAAAATGGAATTTAACAATTCTGGAATGTAACTCTTTATGTTTTGTAAAAATATATAACACTAGTCTGTACCCACGACTTTGTCCGCATGGAAGAGTTACTTTGGGCTAACGCTAACACGCAGCGGAACGTCTCAAAAAAAGAAAAAAAAAACGATTTTAATACATTCCTCATTAGTCCTCTGCTCCTATTGGCCTTAGCGTGATCGTATATAACCCTCCTCGATAAATGAGCTATATAAAACTGAAAGATTTTTGAAATCAGACCAGTAGTTCCTGAGATTACCCCCTACAACCTCACAACGTCACAACCTCATAAACTTTACCTCTTTATAATATTAGTATAAATGAAAAAATAAACCATATCGAGTTTTCTTCCGGTTCTTCTCGATGACTGGGTTGATTGTCCGAACCAGTGGTAAACTTGACGTTCACAAATGCCTTCTCAGGGCCTAAATTGAATGGATTTATGATTCTGATTGATTGCGTATTCCGTTACAGCAACATCGCTTGAATCTAATACTTATTATGTTATTTGTATACTTTTTATAACAAGTCGTGAGTGTTGAACTAAAATGGTTATACAAGAGAATATAATTCCTAGAAGTTGAATGAATGAATATACCTGAGCGCGAGGACCTCCACGTTGGGCATGCGTCGCAGTAAGGTGACATCTCCCAGCTCGGCGCCCCTGTAACAAGAAAACACGTAACATATTTATAATTTGATAAAAACATTTCTACAGGAAACTCTTCCCGTTGTTTTGTCCATATAGACACATGGCTGTTTTAGTTTTAATATTGGCAACCTATCTTCTAGATTATTCCTGTCATTGTCAAGTATGTTATAATATTACAAGTTTCTTATGATAATTTCAATGCACTAACAAAATGGTGTCCCGTTTGTTAGATTGTTTTCAAGGAGTTTTCCTGATCAGAATTTATACTTCGCGGTATTATTCTTCATTCACTTCGCTTGTACACAACAACTAAACTATATTACGTAAAATGTCACCAATATTATAAAATATGGAATCAAATAACAAAGATTATGAATCACTACACGTTATAAAACAAAGTTCTCAGCCGCGTCTGTATGTCCGCGATAAACTCAAAAGTACTAAACGGATTCTCACGCGATTTCATTACTAGATAGAGTGATTCATGAGAAAGGTATATAACTTGTCAAGATTTTATGTAAACTATTTGAAATATAAGGATAATTGTTGGAAGTCAAGCCGCCGAAAGCTTGCGTCGAAAACAACAAAATAATATAGATATAACAAAATAATTGAGATAACAAACGAAGCAGACGAAGTCGCAGGTAGCAGCTAGTAAAATATAAAAGCCGCTACATGATATGTCTACCCGCCAAAAATTCCAAACAGCTATCTATGAACTCAGATTCAAATTTGGAAATAACTATGGAACAAAATATATATTGTAAGCCCATCCCTAATGTCCTGTTGAAATAACTGAGATTTAGTGAACAATGGTAAGATGGTTATTTAATGTCCGTAACATATTGAATAGTGTTGTTATAAACAAAGCAAGGTCATTTCTACACAGTCGATAATATACTATCGATAATTGTTATTCGATGCGCGTGCGTACCGCGCCCCGCCCATCTTAGACACAGTGCAATCGAACTAACAGTATCTCCATTACAGTACCGCAGAAACTAACATACGAAGCCAAAGCTATTAATATTATAACTCAATATATACAGAGGTTCGTATATTATGAGGTTGTGGAGACATCGAATAACCAGTGTTTTCACTCCTTACTACGATGCCCTTCAATATCTGGCTGTATTATGCTAATAAACAACTTTTTTTCTTTTTTTTTTTACGTGGGGAAATCCCTTATGGATGCCCACCCTACCGGGGGAGAGGATGGGTTATGTCCGACTCGCACGGACTAAAACCCCACGGTGTACCGACAGACCGTGATGTTGGGGCGGCAAGGGATCGTTCTACGCTATTCACCTTGAATAGCCGCCCCAACGGTCCACCCAGCGGAAGGTTGCCGCCGGGCTCCTACCTATAGAGAGGCAGTTGGGTACACGCCAGCTGCCCCTCCTCGTCCAACGGACCTGTGCAATGAGGGGATGAGCCCTCCGACTGCATCCCCTCAGGTCCGGCTACGGGGGCAGGAGGAGTTGGGCAAAGCGCCGCCTCCTCCTGCCGGTCCTCTGATGGTGAAGACGGCCACTGAGGGGGTCCGCCTCGCGGGCCCTCTCCGCTGCCTCCTTTTGCGAGATGACTTCCTCGCAAAAGGAGGCCACTGCTCGCCACGCCTGTTCGCTGCCGAGCATGTACGAGGCCACGCTCGGCAGCGACAAATCCTCTCTTACCACCGCCACCAGAGTGCGGCGCTCCACCTCCCACGCAGCACACTCAGAGAGAGTGTGCTGCGCGGTATCTTCTTCAGCGCCGCACTCATGGCAGGCAGCGGTCGGATCCCTGCGAGCGATCCGGTGCAGGTACCACCCGAAACAACCGTGTCCGGTCAGCACCTGCACCAGCCTGAACGACAGGGAGCCCCTTCTCCTCCCAATCCACTCCTGCAGGACCGGACGGATGGCGTCGACGGTTTGCCCCCCGCGGAGCGCGTCCACCAGGTCCTGCATCCACCTCCCTATAGCCCCCTCCCGCAACTCCCGCCTTTTAACTTCTATCTCCCTGGGAGCCGGAGGCTCCCCACTACGCCTCCTCGCCGCAGTGAATTCATACACGGCGGGGAGCACCCTAGCTTCCAGCTCCCAGGGAAGGGAGCCGGCGAGCGAAAGACCACCGCCGATGACACCGTCCGGTATGCCCGGATTGCCCTCAGTGCCACCGTACGCTGCGTACTGCGCAACGCGCGCACGTTGGTGGCACTGAGGGCATCAGCCCAGACCGGTGCCCCGTAGGCGGCCATCGCCCACACGACTCCCATGAAGAGTCGACGGCACCCGGCACTCGGCCCCCCAATATTGGGGAGCAACCGGCCGAGTGCCACCGCCACCCTAGCAATTCGCGGCCCGAGCCCCGCAAAGTGGGGCTCGAACCGCCAACGCCCGTCCAGGGTGAGGCCCAAGTACCTCATGTGGGCACCCACATTGATCCGGGCGCCCTCCACCATAATGTGGGCCCCAGGTGGTGGCCCCCGCCGAGGCCCATGAAAGAGTATGGCCTCGGTCTTCTTGAGGGCCACCCTGAGGCCCAACCTCCTTATGCGTCTGACCACGAGGGTTGTGGACATCGTGGCCAGGCGCTCTACCTCTCTCCAGTACACCCCCCCCCCCCCCGGCTACGACTAGGGTGTCATCCGCGTAACAGATTAGATGCGCTCCATACGGGAGCGCACCGCGGAGCACCCAGTCGTAGCCCATGTTCCACAGGAGCGGCCCCAGGACCGACCCCTGTGGAACTCCCCGCCTTGTAGCCCGCCGGACTGAGCCTGATTGAAGAGAGAGAGCCCTACTTCAACTGCCCACTCCTCGACGGCCACGCCCCTCAGGTCCGTGGCTGCCGCTCCCCAGGTCCTTGATTTAGCGTTTAAATCACCCATGAGGACCACGGGGGGCGGCAACAGCCGCCTGACAGCTCCCTGCAGAGAGCCAAGGAACCTATCGAACTCCCACAGGGGCCTGTTAGGGGAAAAGTACGCCCCCACAATGGCGTACTCTCCCCAGACAGCCGCCACGAACCCGACACCCCTCTCTCTTACCGCCAGGGGCGAACCTCGGCCGGCCACGATCGCCACGGAACCAGCCCGATCCCCAGCCCAGTGTGGCTGGGAGGGAACGCAGTACGGCTCCGTGGCGACCGCGAGCCCGATACCCCACTCCGCCACTGACTGCACGAGCAAATCCTGTGCAGCAACGGAGTGGTTGAGGTTCGCCTGGAGGAAGTTGCGTATGGTGTGGTCCATCAGTGGTCCATAGCAACTTTCTCCTGCCTGGCGGCTGCCGCCCTAGGGCCTGTTCCCACTACTGGGAAGTCCCTACCCTTCGTGGTGGGGGGCCATGCTAATAAACAACTGACATATATTAGTGTCACCGATATTTACCAAGTTGGCTTCTTTAACTTGGGTATCATTGAAATGGTTAGTTTATAGGCTAAAAATATTTAAGAGAGAAAAAATCGGTGCCGTTTAATCGTGCCTAAATGACGATACTTTTCCCACTTATTTGACATGGGTTGTTTTCACTTTTTAAAGATTATTTTTATCTTGCTTGTTTTATTGAATAATTTGATAAAAATATTATTAATTCTCTATTTATGATCCTTTGGGATCGAAAAAACTTTAGACTAGCTGAACTGCACATCTTTGTATGCATGAAAGAGGTTACTAGGTTCTACCGGTACTAATTGTATTTCAAAACACTAACAACCTTAAAATACAAGAACCGGATTAAAGCGACTCATACAAATGACGAATGGAGAAGCATTGTATCTGCTCTCTGCCCAGACAGTTTGGGTACATAAAAGAAAATAGAAAGAGAGAATGTACATACAAATGTATATAAATATAAAACCCAGAAACGGCGGTCACAATCAAGCTCGGTACACAAGAATCAGTCATATGTGTAGATTGAACTCGTGACCTGTCCGTTTCATAAGGACTTCCTACACCACTGCGTTGCTATAAGCCACATAGTACATTCGACCAAGAACATTTCAATTAATAGAATATATTTAAATAAAGTTATATGTGAAAATTTCGGTATAGAACCGTTTCGGAATTTAAAGTTGTTAGAGGATGAAACAACTAGTTGCTGAAAGGAGATAACATATATACCAACGTAATGGTGTTTGTAGTAGAGTTGAGTTACTGATTGCACATGATACTGTGTCTCCGCGCTGCGCCCGGTAGTGCAGACAGTTCGCCGCTGCTGTTACAAAATACGTACGTAACGAGATGTACGGTAGTTAGCACAACAGACACACACAATCTATTAACTGGAAATGTATTATTAATAAAACATAAAAGAGTTTTTGGCGGGATGTTGAAATGTTATGTAGTGACTTTTATATACATAATCTTGGGTTAATTAGCTCTATATTTTGTCATATTCTGTAATACAAATTATCGTATCTCTCAACTTGGACCAAATTATACATAAATGCTAACGTCTCATGAAAATCGGTCGAGTAGTTTCGGAGTTCATCGTGGACAAATATCATGACATTGATTTTTTATATATTAATAGATCGATAGTAGATAGGTAGATTTAAAAAAATTTAATGAAAGGTATTGTACAGGCCAGGAACACCGGTCACCAACTATAAATCTACAATACATGGTAGGCATCGCCATATCTTCACTCTACAAAGAACTTGGTTCGTTTGGTAAAGGGATGGGTCAGTAATTGACACAAGTTGGTAGGGTAAAACTTTTTTTTTATATATACAGACGGGTCACCCGATGGTAGGTGATCACCGCCGTCCATAGACACTTACAACAAAGGAGGAGTCACAAGTGCGTTGCCGGCCTTTAAGAAAAGTGTACGCTCGCTTCTTGAAGGTTTGCAATTCATAGTTGCTTGGAAATACCGCCGCTGGGAGTCGATTCCACAGGGTCGCAGTACGAGGCAGTATTTATAGAAAGGCTTTGAAATTCAGATCGGCAATATTTTTGAGTGACGAAAAATGATGGCGGTAAACACTGTGTCGGGTAGTGTTTAAAACACTGGTTCTTGTGTGATCACCGAAATTAAGCAATGTCGAGCGAGGTCAATGCTTGGAGAGGTGACCGCATGAGAACACCTCGTGACGTTGGCTGTTTTTTTTTAATTTACATGTTTCCTTGTGATTCAAAAGTTTCATTTGTATTGTTCGTCTTTACAAAGCATACTGTTTTTTTTTTTTTTTTTATTGAAAGGCAGATATATATAATAGAACAAAATTGATACACTCTTCAGAATACTCGCCATACTACAGACTATTAATTACGGGAATCATTACCACGTACATAAAGCTATTTTAACTATACACTTATATCTATACTATCTGTGTCCACGACTTCTTCCGCTTCCACAAAACATCCACTATTCTGGGGGCAGGGAAGTGCCTCTGTCAAGTCGATCAAAAAAGGCCGTATCATCCTTTTCGCGAAGTAGTTCAGGCCATTTTCGAGTACCTATAACTTCGTTGTGAATAAGACTAGTAGCCTGAGTTTCCAGTAAAGTTATCTGAATGTATTAAGTCTAATTACTTATCTACTTTTCTCTTGTACTGAAGTCGCGTCGTCATTAAAATTACAATAACTTTTGATAGAGTGAACCGATTTTAATGAAAAAAAGACTAAATGTTACTCGAAGATATACTTAATAATTTTGAAGAAGAGGTTCATCATGAACACGTTACTTTAGCATTTTTATTCATACAAACAAACATACAAACAGGCATTTCTAATGGTTAAAACGTGTTTTGTTATTTGTCCCGAGACGCCTGCAACAATTTTTTTCACAAAGTTCAGACATGTTAGATTTATATTCTTATTAGCACTCTCGTAGTCCGGTGAAGCTGTTAAGACCTTGCTGGGTCAATAGCGTAGTCAGATCGAACAAAAAAAAATCTTATTATATGTACCTGTAGATAGAAAACTGTATTTACGAGTTTGTATCGCGCAGGCAAGTGCTAAAATCAATACGTTATAAGCATTTCCTTATAGTGTGTGAACTGACAGTGGAGACCGTCACACCTTGCCGCCACCTAGTGAGGAGTGGGAGTATTAGGGCACGGCTGCTACACCGCTCCACTATTGTGATCGCCATTGATTTTATTTGAAATTAATGTTCGAAAGGAAATTAGCAGATTGCAATTTTTTATATAATATTTTTTTTATATATTAACTACGCTGTTGGCCTTACTAGGCATTCACAGCTTCACCGGACTACTATTTTTTATATATAATAATAACGCTCGTCAATATCCACTAAGCACACAAATAATAATAAAGTAGGTTAAAAAAACAAAGGAAGATTATGATCTGTTTTCCCTCTGCTTATCATCGTGCATTGGGCAAAATTATTGGGTTATTGATTACATAGAGTACTAAATATTATAGATTAGTAGAAGTAAGCATCATGAGGTATGACCAAAAAGAGATTTACAAATAAATGTTTTGATTATACACATTTATGTATTTGTATTTTAGCTGTATTTCAGTGTTAATCTAACTACAATAAATTTTATTTTTAACTAGCTGACCCGAGCAACTTCGTCTGGACCAAATCGGTTATTATCTGTTTCAATTATATTTTTAAACGCAAAAAATCTTAATAAGCCCGATGGTAGCGACATCTACCGTTTTCAATTGGTAATCCGAACTATACAGGGGCTTACTCAAATATATACGCCGTTGGTATGTGAAATATTTTTTAAAATAAACCTAAAACCCGTTCGCAGCATCACCTACCAGGTCCAATAAAAAAAAACTACCTATATTGCTGATATATGACTTCCCAGTATTGACGATAGATGATTTTTGCCGAGTTCGATTACATTAATTGTGATTAAGTATAAAAAAACTATTGAATAAACATAAAAACACTCGCATGTGTGTATAACTTTAAATGCTTCAAAATATTTAAATTTAGCGCCATCTATGGACCTTTTAGCTTTCTTTATCTTGACTGATTAGCTCGTTCTTATTATGTAACTAATAATGAAATTCATCTATTATACTATTATTATTTTTTATTTATGTGAAAAAGTAATTAATTAAACATTGTTCATCATTTAATATGTCTTAGATATTATTTATACAATAATATACATATATGACTCGTGAAAAACCATCTGTACCAAATCGATAATTACAATCATTATTTCAATTGTATTTTTAACCACGATAATTATTAATAAACCGAATTACAGCGACATCCACCGTTTCCAATTGTGAATCCAAACTATCTACGGACTCAAATTTAATACTAAGTTGATATCTGAGAATTATTTTATATAATAATAAGCCTAAAAGCTATTAGATATTAGGTACAGTTTCTTTTAACAACTTAGACAATGTTTCCTATGTAATTGATATTTTGGCACGTTTTTGACAAATAGCCGTGGTACGGTGGTAACGTTCTCTACATTATACTGAACGATCGACGCGACGGGGCGAAGGTTCGAAACCCAGCAATTTTTTTTTCTTTAAGTAGCACAGGGTGATGACATATGGCTTAAATTGTTATATAATCTTACTACTATATATAGCACAAAGAAATATTACCAAAATTCATTAAGAATTTCATGAACTTGAAATTTTTAACTTTCGTCCCTTATTCTGGAGAACCCCTTGCGTTTTATAGGACAAAGAGTATCCTGGATGTAGTCTTGTAATATTAGTTAGCACTGTGTTAAGTTTCGTTAAAATTGGTTCAGTACTTTCAGAGTAATACGGGTTTAGATTCTAGACTTTAATCGTTTATCCTGGAGAACCCTTTGCGTTTTATGGGACAAAAAGTATATTTGATGTAATCTCGTAATATTAGTTATCACTATGTCAAGTTTCGTCAAGATTTGTTCAGTACTTTCAGAGTGATACGTGTTCATAGGGACAGACAGACAGACAAAAATTGTAAAAAGATTTTTTCTGGCTTCTATATCGATAACATAGTCTACCCTGATTAAAATTTCCAAAAAATATTTAATGTACAGATTTCGACTTGTTACAGTTTTATTATAGTATAGAAGATACCGAAATCGTTGGTTTAAGCTGCAAGAATATGCCTTGTATTATTATACTAGTGTACAAACCAAAAAGTGTTATAAAAGTATTCATTAATTCTTTCGAGTCATAAGCATCGTGCTGTCGCATATATAAATTGATGTTTAAAACGAATGTCTATTTATTTGAACAAGCATCACGCGAGATTTACTCAACAGGTCAACGGTACGAACCCTACTATACGATAACATAGAAAGACTGAGTATATTTTGCGGTACTTATCACCAGGCGTGTGTGCAATAAGTGCATCTATATATACATATATAAACTATACTAATATTGTAAAGCTTAAGAGTAGAGGCTATATATCATCACGCTAATACCAATAAGAGCGGAGCACAAAGAAGAATGTTTCAAAATAGTTTTTTTTTTCCTTTTGAAAGCTTCCGCTGCGTGCGCTGCTTATACGGTAACTATTCCACGCGGGCAGAAGCAAGTTTAAGAATATTTACACAGAACAAGTTTAAAAGTATCGTTCGCGAAGTGCAGAATAAAAAATGACAAAACAATAGAAAATTGTTAGTAACGCGCGCGTTGGCAAGGTCCCAGCGGTGGGGAATGCTCGCTGACCCACTTAGAGACCGGGGCTCATCGCTGTGTCATTTCAAATTCTAAATTCGTAAACAAAAAACTCACGCGTCAAACTATGTTTTTTCAATACTCGAGGTGTCAACTAAATGACAGTTCCAACTATACCAAAAGACCCTACTAACCACCTCAAAGTTTCCTTAAGACGCTCTCGAAAACTTTAAAAAAAAATATTGCAAAAGAGAGTCTCATTATTTTTTGGTACACCGCAATACCAACGACTTGAACCAGCATACACACAGTCGATCGATCAATTTATTAGGCACTAGCAATTTCCACGCGATTTCGCACGCTTTTTCTATTGTTTGTTTTGTTATATCTCAAAGGGATTAGGCAGCGTTTTCGTGGAAAGCTCCGAGGCGGCTTGAGTTTTTCCAATACTTCCACCAATTATCTTTATATTTCAACCAGTTTACACAAAATCTTGACAAATCATAGACCTAAGCCTTCCACATGAATCACATTATAAACTGGTGAAAACCGTATGTAAATCCGTTCAGTAGTTTTTGAATTTATTGTGAACAGACATACCGACAGACAGACAGACGTGGCAGAAGACTTTATTTTATAATAAGTGATGAAACAATATTGACGCAGTTCTAGGCGTTTCTTTACTATTGTAATTGACGCAGGGTCTTTTAATTCCTAACTACATATAGCCTTGTATTGTGGTAGCTAACAGCTGTTACGCGTACATATATACTTGATATACAAGCG
>JACEII010000168.1:381684-398616 GCA_014332785.1 Antheraea mylitta | reverse complement strand
CGTGTTATCGTTAGCTCAAAGTATCTATTCCACGCGAACAAAGTCGCGGGCAGAGGTTAGTTTTTTATAGAAATGTAGCCGTTATTGCAATAAATAATGTTCATGAAACAAGTCAGAACAAATCGATCCTCTGCTCCCGGCACACACAACGACACAGCGCGGACGCGACAGACTCTCCGGCGTCAAATCCATACATATATAAAGAATGTAAACCTAACGCGTCTGTACTTTTTAGATTTTTGTGAAGAAAAAATGTTTCAGGTGTTTTGGAATAAGTAATAAAATACATTACAATCATTTTTAGAAGTGTCTGTCTGCCCGTTTGTTTGGACACGGATCACTTTTAAAGTACTGGCTTCATGATAAAACCACCAAGAAAACCATAAAGCACATTCTCGAGAATAATATACTATATCCTAGTATATTCTAAACTAGCCTGTGCCCGCGACTTCGTTCGCGTGAACATTGTTAATTTGGGCTAACTAATATGTAGCGAAAGCTCTCAAGAGTAAAAACACCCAGATTTTTAAACATTTTACATTGATGCTCCGCCCCTATTGGTCTTAGCGTGATGATATAAAGCCATCCTCGATAAAAGAGCCGTATAACAATGAAGGAATTATTCAAATCGGTCCAGTAGTTCCTAAGAATACCCCCTACAACGTCACAATTCACAACATCACAAACTCACAAACTTTATCTCTTTACTAGCCTCTGCCCGCGACTTCGTTCGCGTTGTCAAAAGTAAAAGACATCCCGATTTTGAAACATTTTTCATCTGTGCTCCGCTCCTATTGGTCTTAGCGTGATGATATAACCATTCTCGATGAATGAACTATATAACACTGAAATAATTATTCAAATCGGTCCAGTAGTTCCCGAGATTACCCCCTACAACGTCACAAACTCACAAACTTTACCTCTTTATAATATTAAGTATAGACAAGCGAAAGCCTCTGTTCTAGTGGAGCAACATTTATGAACTTGGTGTTGAGATGCTTTATAACAGGCCTAATCTTGTACAGGCGATCATGCTGAGGATGTCCAACTGGCTTGTGATTTTTATTATTGCTAAAATGGATTACCGACCTTATCGTTTCAAAGCGGTTAACGTCATTGTCTGCATAATATGTGTAAGATCATACTTTGACAAATATGCCCTGACGTTAGGATAATGGTAATCCGACATAAATATAATTATATCGATGTCGAAGGGTTCATCTTCCAGTTCATGTAATAAGTCCCCTACGTTTGAATAATAATCGTTATTATCATCATCGAAATCTTCACCATCTTCGGAGACCTCACCATCATTTAATGCAGCAAGAGCTGCCTCAATTTCCTTTTCTGCCAAAGAGCCCGACATGCCGAAGAAAAAAGCGAAATAAACAAAATACCTAAACCATACCCAAGCAAATTGCAATAAACGCATGATGTAGACATTTGGCAACATACATAAAAATCAAAATACAAACACATTCAGGATAAATTGCCAAAAAAAAACGTTATAATATTGATTTCTTACCTTACGTCTAATATATTTGTTATTTTTTTTAACTCTTTTCGGCAATTAATTCTCACTAAATCTTAATTCAAAAGTCACAAATTATCATACAATCAACTTTTTCCACCTTCACAATGCTTATGTCAAATTACCCGCCAATTTTATTTTCTGAAGACCCTCTTACACGCTTTTTTTTCATTATGACATTAGCTATGATATAAAAATACGTTCTGAAACACTTGTCACAGCTGTCACTTTTTAAAATGACAAAAATTCGTATGTAGACTTTTGGCAAAAATATGCATTTAAGGGTTAAGAAATGACCAATACTTCTCTTAAGTAGTATTTAACCGAGCGTAAATAATTATGTATTACAAGATGGCAACCACGATTAATTTATAAAGGAAAAAGAACCATCTACTTCGCCACACATATTTTCATCTGAAATGTTGTAGCTAACAGGATGAGAAGTGCAATATTCCTTACCAGTCACCACTGTGTCATAATTTCCATGAAATGTTTTCTTTCACCAGAAACTCGAGAACGATATTTAAACAACATAGTTTTTGGTTGAAACTTGGTCTGTAATGTAGTTGTAATACTAATGGCATTTTACGTAATATAGTTGGGTTACTGTGCACAAGTGAATGAGATGGGAAATAATAGCCTGGAATATGAAATATGCCTGGAAAGTTCTAACAAGGAACTTGTCAGAACATCTTTCATTTCGATATACATGTAAGCGTTTCTGAATCATGCAATTTTTAATTACATGACTCACAAACGAATATATGTATGAATAGCTTAGAATAGTTTAGCCAGGTCAGATCGGGTTCTCTCGGTAACAGCCAAACCGAGTTGTGCCGTGCACCCTTGAGCATGTTACCTAAATAAAATCGGTTGAGTGCCTTAAGCGCTCGCCTTAGTAGTCCGGTGAAGCTATAAAGGCCTTGCAAGGCCAATAGCGAAATTAGTTCGAAAAAAAAAGTCAAAGCATCGCAACTATCGTAAGACAACCTTTTCGACAATGGCAGTGATGAATGGTTGCCATAAATAAAATAAAGATGATATCTAAGCACGGTGCCACTGCCCTATTATCGTTTAATTAGAAGTATAACTTATATCAGGTAAGGCGTTTCTTTAATAATATTGGCTATACTATAAAAACGGTGAATATCATTCACGAGCCCTGAAATTTCTAATGAATGCTTTAAAATAAAATCAATAAACCTCGACACCTTATTTATTTATTGAATGTTATTACTATTGCCCATCCGACATGGTAAAGCGACAACCCTGCCGGTTACACTTCGTTCATGGCATCCTTCTGGTGTACGCAAAACATATTTGCCTTAATTGAATTTAGCTGCAACACTATCAAACACATATAAATGCTTATCGCATATATACATATACTAGTTGTTACCCGCGGCTTCGCACGCGTTTTTTAAATATATTAAATAAATGTAAAATTATGATTAGATGTGTAAATTACAGAAATACTCTCTCAAAAATATTTGTAAGTACGACACGTGAATACTAACAGTATGTCGAATGGGATGGGATATATCATCAGCCACATACCATTCTCAGTGCTCACTTATTCTATATAAGAAGGTATTAAAAATATTAAGCTATACATTATCGAACAACGTGTGTTAAATCTTTTATTTTATAGATATAATATGCCCATATTGTCGATATAATTAGGTTATTGATATACGTTGCTATAAATTAAATCACATATATACATTTGACTTTCAATTATATGTATTCTTGAAGTCCAGTACAGCGCACGTCTCACGCGCATGTTTACAGTGAACAACATATTTTGAATCAATTCCACGCATATGGATGCACGGGTAACAGTTCATCACTACATAATGTAAAACAAAGTCCTCTGCCACGTCTTTCTATATGTCTGTTTGCGATAAGATCAAAAAATCGGCTGAGTGCCTTAAGCGCTCGCCTTAGTAATCCTGTGAAGCTGTTAAGACCTTGCTAGGTCAAAAGCGTAGTCAGTTCGAGAAAAAAATGATCAAAACTACATAACGCATCTTCATGCCGTTTTCACTAATATATAAAATGATTCTTGAGCAAGGGTTAAGTATAGTTTGTCTTATTGTCAGGGCGGGCAACGTTTTCTGAACCCGCTCGCTTAAAATAAAACGGCTAATTAGTTAGTTATTTGTCCTTAAAATTCCCGTTCAAATATTACTTGTAGTCCGGTGAAGCTGTTAAGACGTTGCTAGGTTAATAGCGTAATCATTTCTAAGAAAAAAAAAACATTCAAATAGGTCCAGCTGTTTTGGAGATTACTCGGAACAAATAAACAAACAGACATATCGACAGAATAAAAAAAGAATGTTGATATTTGTAGCACCACAGATATATGTATTCACCAAAAAGTATTTATTTTAATATTACATACACACACTTTATTTTTATAATACGTAATATATCACAAATCAAAAATTGGAAACAAAACTAACGTACAATAAACTTTTTGAGGAGTTTTTGGCGGAATTTCAGTCTGTCATGCAATGGATTTTATATTTTATTCACAATTTTGTGTTACTTGACTCTATATTATGTTAAATTGGCGGCGTTTTATGTAATTTAATGTTTGTTTATTGTGCGTAAGTAAAATGAATTGGTTTTGAAAATTAAGAAGATAAAAATTTACGAAATATTATATAGAGGATTTAGCGCTCATACCTTTTCATTAACTTGGGCATCAAACAGGCTAAAGTATACATAATAATTACCTATATTGACAACTTCAGAATTGGCAGTATGGATCAATCCCGTCGCCAGTTTTATTGGACGAATAGTATTACTACTAAACTAACTGAATAACATCACAAAATAAACTTTGGGAATGCTTGCGATATAAACGTACAACGTATAATTAAAAATTGAAAACAAAACTCACGCAGAACAAACTTTTTGAGTAGGAACACAAAATAAACTATGAAAATATTTTTGATAGAATGTTATCGCGTTACCATGGCAACGCATATAATACTGACATTAACACGCAGCGGAAGCTTCCAAAATAGCCCGATTTTGAGACATTCTTCATTAGTGCTCAGCTCTTGTTAGTTTAACGTGATGATATGTAGCCTATAGCCATCCTCGATAAATGAGCTATCTAACACGAAAAGAAACTTTCAAATCGGACCGGTAGTTCTTGAGATTAGCGCGTTCAACCAAACAAACAAACAAACTCTTCAGGCTTTATATATTAGTATAGATATTATAGGAGGCGCGCCGCCCCTATATACACGTGGGCGAGCCGACTGACACCGTTGAGTCACACGTTACTCAATGTCCAATGATGGAAACAAATGAAGATATACCAAATTCTAACTGAAATAATGTATAGTGCCTGGGCGACCGAGCCCAGCTCGGTTCTTTAAAAAACATTTTTAAATTCAAATAAACTGTTAGGTTTGCTTTATACATGATTAAAAAAAAATAAATTGTGCTGCTGTCAATCGGATCCGAACTGGGGTAACACGGATTTTCGAAGCAATCGATTTCCATCTGAGCTATTTTTGTTTTGACAGCGCCGGCGAAATTTACCTTTATATTCTAGCTATATTTTATTATTGCCTGAAAACTCAGTTAAAACAATTTTCAATAAATAAAATCTAGCTTGATCGATTTGTCGTCCCCGAAACTACCTACATACTAAGTTTCTCGGTAATAGATGACGCCGTTTCCGAGATCCTGAATATATACAAATATAAAAATATACAAGAATTGCTCGTTTAAAGGTATAAAGTATATTAACTCCTCTCTTATTCTGCATATATGTAAATACTTGATATTTAATATACTACAAAAACTTTGAAAACCTGGATTTCGCAAAAAAAATTAAATACTAGAAACTGTAACAAATTATTCGTCTCACGTTTCGGCTCAGTAAAACCAGTAACTTTTTTTTTTCGAAATGGCTACGCTATTGACCCAGCAAGGTCTTAACTGCTTCACCAGACTACTAAGGCGAGCGCTTAAGGCACTCAGCCGATTTTATTTGGGCAACTAGCTCAAGAGTGCACGGCACACCTCAGCTTGGCTGTCGCCTGTTGCATGCAAAATCGCGATCTATCTTAGTTAACCTAGCTAACTATTCATATATGTATGAGTTGTTGAAACGTATAAGTGTACCAAGCATACACGCCTCAACAACTCCTCCATATATTTATTATCGGAAAATTGAAAGTTTTTCGCAGTTCGATAAGGGAAAAAAAGTAAACCTTGAGCCGCTGCCGTGGGAGGCCTAATCAGGTGTGCGGGAGCGAAATTAACCCCCAGACCACGGCGGCGTGGTTACGCGGGCGTGGGCGTGAACACGCTATTTTTCGAGGGAAAGGCTGGTACTGATCGTTCGCTGACGTGATTGAATCAGGAGGGTCGGTAAAATGTGTCACGAACGTCTTTTATAACGCGCAGCGTTAGGTACGGGTTCATAGTTTGCGGCGGATACCACTAACGGACTGGGATGATTCGCGGCTTTTTCAAAATAACTAATCGTAAGTGATTTTACGTACGCCCTGATAGAAGGGATCTCTAGGTCTCTATGGAGATCGACTCTCCGGATGTACCACGGGGCACCGGTCACTTTACCTAAAACGCGATTTTGGAGAACCTGCAGTTTATCAAAGTTATCTTTGGACATATGCGCAAAAACGGCGCAGATACATGTCATCACGGGACGGATACACGTCTTATAGAAAGTGAGGGACATCTTACTCTTATGACAAAGCAACGGATGGAGGCGACCCAAGACCATAGCGGCTTTGTTTCGCACTCTGTCTATATGTGAATTGAAGTTTAGATGTCAATCTAATGTAACATCGAGATATTTGACCTCTTCGACCCAAGGGATATCGATTCCGTATAGCCTGATGGGCTCAAAGTTATTAGCGCGTTTCGTGGGATCGAAGAGTATTGCGGCACTCTTATCGGGATTAACTTCTGTGCGCCATCGACGAAACCATTCACCGAGAGTATGAACGGCTTTTTCGATGCGCTTCCTAAGAAAGTGCGACCGCCAGCCGGAAGTATAAATAACGGTATCGTCAGCGTAACAACCTACCTCGACCCCCCGAGACCGAGGTAAGTCACTGATGAACAGATTGAAGAGCGTGGGCGCGAGTATGGAGCCATGTGGTACACCTGAGCGTATGATGAGAGTGGGGCAGCGATAATTCACCATCCACTCTGAAGCGGAATGTCCTATCAGTGAGATAATCGCGGATAATATGAATTAACGTATCGGGTACGCGAGATTTACATAATTTAAAACCAGTAACAGATTCTTAGATAATAGTGTTAAGTTTTACAATAAAATCCCGAAGCATGTTACCAATTTGCCGGACTGTAAGTTTAAACGCCACGTCAAGCAGGTTTTCGTAATAAAAGGCTATTATAGAGTGGATCAATATGTTAACGATGATGATGTCAGGAATTGACTCATCTCTGTGCATCCACTAAAGGATTGTAAAGTGTAATGTATTTTTTTTATATCATATAGGACGCAAACTAACTACTAAACTAAACTAACATGCGGATCACCTGTTAAACAATTACTGCCGTCCATAGACACTAGCAACCCCAGAGGAGTCGCAAGTGCGTTGCCAGCCTGTGTTTGGGGGAATGGAGAGAAAGGGAGAGGGGAGATAGGTCTCCGGCGCTCTCACTGACCGAACGAAACGCAACAATGCAAGCACTGTTACTTCACGTCGGTTTTCTGTGGGAAGATGGTACTACCCCGGACGGGCCGACTTATTCATGCTGAAACCAATAATAGCTTCAGCGTGACTCTACCACCTACATAAATTAAATATTACGCCTAGCAAAAGTAAGAATTACTCCTACCTCCCTCCAAACCCTCTAATGCTTACCTAAACATTTATACAAGTATTTTACATATGTTCTGGGCAAATAAATAAGTATTAAGTAGATAATCACCATCCAAAGCCTCCATCTCTATGTCATTAAAAATAAATAGATCAAGGACTTCCCATCAGTGATTACGTAATACTTGTATGGGCCGCTCTACTATATAAGGATATCCGAAAACTTGTAGCATGTAATTTCAACTAAAGACAATCTAAATGAGTTATTGACCTCATTTCCTACGGACATTAACCTAGCGGCCACACCCTCGCCCCCAGCCCGCACCCTACAATGCGACAATGCACCAAGGCCTAGATAACAGTGCCACCGGGTCAAGGAGCCCACAATTCGAAGCCACCTCTATACAATCGAAATCTTCCAACAAAACAATTGTAAAACGGAATTGAGTCGTTCATTTTAAAATAAGCTATATCCAATTTAAACAGTTCCTAATATTTTTCAATATTTTTGAAGATTTTCTAATTTTGTTTATCTATACTTTCTAATATTATAAAGAGGTAAAGTCTGAGTGTGATGTTGTAGGGGGTAATTCCAGGAATTACTGGTCCGATTTGAAAAATTGTTTCAGTGTTATATAGGTCATTGATCGCGGATGGTTATAGGCTATATATCATCACGCTATGACCAATAGGGGCGGAGCACCAATGAATAATGTTTAAAAATCGGGGTTTTTTCCTCTTAAGAGCTTCCGCTGCATGTTTTAACCCAAAGTAACTATTCCACACAAACGAAGTCGCGGGCAGAGGCTAGTGTAAAATATAAAGATCGTAAAAAGGAACTAAAAACCTTATTAACGGCAACATTAGAACTCCGTTCTCATAGTATAAAAACTGTAAATCGTAACACAAATTACACATGTTATATGAACGCGCCGTCCCTGCCCGCGACTTTGTCCGCGTAGTAATAGTTACCCAGCGCTAACGCTAACACGCAGCGGAAGCTCTCAAAAGGAAAAAATCCCGATTTTGAAACATTTTTTATCTTAGCTCCTATTGACATTAGCGTGATGATATATAGACTATAGCCATACTCGATAAATGAGCTATATAAAACTGAAAGAATTTTTAAAATGGGACCAGTAGTTCCTGAGATTACCCCCTACAACATCACAACGTCACAACTTCTTTATAATATTAGTATAGAAGTATAGATTAAAATTAAATTTACTTAGCTCGTTTTGAAATGTAACTACACAATTACACTTTCAAATAAGGCGATTCGATAGGTTCATCATTACGACAAAGATGCTTAATAATCTATAATACTATGCACATGAATGTTCTAAATAATTTATTGGTATTGAAATCGATGAAAAATATGTTATTTCAACAAGGTATTCTTTATCTAGGCATTAAAGACCGCGACGCCTTTACGTAAAAGCATTCCATACCGTAACATGGACAAAAGGAAACAATAATGTATTATCTATAATTAGCAGGCCCGGCGGACATTGTCCCGCCCGGATAATAAAAAAAAACCTTGGCAAATTATACACCTTAACCTTCCACATGAATCACTGTATGTACTGGTGAAAACCACATGAAAATCCGTTCAGTAATTCGGTAAACGAGTCTAATTCTTTATCGAATACCGGCAATGTATTTGGGAACTATGTCGCAGGTGTACGTGGACGGTGATTATCACTTGCCATCATCTGACCCGCATGTTCGTTTGTCACGAATAATATAAAAAAATATAAGAATCGTAAGAATTCATAATTAATTCGATCGTGGCAGTATTCAACCACTTACCGTTTCTTAACAAAGATTTGGAGGGCAAATGCTTGCACCATCAATTTCAGTCAGCTTTGCGACCCTCACAAAAAATTACAGTATAATTACTTTTAGAATGTAACTATACGTTTTGTTGTTACTTTGTGATGTAAACAATGTTTTTTTGTTTAATTACGTATAATTCGTCCATTGCCTAACACGTTTAGTAATCTGCGAGCGTTGTGAACAAAACTGCTTTTCAAACTAACGGCCTTTGTTGTTATTATGATACAATAGTGTTATCAGGTTGTATACGACATAGTCGATGCAGTCAGGATGCCAATAACACTAAGTAAATACTTTCACTCTTTATTTGTCCAGAGTTACGGCTTACAGTACAATTTACAATGGAATGCGTAGATAACACTGACATTCTTGCCTTTTATAGGCCGAACTATATAATTTATAAGACGAACTATATAACTCAAACCAATTACCATTTACTTATAATTCTGCTATATGTTTTAAGTAACACAAAAGATAATTAATGAACAAATTAATATTATTTACGCACATCAATTCTATATAAAATCATTGTTATATCATTGTTATTTATGTATCTGAAATATTTATAGGTCAAACTATTGAAGTCAAAGCAATTACAATTATCATCAAACTAATGTTGTGCAAGTAATAAATGAACAATATCAATTCCTATTGAGATGACTCATTGAAATCTATATAATTATAATAATTCTCATTTATGTATCTGTAATAAAATGGCGTTAGTGTTAATGTGTCTCTCTTATATGTTGGCGCTTGGCGCTAGTTTCAATGCGTATCTCTAATATGTAGCGCTGGTATCTCGAGTCTGGAATGACGAGCGGTACCGGAAGTGGGTAGCTAACAATAGCCTCTGCCCGCGACTTCGTTCGCGTAAAACAGTTACTTTGGGCTAACGCTAACACGCAGCGGAAGCTCTCAGGAAGAAAAAACATCCCGATTTTGAAACATTTTTCAACGTTTCTCCGCTCCTATTCATCTTAGCGTGATGATATACAGCCTATAAGGTTATAGTTCGATAAATGAGCTATTTGAAAGAATTTTTAATAAGAATCAGTAGTTCCCGAGATTACCCTCAACAACGTCACAAACTCACAAACTTTACCTCTTTATAACATTAGTATACATTAGCAGGTAGGTACGGCAGACGTTGTCCAGCCCTGAGTATAAAAAAAATCTTTGACAAATTAAACACCAAACCTTCCTCATAAACCTTCTTTATCTACTGGTGAAAATCTCATGAAAATCCGTTCAGTAGTTTTTGAATTTATCGCAAACAAACAGACAGACAGACGCGATAGGGGACTTCGTTTTATATGTAACTAGCCGTCCTGCGCAACTTCGTCTACGCCAAATCGGTTATTACCGGTTCCGACTTTATTTCCAGGCGCGAAAAATCTTAAAACACCTAGAACCCAATTTCAGCGACACCTACCGGGTCCAATATTGATTCCAAAAAATATATTGGCAAGAAATGTCTTCCTGGTATACCCTTGTTTCACAGTATACATATGAGACACAGTACGGAAACTATGAAAAAACGCCCGAGAACGCCACACTCACACAAACACGCGCATCGACTAGAGGTTTTGAAAGGAATTTTATGGACAGCACCACGAGGTCCGCTTAGGGGTCGTGTCGATGCGCATGTTTGTGTGAGCGTTTATAAGGAGTTTCCAAACTGTGTGTTATGTGAACTGTGCTTGGTTGGTCCTCTGGCCCTCACCTCTGCGCCCCATTTACTATCCTCGCAACAACGCAATCATTTTACCGGCTTGTTTTGATTTCCTATTAATTTCTAACCAACTCCATCAATTAACATGCTGTAAAAAGTAAACTTTATCTCTCTTTTTCTCTAACTCTGATCATCCAGAATATTGATAAAAAGAAAAAAAATTATTCTGCAGCGCCTTGTAAGTTATCCGGGGTTGTAAACAGCTTAAACGATTTTAATGAAACTTTCACCAATAAGAGGACTTTAAACAACTTTTTACACTTCTCCATAGAGGCTAAGCATTCATGACACAATTTTCGTGGAGATAATTTAAAAACCAGTAAAAAGGATTCAGAGGTTATTATCATGACAAAACAACAACAAAAAAAGAAAACCTTTTCCATGAGAAAAAAGCCGCGGTCGATAACTAGTATATTATTATTAAAAACGGATGCTTTTATAAGAATCTTTTTTTTTATCATATGAGGCAAACGAACAGGTAGGTCACTTGATGTTAAGCGATCACCACGGTACATAGACAACAGCAACACCAAGTGAGTTGCCAGCCTGTGTTGGTAGGGAAGGAGGAAGGGTAAAAGGGGAGGGAGAGAGAAGAGGGAGGGAGGGAAGGGAGAGGAGGCAGGTGAGCCTCCGACGCTCTCACTAACCAAACGAAACGCAACAATGCAAGTACTATTACTTCACGTCGGTGTTGCTGTGAGAGGGTGGTAGTACCGGGAGCGAGCCAACCCTTTCATACTGAAACCAGTTATAGCTTCAGCGTGGCTCTACCATCTACTACAATTCAAAATTGAAAGTATCTTCGCGTCACCACATCACCAGTTAAACCTGAATTTATCAGATTGTCGCGTCCGGTTAGATTCGAACCCGCAATCTCATCGTGGTGAGTCGACAACCTTGAACACATATTACAAAGTGAGTGAACGCTCTCTGTTATGTGTTACCGATATTGATCTACAGTTATCGTCTGACTTGCAACCAGTATGTGATGCTCCAGTAACGTATACTGCCGTTCAAAGTGGGTGGTATCTGCCATTCCTCGCCCTATTGAGATTTATATATATTTGGAAACAGAAAAGAGGTATATGTAATTTTTTTACCTATGAGCTTCTAGTCTGAAATTATACTTGCCGGGATGACGTTGAGTGGGCTGTTATAAAGGTATGACGTCCTCTTTGTCATATAATCGATCATTCAAGACTGATCAAGTATACTATACTAATATTATAAACTGGACTGGATATTATAGACTGGTCCGATTTGAAACATTCTTTCAGCGTTGGATAGCTCATTTATTGAGGAAAACTATATAATATACATCATCATGATAAATAAGACCAATTGGAGCGGAGTACCAAAATCGGGGTTCTCGTATGTATTATTCAAAAATATTTTCCCGAGTTAAAGTTAACATTAGCCCAAAGTAGTTACGACTTTTATAAGCTTGCTTCCTATTAGAGAGTAAAACGTAATATTTATGGTCATTACAGATACTTTTTGACGGTAAAACGGGTCTTTTCGCCGCCATACTTACTCAAAAAATGAGACATACTTCACTAAAAGCACTGCAGGCTTTTCGAATTTTCTCTGTATTGTGTTTTTATCAAATACGCCCTATTTCCTGTCAACTTGGCAGCAATATATTACTCAAATAAACATCGTTTATTCTAAATCAATGTTTGTTGTTTTGATACCATCCAATATTAAGTGAATATCGTTATATTGCTATTCTAGAAATGTGTGTATTCCATTAGTTCATTATTGAAAAGATGACAACGAATTATCAAATAATTGTGACGTATATTTGAATATATATTATGACTTCTGTGGAAGTTTCCAAATACATGAATGATATCTGAATTGGAATAAATCCGAATGAAAATTGTTTATAAATATTACAAGTTGATATTATAATTTTGCAAATATTAGTAACATTAATATTATTCGATAATTTGCTAAGACGTGAGATATTAGTTCGCGTTAATTTTTTTAACCACAAAATAATTATCCACGCAGGTAATTAGGGTTCAAAAAATTGTACAAAACAGAACTTGTGTTTAAAGAGACGAAGCCGCGTGGCACATTACATAAGTGAAATATGCATACTCAATGTAGATAATCCGATGATGTTGTGAAGGCCCTTTAAGTCAATAGCGTAGTCAGTTCGAAAACAAAATGTATACTCGATTCATATCTCGGTAAATCTCAATTTTCGTCAGAAAGCCAACTCACCCACGACCCTCCTCTTCGTCCTTACTTTTACTTCCTTTTCGCTTAGCGCATTTCAACAGCTTCTAAAGTAAATTAAAACAAATATTCAAATCTGACTAATCCTTTCAAAGCATTTTTTAAACAAAATAGATCTTTTGAATATTATTAATATTCGTGCAGATTTACTGTTATGATTACCCAACACAAGTGGAGAAGGCCAAATAAGGATAATCGGTAACAGAGCATAACGGGCTGTGAGCATCGGTTGCGCTACTGTATCTCTCATACAAACGCGCGTGGAGTCCGCACTGCACCGTATGGCACGTCGCCGCCTACTTGCGGAGGAGCCCATATAAGGCGACAGACGTAAAGCTGACGAGTATCGCCCTTGAACAATCGCGTAGGATTCTTCCATTTATATACTATAAGTGCCATATATTACGTATCCCAGACACATAACGATATATCATATTTTTGAAATCAATATTTATTTTACACAATTTTACATCATAAAGTCACATTATTCTATTAAGACAACTGTAAGGACACAATTTTTCGGATCGTCATTTAATTTCAGAGTTAGAATAGAACATGTTAAATAAACAGTTGGTATGCTAAACATATATTCGGATTTTTTTTTTTCTTTTGACAACCAATTTTCTAAATTATTACTGCCAATGTCAAATAGATAATAATATTAAAACCTTCTTGCGATGATTTTAATATTCTGACAAGATAGTGGTCCTTTGTTAGAACTTTCCAGGGAGTTTTTGTAGCATCTCAGAATTCATGCTCCGTGGTATTATTTCCCATCCACATCACATGTGTACAGTAACCGAACTATATTAAGTAAAATACCACTAATATAACACCAAAATACAGTGTCAAAACTAAAACATGATTATGAATAAAGTATAGAATTTATTACATGACCGACAAAGATGACGCCAAAAACACTTATAAATATTCAACACCCTTTTTTTATTAACGTGGGGAAATCCTTTATGGATACGTCATCCTCCCGGGGGAGAGGGGGGTTATGTCCGAATCCCAAGGACTAAAATCCCACGGTGTACCGTCCGCCGCATTGTAGGGGCAGTCAGGGGTCGAGCTTGCTCTCAAACCTGAAAAACTGCCACTGCAATAAATATTCAACACCCAGCATGAAACGGACGAATAGACTCCGGAGACGCCGTCATAGCAAGTCCCCCCCCCCTCCCCAATGTTATCCTTACTAATATTATAAATGCAAAAGTAGCTCTGTCTGTCTGTCGCGCTTTCACACCAACAGTACTGAACGGTTTTCAAAGAAATTTGGTACACAGATAGTCCACAGCCTGAGAAAGGACATAAGCTACTTTTTAATGCCAAAAAAATGTTGAGAGGGTGCATGAAAAGTTGTTTGAAAGTATCGTTATTTTTAGAGGTAAAAGCATAAAACTTATTTTTTATACTGTTGATTCGATATAAATAAATATGACGTTCAAAGTGTAAAAATGTTACTATCAAGTGTGTAAAATAACAATATGTAAGGTTCCGCTAAGATTTGAAAAAATCTTTCAGTGTTAGATAGCTAATTTATCAAGGAAGACTATAGACTATATCATCACGCTAAGACCAATAGGAGCGGAGCACCAATGAAGAATGTTTCAAAATCTTTTTTTCTTTTTGAAAGCTTTCACTGCGTGTTAGTTAGCCTAAAGTCATTATTCCAAGCGGACGAAGTCGCGGGCAGAAGCTAGTTAAAAATAAGCCAAGCAAACACTCCCATCCCTTCAGCCCTAATAATATGTACGTGTTCGAAGTCAATGACATTTTCACACGGTAATGATGTTCAAAGCCCCAACTTCAAAGTCTAACGCGAGTATGTCAAAGCTCATGTCACAAGAGAAACCTGAACGCCGACAATGACCTGCGCATGAATACAATAATTTTGATAAAACCGCAGACAGGCATTAGAAAGTAAAACCTCTAAAACCGGTATAGTGATGTCGGACGTTTACATCGATATATCAACAATCGATTAATTTATTTTCACATCTCAGTATATTTGTAAAAATAAAGACAATTACACTTTTCAACGGCGTTTGTTTTTTTTATATTATTCATTTATTTGAAACACGAAATATACTAAATGTTATGACATGATATCATTAGGCCTCCCTCGGCAACGACTCAAGCCTAGGTTCGATCCCTCGGTAGGGAGCCCTTGAGTGCGTTGCTTGCGCGATACGGTGACACAAAATATTCATCACTGCTACACGCTATACTGCTATACCTATCCCTTATCGTACTGAAAAAACTCCCAAATTTTCCGATGATAAATATATGGAGGAGTTGTTGAGGCGTTTATGCTTGGTACACATATACGTTTCAACTACTCATACATATATGAATAGTTAGCTAGGTTAGCTAAGATAGGTCGCGATTTTGCATGCAACAGGCAACAGCCAAGCTGAGGTGCCGTGCACCCTTGAGCTAGTTGCCAAAAATAAAATCGGCTGAGTGCCTTAAGCGTTCGCCTTAGCAGTCCGGTGAAGCTGTTAAGACTTTACTAGGTCAATAACGTAGTTCGAGAAAATAATAATATTATATTTCGATTGGTGTTCTTAATAATTTTTTAATTACGAATTAAATTAATGTCGATGTTGATTATTATCATTAATTGTAAGTTTCATCGGTCTCGAACAGATGGCGCTTTTAATTAGTTTGTTGATAGACAAACTGTAGGACCGACCATCTGTCATAGATCATTTCATAGAAGACGCCACGTTTTAATTTTGAATTTCTTTTTCAACTCGAGTTTATTTTTACCCAGACAGTTTTTAGGCAGACTCATTCAGGGTCAGCTAGTATATGTATCAATTTTACTTGGTATTACCCATAAAAGGCAAGATCGAAAAAAAAATTGTAACCCTAATTACCTTCATAATATGTGTGCCAACATATTTTAACTTTATTCGGTAAATACGATTTATATTTTCGATAATTAACTGCCAAGACATTTATAAATTGCGTGGTTTTTAACCGACTTCAAAAAAAGGAGGAGGTTATCAATTCGACTGTATGTTTTTTTTTTTTTTTATGTTTATTACCTCATAACTTTGGACTGGCTGAACCGATTTTGAAGATTCTTTTTTTATTTGAAAGCTAGTGCTTCCCGTGTGGTCCCATGGTCGGTGCCTTTGTACCTAGATGTAGATGATATGATTTTCGGTTGGCACCGATTTCCAATACATCTCTTGGTAGCACACATATTCATATGTTTCATTAAATTTGGTCAATTTGATAAACTATTTATTTTCCGGTTTTCAGTGCCTTATTTTTATGCCTCTGATTAATATTGAAGTCGGTTAATTCTTTTTTTTGAAAATTTACTTTATAGATTTAGCACTATACTCAATTGTGAGAAACAATCCAAATTCCCTCGGTAATAATAGAACGAAATTAAACCGAGAAGCGTTAATCAGCTTTACAGGTGAAATGATATAACTCTATAAATATATGATTAGATAACATACTTTCTATTGTCGATGAATATTTAACGAACATCATCTTTAAATAACATTGAATAAACAATTGTATAAAATTTTACGTACATTCCGAGTCGATCTTTCTGCTTTTGAATGTAATTGTATCCTCGGGATTGTCCGCAATATACTCAGGAGTTAATATAGAACAAAGTTAGAAAAGTTGAAGCTTATAATATTTTTTTCTTCTTATTCTGTTCTGCAGACTCTTGGTTCGCACCTTTTTTTGTTTCCGCTTTTTTTTTT
>JACEII010000168.1:317079-381284 GCA_014332785.1 Antheraea mylitta | reverse complement strand
GGGTTTTGATATCGAAGTCGGTTCAATTTTTTTTTGTAAAAATTTTTATTTTTCCATTTTTAGTGTATATAAATATATTTATCTGGTTCTAATTAATTATAAAATAAGTTCATAACTTGACAAACAAACATGATATTACACCGTACTAGATCCAACTGGTCAAATTAGGTTGATTGTGAACGAATTTCAGAACCTCATCTTTCCTAATGTCCGTTTCACGGAAATTGCCTCAACAGTCTTAACCCCACATGTAAGTCCTCGTCAAACGACTCTTATGTACCCAAACACAAGATAGCTGCTGTAAGCCGTTGAGGAGTTCCATTTTTCATTTTCATGATCAACTCAGGATTGATTAAATGATATTCTTATCATTACAACAGGTTGTTTCAAGTTTTCATTAAAATTAGCTTATGGGGAAGTTCATTTATTCATATAAGCTTTATTCATCCCTTTATTTTCAACCCTTATGGTTGGATTTTTTTTAATTTCAAGAACACCATTCCCAGTTATCAAATTTCAAATAAAATTGTTGAAATCGGTTTCAAGTACACGAAAATACGTAGACACGAACTGGGTGAAAATCAAATAAACGATATTTAACCCCCTTAGGGGTTGAATATTTTATTCAAATTTATATGGGACCACCTTGGAGTACAGTCGAATCAAACAAAAAAAGAATCATTAAAATCGGTTCACAACTGACGGAGATATCGATTAACATACATAAAAAAAAAAAAAAAATACATACAACCGAACATAGAACCTCCTCCTTTTTCGAAGTCGGTTAAAAATGGTTATAAATATTCAATCACCACATGACACTGGCTGAATTTTGGATAAGGACCACAGAAGCCAAAAGGAAAAAAAAAACAAATGTCAAAGCGTGAAATACATTGAAACTCGTTCATTTTCAACAGCAGATTACTTAAAAGTATATACCATAATTAAGAGCTAAGAGTTAGCCAGACGAACGTTAAGCATATTATTTCCTTCGAGAGTATTACATAACACGTCACAAGCGACATACAAAAACCAGAGTTGATCGATAAGAAACTAGAATTAGAATGTTTAACATCACTGACGTCCCTTTGTTATACTCGTACACAAGGCTTTTTGTTTCTTAACAATTGTTTAGCTAATTAGCTAAATAGACTAACGAGTTTCGTTCCACGAGCCGTGACCGCTTCCACCCGCCTCGCCACAGATTATAATATATAATTGAAAGTTATTTATGATGCATCGTAGTTATTTATATTCATTATGGTCATTTTCTAACCGCGTGTGTACTCTGTGGTAGGTCAGTAGGTATTAGGCACAGCTTAAATAAAAATAAAACTCATGATAATGATTGTTCCGACCGATGTCGACAATGGCTATCACTTTGACTCTTAGTCTGAGAAAACGTACTCGGAGTCCAGGAGTTGCAGGGGTAGGATGTACAGGATATAATATTAAGGTGCACAAGTGTACACGTAAAGCACATATGCACATACTCTTCCTTTGATTTCTTATCTTCTGAACCCAGCGGAACGGGAACCGTTTCGACCGGTGAAGGACTCGCATGGTACAGTATCACAGTGAGAAAATAACAAGGTGTCAGTACTATCTCGCACTCCTTTAATGGCCTCGTACGATACCCACGAGAAGATATGGGATGGTGCTATTCTACTCTACCGGCACCACATGGCAAAAATAAAATAAAACTAGAGAATACCAATAAAACTTAGGTTAATCTCCTTACAGAACCCATCTCCTTCATACAAAAAAAAGCAAAACAAGGGCCAACCGGGTGTCATTAGTGTTTTCATAGTACTTAAATAGCCCACTAGGGCCTTAGCAACCACTCTTAGAAAAAGCCCTGCCAACAAACTATGGCTTAATCATTTCGTAGAATTCAAACCATCAGATGCGACGAAAACATTTCGCCAGAATACAAAATAAATACTCTAAATAAATCGCAAGAAATAGTCTTGAGCAAAAATAATAGAATCTAAATAGATTTCAATAAATTACATAGAAGAATATACCGGACGATAATTTTAGTTTATTTTTAGTGGTTTTTCATAGACTTAGTATAGTGAGTACTGATCCAAATATATCTGACTCACGGATGAATCAACAACGGCTTTAATTCAATCCGAGTGTCTCCGTTCTATTATTTACTTACTTGAGCGTGTGACGTCATACGTTCTTTTTACACGTCTGAGGTTAATTCAAACCGTATACGGTAATTACACCGACATGAGAGATTCAGTAAGACACTTCACTAAAAAATCCGTACAATAAGCGTTTTTACCAATTAAATTGTAAGTACATTACAAATCGTCGTGGTTAACAAACCGATGTCCGCAGGTTCGAACCCCGGGATGTACTAACAAATTTTTCGGAATTCGTGTATAGTTACTAATTTAAATTGGTACATTATCGGCTGACGGTGAAGGAAACTTCGTGGAGAAACCTGAACTTGAATTTTCTTAGTACTATACGTGGGAAAACATAGGACAGTGGATTTCGTAAAGTATGAAATGGCCAACACTTCGTGAGCTGGCGGGGTGATTATACCCAAACCTTCCTTCGGAAAGAGGCCTGTGGCCCTGTAGTGTGTATTTTACGGCTGATGATAATGATGACAATATCAGTCCCTCACCAGAATATCCGTCTTTCGGTTACGCCATACTCTAGTAGTGTCGATACTTTTATAAATATTACCTTAATAACTCAAAACCTAACTTACATAATTATTTTTTTATATTAGTTTATTATCTATGCAAACTGTAGATATGTTTGGTTACATAAGGTAATACTAGCGGGCCCGGTTGATGTTGATTGGTCGCAGTCGCGTGTTGCGGTCGCTAACAATCGAATGCTACCTTTAGCCTTCCTCATTAATCACTTTATCTACTGGTGAAAACCGCATGGAAATTCGTTCAGTAGTTTTTTTTAGTTGATCGCTAACAGAGAGACGCGGTAGGGGACTTTGTTTTATCATATGTAGTGAGAGTGCAAGTTAAGATGTTAAAAGTATATGAAGTCGATGGTGTAAAATATGAAAATCGTAAAAACAACCTCATGAACGGCAAAATTTGAACTTCGTTCTCGGTGTATAAAAACTGTAAATATTAAAACAAATGAAACATATTGTATGAACGACTAAAATTGGAATTAACTCATTTTGAAATGTAACTACACAAATATTTACGTTTATACAGGTATCTATAATTAGATTTACAGCAGTGAATTGGTGCGGGAGAACACTATAAATAAAATAAAGATATAAACAAACTACTTACTAGATGGTGTAATAAGAACAAGTTGATATTCTGTTTAATTCACGTGCGGTTCCGACACCACACAAATAAGAACTAGTTTCAAAGAAACTATGGAATTACGTGACCCGACATCAATTTGGAACATAAATAATTCACTTTTTATCCAACTACAAGGAGGGTAATGTTTTTCGAATCTATAGGTATATATATATAGCTATATCTTTATAGCGCTGATTTTCTACATAAATAAAAAATTGCATCGCCTTTATACATTGACATCGTAGACTCTATATTGCATTATTATACTTTGAGAACAAATTACTTAAACACATATATACAATATGTCGCTGATTGACGCAAACAGTTATAAATAGAAAAAAAAAACACCGTTTTTATCTCTAAAATGTTTATCAAATATTATATAAATCATATTTATATTAATTATATATTGTATAATTAATATATGCAATTTATATATCGATTAATTGATTGGCTTTTTGTTGTAGTTAGACGTAGTAGTGGTCAATCAATCCCAGGCAGAAGTGTAAAGTAGCGTCCACTATAATATAGATTATGGATTTTCCGTAAAGTAACGCCTTCTTCAATCGTAAATGCACTGCTATCGGTAATATTTACATATTTAGAAAATACTCTCATTTATTTTAGATATTCATCTAATAAAAATGAAGTTCGCTTTAGCATTTTCGTGTTCACATGGGCCAAATATAATAAAGTGAGAAGGAGATAAATATTTTATTCATAATGCATTACATAACATTCAATTATACTAGAATGGATAACAATGTGCATATCGCAGTATTACGAAATGATGTCGAACTCGGCATATGCTAAAGTGTTATGAGAAACACTTAGCACTGATTTTCAGCTGGGCCCCAATGTAAGTTACCATGCGTAAAAAAATGAATTATTATATTAGTTAGAAAATAAGTAATATATAATATAACATTAAAAAAGTTTTAAAATACGCTTCTAATCTATACTAATATTATAAATAGGTAAAGTTTGTGAGTTTGTGACTTTGTAGGGGGTAATCTCAGGAACTACTGGTCTTATTTGAATAATTCTTTCAGTGTTATATAGCACATTCATCGAGAATGGTTATAGGCTATATATCATCACGCTAAGACCACTAGGAGCGGAGCACAGATGAAAAATGTTTCAAAATCGGGATGTTTCTTCCTTTTGAGAACTGCTGCTTGTTGGTGTATCTATTCCACGCGAATGACGTCGCGGGCCGAGGCTAGTTATATATAACACGCTTAAAACTACATAATGAAACACAGCAAGAAACAACAAAAAAATTTTACAACTTTGAGTGACGTTTCTGTAGAAAAATATGTAACTTTAGTTTGTGGCTCTTTTGTACTCAATCAGCGATGTATTAAGACCTGATATGAAGACCATAAGAAAAGTGACACGATAAATAAGTAACAATATAGCTAGGGGAATTTCCTTTTATGACTGCGCCCGTGTTAATATAAATAGGACGCGAAAAGCCTACAAAAGTACATCGCGAACCGAGAACTCGTTCCGAATCAGTCAAGATATATGTTAGCAGCTGTGCGCCTGCATTATGGTATGCAATGACAATGCAGTAGACATTATGTAATGATTCATCACGTTAGAGATTGCTTAACAGCTTAAAGAGAAATGTCGCAAGTGGCCTTGCATCTCGGATACTGGCTGAATAAGGTATGTCAGATTGTAAGAATCTTAGCGTTGAATGCGTTTAAATGAACACTGCCTGCAATTATTCTAAACTGTCTACCATAAATATTGCATGCCTCGAGTGGTACTCGAATGGTCGATCGTGAGTGCTTTTTGAGTCTATCTTGAGACAAAATTACCGATATAGAAACACAGATTTTGTAGGTAACTAAAATAAATGTATTGAAAAAACAAGTAAATTTTATTTGATCCACAATTAGGCCAGAATAACCCTTTCATCATCTTATCATAGGTAACACCATACCACAGTATAAATATGAGACACAGTACGGAAACTATGAAAAAATGCACAAAAACGGTACACTCACACAAACAATCGCATCGACGCGAGGTTTTAAAAGGAATTCTATGGACAGCACTGCAAGGTCTGCTTAGGGGTCGTGTCGATGCGCATGCTGTGTGAGTGTGCCGGTGCGAGTATTTATAGGGAGTTTCCAAACTGTGTGTTACGTGAACAGTGCCATACTAACGGCAAAAGGCGGTATTATCAAAGGATACACGGTACTTGTGGAAAAAAATCTAAAAGATCTATCTAATCGAGAATCTAAAAGAATCTCTGGTGGGAGGGTACCTACACCTAGCTAGTCGACAATTCTGCATCACATGTACTTGCAACCTTTCAAAGACGATCGATCATACTCTAACAATATTAAAGTGGATCCCCGGCAGTTCGAGTTTGCGTTTTCCTGCCTCCAAGAAAGCCAAACATAAGGATACGAGAATATCTTTGCGTAGTGATTCAATATTTTTTTTTTTATGACATATCAAATATGACGTCCGAATTTTGTTACACTGAAGAGTTTAACACCCAAAGTATTGTAATTCAATAAACCTACAGTATATTGATAATGTAATATAGGTATACATATTACATCATAAACTATACTTTTATTATCTAACTAGCTTCTGCCTGAGACTTTGTGTGGAATAATTATTTTGGGCTAACGCACACACTCTCAAAAGGAAAAAACCACGAGTTTGAAAAATTCTTCATTGCTGCTTCACTTCTATTGGTCTTACTGTGATGTTTTATAGCCTTCCTTGATAAATGAGTTATTTAATACTGAAAGAATTTTTCAAATTGGACCTCAAGTTCCTGAAAGTAGCATGTTGAATCAAACATATAAACCCTTCAGCTTTACAATATTATTTGCAAATGGTATTAGAGTGGAAACATATAAATAGTGATGTATTTCAATAAACATCATAGTACATCTACAACTATACTATTATAGGATCTGTGAAAAACACTAACAGAACCAACAATACTAAATTTTTTTAAGAAACTCAATAATTATTTTTCATAAATAATCATATACTATCTTCTTCATAATATAGATTTCATTAAAATTCTAATTTTCTTTTATGTCATAAGAAGCAACACCAGGGTAGTCACAAGTACATTGCCAGCCTGCGTTTGGAGGAAGGAGTAAAGGGAGGGAAGGAGGGAGTGGTGAGGAGGTAGTCTTCCAGCATTCTCACTGACTAAACGAAATGCAACAATGCAAGCACTGTTACTTCACATTGGTTTGTGTGGTGTGTGTGTTTGTGATAGGGTGGTACTACCTCAGGCGAGCCGACCCATTCAGGCGAAAAACCAGTAATAGCTTCAGCGTGGCTCTACCACTTACAATACAGATGGATATACTGACAGACCTATGAAGCCTGAGAGGTAGCAGGTTTGATCTATACGTGACTCACTTTTGATGACATAACAACTAGATAGTCATCTTAAATGTACTTAAGTAAAATAAAATATAATTTCAATAATATTTTATGAGCACCTAACTTGATAAATAATTCAATGTGTATTTCTCAGTTTGGCTGGGTTTTATAAATCCCACACAAATTTGATATACTTCTTTGAGTCTATAAAATATTCAAAAATGTTTCCTGTAATATAATTTAAGAGTCATTATACATATACATACACTTTAAGTAATGGAAATAATTTTTTATCAGTTCTGTGTCATGTTAAATATCTATATTATTTTGTAAAATTAAGTCATTATATTTATTTAATTTATATATATTTAAGGAGTGAAATCTGAGTTATTTCATCTATTTATTTGATCAGTACTGTCTTATGGGGTAATACACAAAGCACATTGATTAAAAAAAAGATTGATCTTGTAGGATCCTTATACTTCAAATTATAGTTAATTACATACATGCCAAGCTTTTATCATAGCCAATCAATTTATTGTAAATACAATCTACTTGGCTATACCAAACCTCTAAACTCTTGACATATATGAAATTTTGGTATAATTAGCCCGAGGCCTGGAGAAAAAAATGGGCTAGATTTTATCCTGTATATATGTATGATAATATTTTATTTTACAGCAGCACACTAATTACATAATGAATAAGACAAAAACAGTGACAAAGTCACAGATAATGACTAGTTAATTGGAAATTTAAGAGAGACGTTATGAACATCAAAACGAAATTAGATTCAGAAATATTTCAATTATCACAAAGAGCTTGTTAAACCATCATACCATACGGGAACAGCCACATTGCAACATAATTCAACATTTGCTTATAATTATTGCAACACATCGATCACCTTCACCATGAGACAACATGAGATAACAAATACGAGGATATTGGGCTCTTGTCACCACTGTGAGATTGTGAGATACACCTTGTTCATTGAATTAGATCTGAAGATACTATTCGTTCAGATGTTCAGTAGTGACATCTCTTAGGTTTAGTTACGGTGTCATTAGTTCATACTTCGAACAATAGAACCTTTTAGTTTTAAAATTAGTATAAGTAAAAATGTATGCTTTCGATATTAAATATTTCTTCTTAAAAGTAGATTTTTTTTCAATCTCACAGACACGCCCCCTACCCCCGGAATTAGCTGACAAGTGTCTCGTTAATGAATATTTTTGTTATTACATGCATATTTTTCACTTGATAAAACAATAGTATACTAATAAACAATGGATTGAATGTCTTATCACACTGATAATTTGACTGTTATTTCAAATAGTGTAAAATAGAAACACTTTTCTAAATAACTCTATCATATCGTACAATTAGCATTACTTCTATTGAATACTATAAAGCTTATCAGATAATAAATAATATTCATTTTCTTCAATAACAAAGTCATTAAAATATATATTAGAATCTGTAAAGCTGTGAGAAACAAAATAACAAGAGAAAAGTATTCTATACAGATTTGTATGATGAGTGGGAGTTCATTTAAAAGTATAATATCAACACAACAACTTGGAATACACAAGCGTAATTTAATATTCATTCATTTGTTTTAATATCACTCTACAACTTGATACAAGAGTCCCTGAACGCGACGAAGGCGTTACGCTTCCTTGGTTCAGAGATTTCACATAGATGTATAAATATAGAGATACACAGGGAAATTCACTTCTTGCGCCACGGTAAGGTCAGGACGAACGGAACTATGCTATTATTCACGCTACAACCCTAAAACCAAGTCTAATTGATGCTTTTCAAAAACCAAATCGATAGGCGTTACAGATAATTATTACGCGCTAATTACTATATACCTACTGCAATCTGTGAATAATCCTGAGTCATTTAAAACAGTAAAAGTTAAAAGAGGTTCTATCCAAGGTACTCACCAGCAGTTGAGTTTCTTTATTGCCGATAGATCCGATTGTTTTGATCGTGCTATAACCATCTCCTCAGTCAACCGAGCCATGATTACTTCACAAAAGAACACTCGTTAAAAAACACAGTTTTATTTAAAACAAATAACACAGTGGATTGTTTGCAATAGAACCGTGGTCACACATCGCGCCGCCGGCGTGTAACAACTTCGCACAACGGCGGCTGGGAAAAAACTGAAAACAATGTACAATCTCGCTGGCAACGTTCCACTCACTTTGACGTAAGGAGTGTGCGTGTCCATTTACACATTACATTGTTCAAATAAAGTTGTTTTTAACGTGACGCATTGTTACATGAAAGGAAGATTTCAATACTTTCAAGGTTTTTTATTTAATTATCTGTGACTTTGTTATTTGTAATATGAATTCCAAATTAAGAGGCTCATTTTAAAAATACCGTACGTTACAATGTATAAAGTTAAGATTACAAGCACACCACTGTTATTACATTATAGTATTCATAACGCGCAAATAATTACTGAATTGGTGTTTAGGCTGTGACAAGCCCAAAAATCCCAAAGCGATGATGGTTCAGTAGTAACGTGCATGAGCAAGTGTATGAAAACTTGAATCAATTATTATGTATGTAAAGTATCACAATGAAATCACAGCAAAATTATAATTTTGTAAATAATTATCAGATTTACATTCATATATTATGTTAGTATACTTATATAATAATATAAACTCTTTATAAATTATAATAATATACTTTTATCCTCCATATACAACGTAAATAGCCATTGTTGCAATAGGAGACATTCAGGTGTATTGACAATCGCATGCTAAATATTTTCTGTAATGCTCCTCATTCCGCTCATCAAAACTGTAAAATAGATAGCTTTATGAAACTAATTTAATGATTAATTAAAACATGATAGTCATATACAGCTAACAGTATAGTACCAAAACTGAGCAAACAGTTCTCATTGTTACGTGATAGTAGTACGGTATGTACAAAATCTATTTTCCCTCAGTAGTCATTAGATATGTCACATTAAAAATGTATAACCAATGTGGTAACGGAGCTGTGCCTTCGAGTATCTATTTTATGTTTTTCTTTGTCTGTGTATGCTGCTAATTCGTCTTTATCGTAGCAAAGATTACAGTATTAATGTTGTAAGTCTGTATCAGTCCCTAAATAATGTCCATTTAGATTTTATTAATTTTATTAAGATTGCTTCTTTCTTATTTATATATAACGTCAAATGGTTCTATCAATACCTAAGGTGTAATTGTGTGTGCTGTGACTCTTAAATTATTACTCCAAGCATATTCGCGTATTTTATACACTTAAATTCAAGTTAATTAATAGATACATCAAATTTGTGTGAGAATAGTGAAACCTAACGTCTCGCGGTGGTATCTTTACAAATATGTAGTATTAATAGTAATATCATTAAATTAACAAAACATTGTAGTGATTACTATGTACGAAGAGATTATTCTTGTTTCGTCGAAAAATCCTTTGACAGTTTAATGTGCTATTTTAAGTATTGCTAAGACAGCTATAAAAACGTTTTAGTTTCGAAAATTTACGTATAATTTAAACAAATGTAATGTTTGCTAGAATCAATAAACTTTGTATTGCATACTACCTATCTATAAAATATATATATATATATATATATAATATTATAGAAAGTTAGTGTCCTAACGCACACCATATGGTGCTGCTCTACGTCATGGCACGGCGCGGCGCATTGCCTGCGCTAACACAAGACACTGTTAATTGTTTAATAACAATCCGTAAGTAATCCGTTACACCATTGAAAATATAAGCAATTAATTAGTTACCTTTCCAGAAAAACATATTCTAACACCTTGATTGTCAAAGTTTTAGTAACATTAAATTGGATCATATTACTTTACGTTATATGCCCATAAAACAAAATTAAAATTATCTTTTATTCTACTTATGTAGTTTAAAAATGGTTAGCGAGTTCTTATTTTATATTCAATGGTCTTTCTTGTTTCTCCTCGGGATCTCAAAATTTTAATGGATATGTTTTTGCGACAAAATTCTAGACGTGGAATAATTTTCAAATAGCCATATCTTGTTGTATAATAATATAGGATTTATATAATTTCAAAGTGTATTCTGTGGATCTTAATACAATTTTCTCAGTATATAGTATCTTATCTATATACAATTCTATAGTAATCTCTGGTATATCAAGAACTCACTGAGTGTCAGTGTCAAAAGTTTGTTTTCGTGTATGCTTTTTTGAAAATAGGTAGATACTAGATAGAAAATGGATTCGAGTGATATTTTAGAGGACAAGGACAACGGCCCTGAGATCCAAATTAACTTTCCAAGTTCCGTTATGAGTCGCATTGAGGAATTGATGGGAGGAACCGAACAATTCGACAGTGATGAAGTACGTATTATATATATATACTTTTGAAGATTAGCAGTTTCTGAGCTACAATGATAACTAATCCAAATTTTTCCTTTGGAGTTTTTATATTCCCTTGTAATATTTTTATCGTACCAAATGCACAACATTGTAACACGCATGAACGGTTGTGGAAGTGATGGATGTGGTTTCACTCTTAACTTCTAACAGAATTTGACATAATGTACTGATTGCAATAGTTTAGAGATTATTTTTATGCTGTATGTGTATAAACTATAGCTAATGTACATTAATTGAAGATGTAGGGTTTCCTGTACTGTAAAAGTCAACGTCTAAAACATACTATTATTATATTCATACTATTATGGTCTACATACTACGAAAGTTCTTAGTAAAATTATATTAGTATAAGCTGAAAGAGCTTATAATATTAAGCGATTTTGGTCTTCTAGCTGTAGAAGACCACACCACATGATTACACTTCAATGTGTGATGTGATAACAAAGCAGAGTACTGTTAGATCTAATAGAAATAATGTTGTGTTGACAGTTTGATGCAGTGGCATATATCAACAGAGTATTTCCCACAGAGCAATCTCTGTCAGGAGTAGAAAGTGCAGTTGCTAAGTGTGAGTTCCGACTATCTGGTGTGGAGCATGATATCAGGAGGTTGGTAAGGGCACAAGCAGAACAGAGAGAAGCTGGACAAATAGCTCTTGTGGAAGCACAAAAATGTATGGCTGAGTTGGCTTTGCAGGTGAGTTTTATGATAATTATTTGTGATAAGAGAGACAATAAGATCTACAAGAAAAAATAGAATTATAATAGGACAGATATTATAAAATGGTAGTAAACTGGAACTGATTGCCTGATGAAGTAGTACTTGCTAATTCAGTACATAGTTTAAAAAATAACCTGACAACTGGTTGACATTGGTGACTAGTTGACATTAATGGGTAAACTGTTATTGTGATCAAATATTTGGATAACCCTTGGAGATTTTGAAACTGTGATACTAACATATCAGCACTTATGCTGCTAGACAGAAAATAAATAATTTTTCTTATATTTCAATGAACTCAAGTTTTAAACTATTTTGTTGTAGAAATGGTTTAATAGAATTATCTGGAGTAACTGTGGTGTGTGTATAAAATGAATACATCATATTGCAATTTTACTAATTTTAAATTACTTTTGTACAATTTTATGATTAATTATCATATACACATGTAAAAGTCTTTTTTTTTTTTTTTAGAGTTTTTGGCGGGATTTCAGTCTGTCATGTAGTGGATTTTATATTTTATTCATAATCTTGTGTTACTTGACTCTATATTGTGCAAAGTTGGTGGTTTTTTATGTAATATGGTTAGTTTATTGTGCATAACTGAAGTGAATGGAAAATAATACCACGGAGCATGAAATTCTGAGGTGCCACAAAAACTCCCTGGAGGGTTCTAACAAGAGACCCACCATCTTGATAGAATATTGATTGACACGACGCTTGATATTATAATGATCATACGACGCTTGTAATTATTGATTACTCGACAATGGCAGTAATAATCTGAAAGATTGATTGCCAATAATAAAGTTAAAAAAAAAAAGTCTTTTCAAAATCCACTTACCAGTTTAATTATTTGGCCTGGTTTTCTTTTTTGCAACAGATACCTATATTTTCATTACATTTTTATACCTGTGGCTAAATTAAGTTTTGTCTGTGTCAGAAAGAAATTCTTTTGTACTCTTGTATAAAAAAAGTCAAATATGACAAAATTTCATATAATCACACTTACCTTATAATGCTGAAAGGTGCAGTTTACTTGAACTCTATTCTGATTATTGCTTCTCTTATTCTCTCGTAATGATCTAGATCTTTGGAGAAACCTGGTGCAGTTTTAGTAATGTTTCAATGTTTAGTACATGTTTCAATAAAGAAGTGTGGGAAAACTCTTGGTAATCTCATTATTCAAACAATGGTATTGTACATTTCTAGAATCCTATTGTTTTTAGTTTCCTGGATCGATTACTCATTCCTTGTTTGTGTCTAAGAAAGAACTCGCATACAGTATGTAACAATATGTACAGATTGTAGCTTGACTTCTATAAACAGTGTGTACTATTGCAGTATTAGAATTGGGGTAGAAATATAGAAAATATAATTATTATGATTATCATTATGGTTTTTTTTTATTTATTTGTTTCACAAAACTGGTTACTATACATGTTAAGTTTTGTTGACACTTTTAATGAAGCGGTTACTAATGTAACAAATAAGATGTGAAGCTAACATGCACAATATATGAGAGTTTAAAAATTCTAGTGGAATTTAAATGTTCATACATAATGCTATACTACTTTTGTCTTTATATTTCAAATGGGCTAAATCCAATTTAAATAGTTCATAGAGCATGTTTAATTTTTTTAACATTCCCAGTTTCAGTCCGAGAACAAAGTCCAAATTTTTTATGCAAAAACTTTTTAGTTTTTTTTTTATGATCCTCATATTTTACATGTACAAAATTTGAAAATCTTAAAAATAAAGTAAAATTATTTGGAAAGACTAAAATTGAATCTGTCTCATTTTGAAAGATACGCTTACTGTATCAAGAATTCTACATGAATGTAAATTTTATACCTCCCGTCATGTAGTTGAGTGAAATATTTAAGATGCAAATATAGTCTGCAGAGATTGGTATATTACTGATACAAATTTATTGCCTAGTATTTACACTTCAATGTATCTATTTTATTATATCATTTTGTATTTACTTCCCTTGGGTGCTTGATGTTACTTGAACACTCCACAAGAAGTGTACATATTATTTTCCCTACATTGTCCTACATTCATTGAACGGTACAGTGACAGATAGAGTAACCAATCAATCAACAATAAAAACAGTTGATAACTCTATTCAGCCATATGATTAAATGATAAAGACACATTTATTTCTCCTCATATATTACGTTTTAGGTGGCAGATATAAACAAAAAAGCAGAACGCAGTGAGAACATGGTCCGTGAAATAACATCAGAGATCAAACAACTCGACTGTGCCAAGTCGAACCTGACTGCTGCTATCACTGCACTCAACCATTTTCATATGCTCGTGGGTGGTGTTGACTCACTCAGATTAATGACCCAACAGAGACAGTACAAAGAGATTGCGTTACCAATGCAGGCTATTATGGAGGTAAATCTAATACCTTTAAAGGAGCAATTCTTGTATATTTTTATATTTGTATATATTCAGGATCTCGGAAACGGCGTCATCTATTTCCGTGAAACTTAGTATGTAGGTAGTATAGAAGATAAATCGATCTAGCTAGATTTTATTCATAGAAAACTCTTTTGAGTTTTCAGGCAATAGAAAAATATAGCTAGAATGTAAAGGTAAATTACGCCGGCGCTGTCAAAATAAAAATAGCTCAGACGGAAATCCGCTGCTTCCAAAATCCGTATAACTCCAGTTCGAATCCGAATGACAGCAAAGATATATCTTTTTTTTGTAAGATAAATGTAGACAAACCTAACAGTTTATTTTAATTTATAAATGTTTTTTGAAGAACCGAGCTAGGACCTAGCTCGGTCACCCGGGTACTAATACTTTATGCCACGTACCTAGATAAATATACACTTATATAAATAAAGATAAAAAAGTTTCCGGTGAAGCTATTAAGACCTTGCTGGGTCAATAGCGTAGACATTTTGAAAAAAAAAAAAGATAAAAAAGGTGATATAGAAACATCACATCACATCAATCTCCATCGTCAAACTAAAAGTCATATGCCTCTTCTGGAAGTAAAATATGGGCATAATAACCAGAACACAATGTATTGATCTCAAACTTTGAGAATTTCCCAATTGTATTTTATATCACATGAGGTCATACTACAAGAACATTTCTCAGGTTCTGGTTTCTTCACAATGTTTTTCTTCACTGTCAGCCAATAGTGTTACCAATTAGTAAATGTATATGAATTTTCAAAAAAATTGTTAGTACATGTCTGAGTTTGAATCCGCACACATTTAATTCACATTAAACGAGTTAAACTACTTTACCATGGCGACTATTATATGTAATATGTATATAGTTGTATTGATATAACAGATAATAATGCAACAGTGATAGTGTCACAATCAAAATGTGCCCAACTCATCTTAAGTATTATAGGATTGAAACTTGTGTTTATCATAAATGTATTACTTATATCTCATTTTCTTTACTTATTTGATCCTCTATAAATGTATTGCCTAAATTTTCAAAGAAAAGGAATATCAAACAGACTTTTTTCCTTTTGTGGAATCCTTAATTGCATAATATAATAACAACTAGAAACACATCAATAAGAGCAAACAAGACTTATTATCCTACATTCTATTATACTACTCAATAATATTTACAATGGTGGCGTTACTGAATAGCTAGAATAATTAAATGTTCATTGTAAATTATAATCAGTTGTAAGATGGTAAACAAGATAAACTTGAAGAGGAGCTGGCTCTCGAGTGCATGAGCTTGGCCACATATTTACAACTTGAGGTTGGGAGCTAGCCAGGCAGACTTAAGAAAAGCCGTAATACAAAAGCTATGATTTCCATGCTTAAATATTGTAAAATATGTGGTTTTCTGCTATTTCAAGGAGCTGTAAACATATTTAAATAGAAATAGTTATAACATAAGTCTATAGGTGGTAGAGCAACGCTGAAGCTATTGGTTTTAACATGAATGGGTCGACTCACCCATGGTAGTACCACCCTCTTACAGAAAACCAACGTGAAGTAACAGTGCTTGCATTGTTGCGCTTCGCTCGGTCAGTGAGAGCGCCGGAGACCCACCTTGCCTCTCTCTTTTCCCTCCTCCCCTTCCCCTTACCCCTTCCCCCAAACACAGGCTGGTAACTCACTTGTGACCCCCTGTATAAAAAGAAAAAAAATAGTTATAAAAATAGCAATAATGTTGTGGTTAGGTACTGCAACACTTTGAATCATACCGCGATATCCGCGAGCTGAGCGCTCTCCGCGACCGCGTGCACGCCATACGAACCGAGCTGGCTCAGCAAATATTGGCTGACTTCAAAAGTGCATTTACTGGTATGTACCCTTACTTACAACGCATCTATATACAATATGCTGTTTCAATATTATTGACAATTGAGTCCTTACATTTCAAAATTAACTAAATCCAATTTTAATCATATATATAACATGTGTAACAATTTTTAATCACCGAAAATTGCAGATCCAATTTTACCGTTCCTATGGTTTTTAGTTTATGAAGTAAAACTTCTTAAGGTGCGACTAGGAGGTAACTGGGCGACAATGCAACGGAAGTCTGTTACGGAAATATGGCGTCACGTTTCTGTACCATCCGGTTAGATAATAATAATTAAGCATAATCGAAACTTCTATTAAATCATAATTAATTTAATTCCTTACTTATCATAGTAATCTGTTCGTATTTTCTATATGTTATTTCTTTTATAACAAAGAGTTGCGAACAATATTTCCTGTGTTATGTAAGTTCCGAATTAGCTGATAGATGGCACTACAGATAATGAAGCTTAATTTAATTTGTTACTTACATTGTAACCCGATGGCAGCACGGTCGCGCGTCCATATATACACAATGAATTGTATGAATTTTATTATTATTAATTTTAATACTTTTTATATATATATATATATATATTTAATTTAATTATTTAAAAATTATTTCTTAACAAAATCAAAAATATTAACAAAGTTTTACTTCTATCGCGTGTGACGGTTACACGAGCTCATTTTTTTTATGAGCTTCATATTTCACCTGTTCATAATTAGAAGATATTGAAAAACATCGTAAAATATTGGGAACCGCTAACATTGGATTTAATTCAGTTTGAAATGTAACGACACAATTCTTTCCTAAAAATTCGCACTGAAATATCTTTGCAATATTGCGCTTCTGATATAAAAAAAGAGATGACTCAAATAAGAAAATTTCAGAGATAATGCGTTTATGGATCATGTTTATACTTTCGACTTAAATTTATCTTATGAATAAACTGAAGTGTTTTAAATCAGTTTCGAAGGTAAGGGATAATTAGTGTAGTTATATTGTTATTTGGTCGTTGACAAAAATATCACTATTTGCAACTATAAATACGTTAAAATAAGCATTTTGAACTTAATTTAGTTTTTTTTTCTATTAAATAATTTAAATACAGACAGAGTAACAATATTAAATGTGCACTACAAAGATAACAATATTAAATGTGCACTACAAAGATTAGTATGAAATTGAATTAAGTCGCGTGGTCACCGAAAAAGTTGCATACAATTTTTTTTTCATAAATTGAAATAATTTAAAGTAAATAAAATAATAACTTTTTATTTAAATATTGAACGTCATTTTATTTGCTAACCCCCGAGACTAACTATTTCACACGTTTTATTCAGTCTGTCATCTATTTTTGTAGTTTTATTCGTATTGAATGGCTACTAAGTTGTATTCTTCCCGCGACGTTAATTACTTTTAATTTCATCTTCTGTTTAAAGTAATTAAGTTTAATCTTATGGTTAAAGTTGCAATATTAAGAAATAAGAACGTAAGAACATATTTCAGTGCAGATTTTGAGAAAAAAAATCTGTGATTTTTTTGTAACAACCTAATAATATACAAGTATACAATATGTATTTATATCCGGTAATACCTGTAGCGATAGCATTACGCATATTATTGAATTAACTATTCATATATGTATAACAACTCATACATATATGAATAGTTAGCTAGGTTAGCTAAGATAGGTCGCGATTTTGCATGCAACGGGCAACAGCCAAGCCGAGGTGTGCCGTGCACCCTTGACCTAGTTGCCAATATAAAATCGGCTGAGTGCCTTAAGCGCTCGCCTTAGTAGTCCGGTGAAGCTGTTAAGACCTTGCTGGGTGAATAGCGTAGTCATTTTGAAAAAAAAAAAAAATATTGAATTGCATTATTATGTGCCGGCGATCGTGTAGACGCGGCCAGCACACATGTAAAATACTCAATAGTGATATTGGTTTTATTCCATATAACGACATTAATAAGAGGCAAAACCTTTAAATACCTATTGATCCCAATATTATTATCATGCTTTACTACTGGAATATAGAAATAAACAGATACATTATTAATAGGAGACCTTCATAAATATATGCTGTATCACATACCGAGCTAATTATGTAAATGCACACGTAAGGTGGATGAGTAAATTGTTAAAATGTATTTATATAGCGTGTATACTGCCTTATTCATCATCATCACCAACCGGTAAGCGACGGCAAGGCCACAGGTCTCCTCCTGAAGGAATGTATAGATATAATCACTTCACGCCAACCCACGACGTATTGCCGATCTCAAAGTAAAAACGGTGTTTTTATTGTAGCTTGCCAACATTACTGCACTATGCCTGATGGTAAGCACAGTACAATCTAAAACCAGTAGCGACCACCGAGTGACACACTATCCATCGCCGGTCGCCACTGTCATGCAGGCCTGGAAAAAACTGGATATGCACAGGCTGATCCCGAAACGCGACCCGCAGAAGCGAATCACTATTACGGGCTTTTTCGCCATGTACATGGTGGTTGCGACCCAGTCGGGCTGTAGAACCCTACCACCCCGCTATCGCCATTGCCTCGTTCGTTATTCAGCAGGGTGCACCACGTGCAGGTCAGGTTGGCTTTGATGTTATTCGACACCCCTTACACCTCCTTTTTTTTAGGTTAGGAGTAGATGATGATGAGTTGGATAGCGTTTGCTTGTGACATAATAATTTTGAAATAAGTTAAAAGGTAGTGTCTCCAGGAGGCGCGAAGGGAGGTATCTCTCACCGCACGCTCTCGGAGGCCTGCGGTGTAGTCGACATACTGGAGCCCAAGGTTAAGCAGGATCTTTTAAAATGGTTCATCAACATGCAATTGCAGGTATCTACATCGTATCCTGCATTTTACGTTCATTATTAATCTATCTATATATATATATATATATAAGCAAAGTTTGTTTTTTTTTGTCCGAGGTAAACTCGAAAACTACTGGACCGATCAGCATGAAACCACTACTATTCGACACGGAATTGATCGTAGATGGTTATAGTTTATATATTTTTCAAATTCTATGAGCCCTTTGCCATGTTTCCTCAATTTGTTTGTTTATTAATTTATTTGCTCCCATAAAACAAAAGACAGGTATTTATCCTTGGATCATTAAATCATCATATCATTCAAAAATAACGTAGAATTAACTGTTTTAATAGGAACACAAAATAAACCATGAAAATATTTGCGAGAGATTGTTATCGCGTTACCATGGCAACGCATATAATACTGACATTAACACGCATCGAAAGCTTCCAAAATAACCCGATTTTGAGACATTCTTCATTCGTGCTCAGCTCCTATTGGTTTAAACGTTATGATATATAAGCCTATAGCCATCCTCGATAAATGAACTATCTAACACTAAAAGAAACTTTCAAATCAGATCTGTAGTTCTTGAGATTATCGCGTTCAACCAAACAAACAAACAAACTCTTTAGCTTTATATATTAGTATAGATTTGCCCGACGAAGCGGGCGGAAACGGTTAGTCTATACTAATATTGTAAAGTGATAAAGTTTGTGAATTTGTGAGATTGTGACGTTGTAGGGGGTAATCTCTGGAGCTACTGGTCCGATTTGTGAAATTCTTTCAATGTTACATAGCTCATTTATCGAGGATGGTTATAGGTTATATATCATCACGCTAAGATCAATAGGAGTAGAACATTAAAGAAGAATGTTTAAAAATCGAGGTTTTTGTTCTTTTGAGAGCTTTCACTGCGTGTTATCGTTAACCTAAAGTAACTATTCCACGCGAACGAAGTCGCGGGCAGAGGCTAATTTGTAATATAATGCCGGGTTGGGAAAGTGTCAATTTGTTTCGACTCACGGTAGTTCGTCTTTGTGGTTTATTTTGTGTTCTTTACATTACCAAAAACTATAATAAATGTTCTTTCTTGTTGCTTTAATCTCAATACTGCGATAACCGACTGCTATTAACAGTATTGCTAGCGTGAGAACTCGAAAGCGGAAACGTTCCTAAGTGCTACTAAGTCCCAGGTAATGAATGATTCGAATAATGTGTTGCCCTGAAGTGAATAGTAAGTATGTGTATGGGTGTGTGTGGGTGAAGAGGAGTGGTGGCGTGTCCAGGAGTACGAGCACCTGTTCTCGGCGGAGCAGGAGTGCGCGTGGGTGTCGCACGTGGAGCGGCGCTACGCGTGGCTGAAGCGGCACCTGCTCGGGTTCGAGGACTCGCTCGGGAACATATTCCCGCACCAGTGGGCCCTCAGCGAGAACATTGCCAAGCACTTCTGTAAGGTACCAACTCGGAATCCCTCATATAATTAATATACTAGATAAAAATATGCTTTACTGTCTTCAATGATCTATAGATTCTATATATAAATTGTTATCGTCTTTCTACTATCGAGTAATATACTGGTCGTCTAATCTATCTATCTATCTATCTAATACGTTTAATCGAGCAATTCTTGTATATTTATATATTTGTATATATTCAGGATCTCGGAAACAGCGTCATCTATTTCCGTGAAACTTAGTATGTAGGTAGTTTCAGGGACGATAATTCGATCTAGCTAGATTTTATTCATGGAAAACTTTTTTAACTGAGTTTTCAGGCAATAAAAAATGTAGCTAGAATATAAAGGTGAAATTCGCCGGCGTTGTCAAAACAAAAATATCTCTGAAAATCGAAAATCCGTCTAACCTCCGTTCGAATCCGAGTAACAGCAAAAGAGACATCTTTTTTAATTTTTTATTTTTGTTAGAAAAATGTTAATTTTATGAAGCAAACAAAATAGCTTATTTAAATTTAAATATGTTTCTTAAATAACTGAGCTAGGCTCGATCGCCCAGGTACTTGCAATTTATAATAATAGTAAAATAATAAAAAAGAAGGTATGTTTTGTGTTTGTACTGTAACTTTGAGGATGAGGAATCTAAACGACTGTCCTTTTCATACCTATTTGTTGTTTCATAGTGTGTACTTATCCCACGTTGTGATAACCCCAGTTAACTATTACATTCTATAGCAGACTTATCGTTACAGTATAAGACCAGTTGGTGATGTTACTACGCTGAATTAGTTTTTAAATAAAGTCATATTTTTTATTTCTAATTTATTTTTTGAAAGCTATCAACCATTATTTATAAAAGTAGCTTTTACATAAGCAGTGGTATTCCATCATCCATGTGGTCAAGTGAATTCAAGAATGACTTAGGTTCACAATTAGACCCAGTAAATGAAGTTGCCGTTGACTTTTAGGAATGTTTTTATCATGAAGTTGAGCCCGCTAGTATATACATTTACATGTTAAACCCGATCAAGTTTGTTGCTGGTCCTTGTCGATGAGTGGATTGTTTGGATCTTATTGTAATTTTGATCTTCATAAGCGTCTCCTCGGGGTCTGAATTGAATAAAGTATTATTGATTTAATGTATATTCCATGTTGTCATGGTGTTTGTATTTTTTTTTTATTGCAGCACGACAAAGTGACTGCACTATGCCTGATGTTAAGCAAAGTACAATTCAGAAACATCGGCAACCACCGATAGACAGATTATCCATCGTTGGTCGCCGCTGTCATGCCGGCCATAATGACGAAAGTCACCCGGTACTGGATATGCACAGGCTGATCCCGAAACGCGACGCGCAGAAGCGAGTCACTATGACGGGCTTTTTCGCCATGTACATGGTGGTTGCGACCCAGTCGGGCTGTATAATCCTACCACCCGCTATCGCCATTGCCTCGTTCGTTATTCAGCAGGGTGCACCACGTGCAGGTGAGGTTGGCTTGGGTGTCTCAAGTCTTAAGATGTTACTCGACACCCCTTACACCCCAATGTAATAAACAATGTAATAAACCTTGTATGTGTGTATGGGGGTCGCAGGTGACGCGGGAGGCGCTGAGCGCGGTGATGTCATCGCGTAGGAGTGAGCTGGACGTGAAGTTGCTGCTCTACGCGATACAGAACACGTACAACTTCGAACTACTTCTACACAAGAGGTTTACAGGTAACACGCTTATTCCATTATTTTTTGTTACCGTCTTAATCCATAAGTGTCTGAACGACCGAGCCTAGCTCGGTTCTTTAAAAATCATTTTTAAATTAAAATAAACTGTTAGGTTTGCCTCACAAAATTAGCATTTCTTTTACAAAAAAAAAAAAAAAAAATGATAGAAGATATCTTTTTTGTTGTCACACGGATTCCAACTGGGGTTAGACAGATTTTCAAAGCAGCCGATTTCATCTAAGCTATTTTAGTTTTGGCAAAATTTACCTTTATATTCTGTCTATATTTTGTGATATGCCTGAAAACTCGTAAAAAAAAATGTTTTCTATGAGTAAAATCAAGCTTGGTCGGTTTATTGTCCCCGAAACCATCTACATACTAAGTTTCACGGAAATAGATGACGCCGTTTCCGAGATCCTGAATATATAACAATATAAAAATATACAAGAAATGCTCGTTCAAAGGTATTGGATAGATAAAAATAAAATCAATGTATAAGTGTTCCTAGTCCTTCTTAAACGCTTAATAAAATGTTGTTAAATCTTTTCTACCTCTGTGCTATTCTGGATGGTTCTTAGTTATAACTGGAACTGGTAGATGGCGATGAAATCTAGATTCTCATATCCTTTAATATTCTCAAACTTACATTACCAGAGGTACAAAAAGAATATAAGCTGGCTTTCACTCAGTTTACTGTACCCAAGGGATTGGTCAAATGTACTATGATATATATGCCAATATGATATTACTAGCCTTTGCCCGAGACCTTGTTTGCGTCGAATAGTTATTTTGAGCTAACGCTAACATGCAGTGGAAGCTCTCTAAAGAAGAAAAACCCCAATTTTGATATATTCTTCATTGGTCTTAGCGTGATGATAAATAGCCTATAACCTATAATTTCTCGGTAAATGATCTATATAACACTGAAAGAATTTTCCAAATCGGACCAGTAGTTCCTGAGATTACCCCCTACAATGTCACAAACTTTACCTCTTTATAATATTAGTATAGATAGGGTATCTTGGATAAATAGTAGGGCTGTCTCAAACGTGTCAAGGTGTACATGAGATGTAATTGTAATTCAAGTAATAAATAATTTTCTCTACACAATCTAGGGTATTTTGTCAATACATTTAACATATAACATTAACACTGGCAATGCTGGGGGCAAATGCTGGATTAAATAAAAAAAAAGTCAGAGCGTCGTAATTATATTTGTGTTTAAGACAGTAATAAATTATATAATACTATAGTATTGTTAAAGGTACGGATCTCCGAAGCGACAACGTCGAGATGAACATAAAACAGAACTCTGAAGCTGATGTCAAAGATGTGAGTTAAATTCTATACAGTTATTACTTATATATATTGTTATCGTATACTGTTTCTTTATGATTTCAACAACATTTTCGATGTGAAACATCTATAGGCGGAATTAAACCTGATTGTTGGCGTGGCGACGCAATAACACAAACTTTGAACTGTTGACTAAATACTCAAAAACATTTGCAACCCTATCTGTATAAGCATAAGATTCAAATTGTTTTGTCGGACATTCGTTATAGGTACTAGTGTTTCGCGGTACTCGCCGACAAACAAACATCGCGTCTGCGCCTACTTGTACATTTGTATTTAATGTTTATGTAATAAAATAAATAAACAATAATTTGTAATACTTTATCTTTTCATAATAGAATTTTATAAAAAGTATGGTATTTTTTAATTACTTTTGCAGCCAATAATCTGTTCACCTGTCTGTACATCAAAAGGTTTAGATTTGTTTCTATTGATCTTAAGCTATTCGGACAGTTCAGGAATTAACTTTAATTTAAAAAATTGAGCCGTCGCGGGACGCCTGGCAGATGTGAAACATCAAAATTGTCTACTACAAGAATCAGTCATGGCATAGTGAATTTTTTCATTATAACCAACAATAGGAGTTTTTGGCGGGATTTTAGTCTGTCATGTAGTGGATTTTATATTTTATTCATAATATTGTGTTATTTGACTCTATATTTTGTAATATTGAAGGTGTTTTACGTAATATAGTTCGTTTATTGTGCATAAGTGAAGTGAATGGAAAATAATACCACGGACCATGAAATTCTGAGATGCCACAAAAACTCCCTGGAAGGTTCTAACAAAGGAGCCACCGTCTTGTTAGAATATTGAAATAATCACACGACGCTTGTAATATTATTAACTACACGATAATGATAGTAATAATCTAAAAGATTGGTTGCCAAAAATAAAGTAAAAAAAAACAATAATAACCAACTGTTTGTTATGGTTTCAACACTTAGATCCGAGTGTATTAAGGTTGTGTGGGTTGTCATTCCGTTGAAGTTATTAAGTTATAGCTTAGTTTAGAACATGTAAGTGGTATGTGGACAGAGGGGTGAGGATATAGGAGCCGGGGCGGGAGGAGCAGCAGCGGGGGGCTCGTCTCCGTGGGCGGGACTCATCGGAGGGTGTTTCGAGCCGTACCTCTCCCTTTACATCAACAGCCTCGATTCGAACCTGCGCTCCCTCATCGACCGGTTCGTTCAGGTCACTACTTTACTCATCCTTAAAGTAATTTATCAATTTGTGTCTATAAATGAGAAACATCTGAGAGATTTTTTCTTATTTCAACACTGCAAATTAACATTTGACATTTGCATAATGTAATCCAAAAAAAAATGCCATCCCACCAAGGGAACTACTTTTTTCTAAGAACTGACTATGTTATTGGCCTTGTAAGGCCTTTACAGCTTCAATGGACTACGAGAGATATAATCACCGCTGTAGAACAGAACTGTAATTGATTGGTTTGGAATTTATTGATTCTGAAGCCCGATAAAATCTATGCCAGTTTTTGGGTTTATTAGCTTTTGCTTGGTGGTAATTATTTGATTGTATACATACACTATCTCGTTTGATTAAAATTTTTATACTTCTGAACATATGTTATATAGATCTTGGAACATAATCGGCGTTATTACAAAAAAATTAAACACGTTTTGAACGCTCGCTTTAAAGAGATCTCTCGGTGAATGTTCGCCGTCATGCTCTTTTGTCTCGCTTTGGTTAGGTTAGGTTACACTTACGAAAAAAGGATAACTTCGGAGGAAGGCTTCGGGCGAGCGCGGTGCATTTCGTACGAAACCTTTTTTAACCCAAATATTTAACTTTTTTGTAATAACACCGAATATGCCTAAGTTTACATTTGCCATTTGTATATTTCCCTTTGGGCTCAAAAAGACATGTTTAATTAGGATAGCAAAACTCCTCAAGAAGATGCATGCATTTCACAGCCTATTGTGGTGTTTGGAGTAATTCCAGTCTGAGGGGTGGGGGTCCTTGGCTTGTTTATTTTTGATGTCATAAGGGTTGAGGGGAGAGGTGTGGATGGTGATGACCTCAGCAATATTTATAATATCCTTTTTCGGATTTTCTGTAAAGTTTTGTCGTTACCTATAAATGTTTGCTTAAACATGAGGGGGGAGGGAGTTAAAGCTTTGTTTACTTTTGATGACAAGGGTTGGTGAGGATCAGAAACTACAAAATGCCATAATTGCAAAGGCCGCCAACGCATTTGCGACTCCCTTGGTGTTGCTAGTTATCATGGAGTGCGGAGATTACTTAGCATCAGGTGACCCACCTGTTCGTTTGCCCTTTATTATTGTGACAAAAAAATACTCAAGAGGAATCTGTTTGTGGTGGTGCAGGACGCGAAGTCGAATGTAGCTGACACGAGCACCACCAGTAGTGGTGAGGGAGCTGTCATATCGAGTTGTGCTGATCTCTTCCTTTTCTACAAGAAGTGCCTCGTGCAGTGCGCGCGACTCACCACCGGCGAACCCATGCTGGGTGAGATGTCTCTTATGCTTCTCACTTGCACTGCTAATGTCAATTTCTTCACTTTCTTTTACATTGTCTGCTAATTCGTGTATTATTACATGTCGTATATAATTAACTAGCCTCTGTCCGCGACTTCGTCCACGTAGAACAGTTACTTTGGGCTAACGCTAACACGCAGTGGTAACTCTCAGGAGGAGAAAGTACCCCGATATTCAAATATTCTTCATTGCCGCTTCACTCTTATTGGTGTAAGCGTGATGATATATAGCCTATACCTTTCCTCGATGAATGAGCTATATAACACTGAAACAATTTTTCAAATAGGACCTCTTACTAAATCACAAACTTTACCTTTTTATAATATTAGTATATATGAAATGCTATATTCAGTATGTGAAAGAAATTTATTTCTACTCAGAATGAAAAATGTGGGGCGAACTCGCTATTAATTGTATATAAATCGATCTGTACAATAAATAATCTGCGGTTATAGATTTTCCTTCGACATAGTTTCGTATTCGTTCCTTTCCACCATCATCATCATTGCCCTTATCCCACCTAAGTAGGGTCGGCACAACATGTTTCCCTTTACACTCTCTCTTATCAAATGTCATCTCAGTATTCACACCATTTACGCACATATAATTTTTCACACAATCCATCCACACCTCTTTCGGTCTTCCTCTACTCGTATATCCATCCACCATCATACTCAACAATTTCCTAGTTATATGGTTTTCATCTCTCCTCATGACATGCCCATACCATGCTTACCTATTACTCCTCAGCTTCTCTGTCACTAGTTCTACTTTCAAACTTTCTCTGATATAGTCATTCTTAATCTTATCCATTCTAGTCACACCACACATTCACCTTAACATTCGCATCTCTGCTACATGTAATTTTCCCTCATCCGTCTCTTTCGTAGCCCAACACTCGGATGCATACAGCATGATAGGTCTTATCATAGTTTTATAAACTTTACCCTTGAGTTTCAAAAGCATTCGTGGATCACAAGCTACTCCAGACACATTTGGTTATTTCATTAATGCTGTATTCGTTTCTTTCCGTGTTAAAAAAAAAGTGAGATGAATATGCGAGGTAGAAGTGAACTCCTATTTGTTCATAGAGTAAGTTAGGGGAGAACGTATCAAGATTTGTAGTTGGTATGTGAATAATGTTGTTGGTGGGTCGTGGGGAGCGCAGAGCTGGCGGGCGTGTTCCAGAAGTACTTGCGCGAGTACGGACACGGCGTGCTGCAGGCCTCGCTCCCGGCGGGCGGGGGAGGGGGTGCGGGCGCGGGGGGAGCGCTCTCGGTGCCGGCGCTCGTCACGAACCTGCACACGTTGCTGCGGGACGACGCACACAATGACACCAGGTACATAAACACACACACACGCACACACACTAGTACACATTCTCATATCTACACACCTGGTGTAAGAAAATAGATCCATGGGTTGCAGGTTCAGATCCGGCCCGAAGGACCATGAAGAAAGAGATATTTTAAATAGGTAGGTTTATTAGTAAAGATAGTTATTATCGGCTTATAATAATCAGCCGCTAATTGTAAATAGCGAACAGTGGTGGAGAGTCGCTGGTAATTGATTGCGAACCGAAGTTATACGCTTATATTGTCTTAATAATAAAATGTTAATGTGCACACATTGCACAAATGTATATAATAGCTAAAGAGCAGTTCGGTTGTGTAACTCCGAACATACACAAATATATGGAAACATTCACATATGGATACACATTAAACACGTACATTTGTACAAGCACGCAATCAAAAGTATGCATAAATACTATCATGTTAATTATAAATAACTTGAATTGGATCTTAATATATTTAATACTTTCCTGCATCCTAATTAATAGTATTTATAAATACGTAAGTATGAACTTCTGTTTCTTACCTTTTCATGATCTGTCTGAACTATCTGTACAAACTAATAACCTCGATCAAGAAAGCTCTTATTATCCATATCTTCTATATCTATACATATAATAAAAATAAAGTGTCTCTATGTAATATCAAAATAAAAAAAAATGACCGAGTATGAAAGTATACACGATTCTAAAAAAAAATGCAATTTTTAAAATTTTTCTTGGTCTGTCTGTTTTCTGTTTTTTTCCGGGTAAATATTCGAAACGGCTGGACGGATTTTGATGGGAATTTCACCGGCAGATAGCTGAAATTGCAGCGGGTAACTTAGGTTACTTTAAATTAGACTAGCTGTTAACCGTGGCTTCGTCAGCAATGCTATCTCCAAAACGGTTGGAACGATTTTCATGAAACTTTCATCAACAGATAGTGAATATTATAAAAAGCAATTTAGTCTATTTTAATTTTGACTAGCTGTTAACCGTGGCTTCGCCCGCAGCACCATCTCCAAAACAGTTATATCATCTTTACAAAACTTTCATTGGCAGATAGCTGCCCCTATAAAAAGTAATTCAAGTAATTTTAGTTTATACTAGCTGTTAACCGTAGCTTCACCTGCAGGGCTATCTCTAAAACATTTAGGCCAATCATCAAGAGACTTTTACTGGCAGATAGCTGACCTCATATAAAGTAATTTACGCGATTTTAATTTATACTAGCTGTTAACCGCGGCTTCGCCCAAAGTAATTTCTCCATATCGGTTACACCGATGTTTAGGGGTTTACACTGGTAGATAGCGAATTTCATAAAAAGTAATTAAGGCAATTTTAGTTTATACTAGCTGTTAACCATGGTTTCGCTTGCAGTACTATCTGCAAAACGGTAAGACCACTCGTTACTAAACTTTCACTTGTACATAGCTGACCTCATTAAAAGTAATTTAGGAAATTTTAATATATACTAGCTGTTAACCATGGCTTTGCCCACAATGCTTTCTCCAAAACAGTTAGACTTATTTTCGCGGGACTTTGACTGGTAGGTAGCGAACCTTATAAAAAGTAATTGAAGTTATTCTATTTTAGACTAGCTGTTACTCGCGACTTTGTCTACATTAGCAAGATTTGAAATCATTCTTTATTTTTAATTCGAGAAATTATTATTTGCAATTCGACATTACAATTATTAGTAACTTTGAAGAAGAGGTCTTCCTAATGAAATCTTAAACCATAAAAGTATTACGTAGAGTACCATAATAAAATTTCTTGCAGAATAGACAAGCGTTTACGTTTTGTATTGTCACAAAATCATAATTATTATAGCAATGTATATCAAATGTAAATCTTTATAATAATATTTTAAGTTATTGTTCCATTAGTGCGTAATACAGTGTAAATAAGCACTAAGATATTTATATAGTGGTTAAGTTAAGGTTAAGTGGTTCCAGGTTAGGTTAAGGTTCCAGATATGTTGTTGATGATAAACCTCATTTAATACACTTTTAGTATTTACATATCGTATACGTTACACGTTACTTCGAGTGGCGTGCGTGTCGTACTTACAATTGTTTTAAGCATTTCTATAATTGTACATGGCCGCACAATTTTATATTTCTTCAATACCATTTTTAAAAACGTGTGCGGAGCTGCGGGTAAAGCTAATTAAATTATATGTCTGAGGAAGGCACTCCGATACTTCATCGGTCAACAAATAAATTATTGTACATCTTAGTGTTAGTTCTTAAACATTTATTTCATACCTTTTTGGCACACACATAACAATGTTTTAAAAAATATTCCATTCCAGGTTTACCAAGCAAGAAATTACGAAGATCACAAGCGTAATAACCACCTCGGAGTACTGCCTCGAGACAACCATACATCTCGAGCAAAAACTCAAAGAGAAAGTCACTCCGGCCCTCTCCGACAAGATAGACCTCACTCCCGAACAGGACCTCTTCCACAAAATCATCAACAACTGCATACAGATGCTCGTCCAGGACCTGGAGATAGCCTGCGAGCCAGCACTACAAGCGATGACAAAGATCTCCTGGCTGAACTTCTCAAATGTCGGTGACCAGAGTTCATACGTCACTCAAATAATCATGCATCTGAAGAATACAGTCCCCAACTTGCGCGACAACTTGTCATCGAGCAGAAAATACTTCACACAGTTCTGCATACGATTTGCCAACTCGTTTATACCGAAATTCATACAGAATATATACAAATGTAAACCGATATCGACGGTTGGGTCCGAGCAATTGCTTCTGGATACACACATGCTGAAGACTGCCCTCCTCGAGCTGCCATCTATAGGATCTGAAGTGAAACGTCCAGCACCAGCCATGTATACGAAGGTTGTGGTTAAATTGATGTCGAAAGCAGAAATGATCTTGAAACTAGTGATGGCTCCGCTCGATGGAAACATGGAAGGGTTCGTCTCACAGTTTGTTCAGCTCCTTCCGGAGTGCACTTTGGCAGAGTTCCACAAGGTGCTCGATATGAAGGGAGCCAAGTTCTCTAAAGCCCAGATGAGTGCTTTAGATGCTGTATTCAGGGAGAGTAGTAAAGCTATCGATGTTAAATAGGTTTTTTTCGTGTGCAAAAGCGTATACCTCGGTTTGATATAAAATTTCAGATACACAAGTATGTATGTTTTAATAGACATTTTAATAGATATTGTTAAGTGATTTAGTTACACTGTGTGTTTTTGAACATAACACATTTTTGGGTAATTACATTTCAAAATGATCTATATCCAATCTTAATTCTTCATATAACATGTTAATTATTTACAGTTTTATACACCCAGAACGAAGTTCAAATTTAAGCGTTTATAAGGTTTTTGGTTTTTTTAGTATAATTTTCATATTTAACATATGCAAAATTTGAAGATGTTGAAAAATAACGTATTAACATTGGATTTACCTCGTTTTAAAATGTAATGACTCATTTATATTACATCTAATTAAAAATGAAATAATGAAGACTTCAATAAAACATAGATCTGATTCAATCATATTTGTGCAGAAAAGTTTTAGCATAATATTGCCCAATTAATAAACGATTTTATATAGAGTCATTGTTTATGAAGCTACTATATTTGGACATAAATATCTACAATTTCAATTACAGAACGCAATATATCAATTTTCTTTTTGGTCGACAATTTAAATATCAACTCCATTATCATATATTTTAGTTATAACGATTAGGGTGGACATTACTTTGCACTTCCACATGCAACATTCAAAGACGTTCAAAAATAATGTCCTTCCTAATCTTTAGTGATGATTTCTGCAAAGCAAGGCTTTGATCAATAAAAAAAATATATATATTTATTAATAATTTATTTTATATTACTTATATTTGTACTGTAACATTCCAGTGTATTTTATAAAAAGTTTGTGATATAACTGCAGATAATAATTAATAAACTTTTTAAAATACATATATTTGTTTTTTCTTAAAGACATGGTTACCTTATCTCTTTTGAAACGTATCACAGAAGTTTGATTTCAGATTTATATAGTTTTATAGAAGAAAATTCATTAAGGTAAAAGATAATATAACTTAAAAAGTGTAGATACATTACCTATAACAGCGGCAAACTATGATTGCCGTTTTGAATCTTTTATAATATAGACGTAAAATGTCAATTAAAAAAAAAATGTGATCAAATGCTGCTTTGTTTTGCATTAAGCATTGATGCCAGTAGATGCCAGCTCACGCGATACAGTGACACAAAACCTTACATCACTGCTAAAACGTCACACACATCACCTATACAAACGTGCACGCTTACACGCTGTTTTTCTTTTTCAGAGAAATAAACGACAAAGAGTTCTATAGTTATTTTTTCCTATCCTATCCTATATAGTTTAGAGGAATTTTTCCAACACAAAATACATATAGGAGCTGTTGAGGCACGAATGCTTGGTACACATGCATGTTTCAATAACTCATATACGTATATCTAGATAGCTTAGGTTGTTCAGATAGATCGCGATTTTTGCACAAAACAGGCGACAGCCCAAGCCGAGGTGTGCCGTGCACCCTTGAGTTAGTCGCCCAAACATCCCAAATCGGCTGAGTGTCTTCAGCGCTCGCCTCAATAGTTGGGTAAAGCTGTAAAAGACCTTTCCAAGTCAACAGCGTTCTCATTTCGAAAAAAAAAAGCGTAAATCATCTGATGTTGAGTGAAATCAGTTTTGCTTTTCTCGAGATAATTAGGTCAAATATTATGGACCCGTTTTTTAATTAATTTAGAACCAAAAACGACTAATGATTGTCCTGTAAAAATATTGCTGGCGTCTAACCTAGCACCGGGTATAGTATAATTATTTATAGATTGTTCCCATGCGATCGGGATGCAACCTATGATGCTAATAATGTAAATATAGCGAATTCAAACCCAGCGACAACAAGAAAGCAAATGTTATGACCACTCACTGGTACTGTGCTCTATCCGATGCCGGTGGTCGGCGTCGATAAGTAAATCACAATTACGGCAACGTGACGCGATGAGCTATGCGAGCTATTATTGTGAACCACAATAAGGCGAGTGTTATGCGATTAACCGACAATTATTTCAAAGGACACTCACTTCACATACGACGACAGCAATCGAACTGGGCGACGCGATCGCCGGGACACGGAAAACAGAAGTGCCTCCTATCCTCGCTGGTATTATATTTACTGCAAAGTAGCTTTACGCGGCCGCAACATATAGAATTAAAAAATATATATTCTCTATAATTAGATAGTAGTGGTAGAGCCAAGCTGAAGCTATTATTGTTTTCAGCACTCATGGGTCAGCTCGTCCGGGGAAGCACCACCCTCGCACAGAAAACCGACGTGAAGTAACAGTGCTTGCATTGTTGCGTTTCGTTCGGTCAGTGAGAGAGCCGGAGACCCACCTACCTTCCCCTTCCACCTTCCCTTCCTGCCCTCCCCCACCCTCCTCCCAAACACAGGCTGGCAACGCACTTGCGACTCCCCTGGTGTTGCATGTGTCTATGGACGGTGGTGATCACTTAACATCAGGTGACCTATCTGTTCGTTTACCTCCTATGACATAAAAAAAAAATTAAAGATGATTTTAAGAAGAAATTGAATAACTACGACTTTGATTGTGTTTATAATGCTGATTAAACTGGATTGGACTGGAAGTCATTACCTTCAAAATCTTTGGCTTCTAGACAAGAGAATTCAGCTCCAGGATGTAAAAAAAGAAGCAAAGAGTGAATATAAAAGAATATGTAACTCTTTATAATTTTTAAATAAACATTGATTTTCGTTGATATGTATTCGTCTTTTAATAAACGTACAATAAGATACTTACTTATGTACTACATATGCACAAAACCAAAGTAGGATTTTCATACATTCGATTATCAAAATGCCTAAAGACAATAATTCGGTTAATCGAGTTTCTACTGTATATATATATCAATATAATTAAGTTTTCGTGACCATAGAAAAAGTTATCGATTGTCTGTTCCGCAAGAAATTGTATTATGGAACTTTTAAGTTAATACGTGTATGATCTAAGATCTCTTCTATCTTCGAAATTATTATTAATTATAATATTGGATTACAATAAGTTGATAATTATTTAATACAAAACTAGTTGACATCTAGAGATTTTGCTTTAATATAAATCAAGATATAAAACTCTACATCTGTCTGTTATGAACTCAAACCTTTCAAAGCCGCGGACAACAGGTAGCTTATAATAAAATCGCCTTTGTCACTCTCTCCAATTTCAGGTATGTGTCAGTGAAGTTCCCGTCAAAATCAGTCCAAAAAGTTACCATAATAATTGTACATTGTACGTAAGATAAGTATGTAATACAATATTAATATGTGTATATATTAATATACCTTATACCTTACGACATATCTTCTCATTATTATCCTGTAATGTTACATATATATAGAAAATAGGTGATATAGAATAAGAATTATCAACTGTAACAAATACAGCATTAAACCGTTGTATATTGAAAAATTTTACCTATAACGAATGAAAATTAATGGCGAAAATAAAAAAAGTATCGATGTTGTTGAATAAAACGCTTGCAGTCAGAGCTTACAATAACCTTTCCTGTTATTAAAAAGTTAAATTATAAACAAACATGGCGTAAGCCAAATGTCAAAAACAGTATGCGCTCACATGCTGGTCGGAGTGGTTCGCTTAGTATTATTCGGAAAATGGTGTATTTTCCGACGAGAAAATGTTATCATGCAATTAAAATTGCAATTTTATTAATATTAGTGTTTACTTTATTATCTTTGTTCGAGCAATGGCGCGGCGGGAAGCGGTCTGCAGTCGCTGTGACCTCCTCGTCTTTAGTAAATCCAGAAGAAGATGAATTCGAGAGGCAAATTCTAGCAGACGAGGCTCGCATAATTCCAGGATTAGGAGAAGGAGGTGTCGCAGTCCATCTCAGTGGCGAGGATAAACGTCTAGGCGAGGAATCGGAGAAGAAACTAGCTATGAACGTTTATCTGAGTGATCGTATTGCTTACAACCGTACATTGAAAGGTAAATACGTGGACATATCGTGTTATCGGTTTACCAATATATTGTAGTCCGGTGAAGCTGTTAAGACCTTGCTGGGTCAATAGCGTAGTCATTTCAAAAAAAAAAAAAAAGTTTACCAATATATAATAGAATTAACATTTTTTATTAACATATAATTTCAAGTTACAAGATAAATTTAAACGTAGAGAATTTATTTTAATATGAAGTTCGTAAAAGATAATATTTTTTATTCTATACTAGCTTCTGCCTGTGTCTTCGTGTCGGCATTGAATAGTTATTTTGGGCTAACTAACATGCAGCGGAAGCTCTCAAAAGGAAAAAAAATGATTGTGAAACATTCCTCATTGGTGCTCCGCTCCTATTAGCATTAGCGTGATGATATATAGACTATAGCCTTCCTCGATAAATGGGCTCTAAAACACTGAAAGAATTTCTCAATTCTGACCAGCACTTCCTGAGATTACCCCCTACAACCACACAAACTTTACTTCTTTATAATATCACATAGTAATACAGTATAGATTGATTTTTGTATTATTTTTAAATCACATGTGATCTCGATTTGACATGATAAATTTAAAGGTAAAGAATTTATTATAAATATGAAGTCACCAAATTAGTTTGAAAATTTGTATGAAAAATATATTAACATATTATTTTGAAAAGGTGATTAGAAATGAAGCTTAAACAAAAATGTATTTTGATCTTTCTTACTTACCTGCCTATATCGTTCTGAACTATAACACTAAATATGTAAAAATACAAACAATTCATGATGGCCACATAACAATAGCTATATTACAAGCTGCATACTTAAAATATGAAGTTTTTTTGTGACAACGAGTTTTATATGTAACAGCATAGCTTTGCATTATTAAGGATGGATGAAATGGCAAAATGTGTCTGGGTTAGCTTGTGACCCACGAATGCCTTTGAAACTCAAGGGAAGGTTTAGAAAAACTATGATAAGACCGGTCATGCTGTACGCGGCTGAGTGCTGGGCTACAAAAGAGACGGATAAGAGAAAATTACATGTGGCTGAGATGTGAATGTTAAGGTGAATGTGTGGTGTAACTGGAATGGATAAGATTAAGAATGAGTATATTAGAGGCAGTTTGAAAATAGCACCAGTGACAGAGAAGTTGAGGAGTAATAGGTTAACATGGTATGGGCATGGCATGAGGAGAGATGAAAACTATGTAACTAGAAAAGTTTTGAGTATGATGGTGGACGGATATACGAGTAGAGGAAGACCAATAAAGGTATGGATGAACTGTGTGAACAATGATATGTCCGTAAAAGGTGTGAATACTGAGATGACATTTAATAGGAGAGAGTGGAAAAAGGAAACGTGTTGTGCCGATCCTACTTAAGTGGGATAAGGGTAAAGATGATGATGATGATAGCTTCTGTGCTCGAATTAGACTTGACAAAAAATCAAATTAGAGGCAAACTGAGGCACATTACAAGCTTTTCAGCTTTTCTCCTATTTGGTCTTTCATATTAAAACTTGAAAAGCTGAGGAACTATTGTGGAATTTTGAACATTATGTCTACATAATTTAATTGTGTTGTAAAAGCAAAGTTTACACAAGTGGCTAATGGTAATATGGCAATATATACACAAGTGTTATGTGTCTGAAATGTGTACATTTGTAATATTAATTGCTAATTTTAATTATTACATCTACAACACTGTGTCACTGGATTTTTTTTTAATAATTTTAGTGTATCCACAATTTAGCTAGTGTCATATGGTGAGTGTAGTAAACCAAGTACCATGGTAGACCAATATCATAATGAAAGTTTGGTTTTATTACATGACTTTACATATTAGATTGATTTAAGGTAAGGGGTATAGTTTCTGTTGAAATTGACATCTTACTTCGGTATTTGTGTCTAAACGGTCATCATAGTTTGCCGCTGTTATAGGTAATATATCAAAACTTTTTAAGTTATATTCCTGGCCGTCAAACAAACACGATCTTGTGATGGATTATGAATGAATCAATAATACAATTTAACTTGAATTCTAGACTTTCATGTTAATGTAGGTGGTAGAGCCACGCTGAAGCTATTACTAGCTTAAGCATGAATGGGTCGGCTCATCCGGGGTATTACCACTTTCTCACAGAAAACCGACGTGAAGTAACAGTGCTTGCATTGTTGCGTTTCGTTCGGTCATTGAGAGCACTAGGCCCACCTCTCCTTACCTTCCCCTCTCCTCTTCCCTTCTCCCCCGCAACACAGGCTGGCAACGCACCTGCGACTCCCCTGCAGTTGCAAGTGTCAATGGACGGTGGTGATCACTTAAAATCAGGTGACCCACATGTTCGTTTGCCTCCTATGATATAAAAAAAAGAGTTTTTATCAAATGACTATAAAATACTGAAATCAACCTTTAGCGATAAATTTAAACAGATATTAGGTAACCATGTCTTTAAGAAAAAACAAATATAATTTAAAAAGTTTATTAATTATTATCTGCAGTTATATCACAAACTTTTTATAAAATACACTGGAATGTTACAGTACAAACATAAGTAATATAAAATAAATTATTAATACATATATAAACCAATTTTTTTATTGATCAAGGTGTTGCTTTGCCCTATCTATATATACTAAAATAAAACTGTAACAAGGGCAAATCTGTACATTAAATATCTTTTGAAAATTTGAATTGGGGTAGACTTTGTTATCGATATAGAAGCCAAAAATAATCTTTTTACAATTTTTGTTTGTCTGTCTGTCCCTGTGAACACGTATCACTCTGAACGTACTGAACCAATTTTGACGAAACTTGACACAGGAATAACTTATATTACAAGATTAGATGTTAAGATACTTTTTATCCCAGAAAACCCAAGGGTTTCTCCAGGATAACGGATTAAAGTTTAGAATCTGAACACGTTTTATTCTGCAAGTACTAAACCAATTTTGACGAAACATGACACAGTGATAACTAATATTACAAGGTTACGTCCAGTATACTTTTTGTCTCATAATGCACAAGGGGTTCTCCAGGATAACTGACGAAAGTTAAAAATTTGAAGTTCATTAAATTTTTTAATGAATTTTGGTAACTTTTCTTTGTGCTATATATAACAATAAGATTAGATAAAAATTTAAGCTATATTTCATCATCCTGTGTTACTTAAAAAAAAAAAAAAAAAACAAGAAAAAACCGTTGGGTTCAGAACCTTGGCCTCGTCAATCGATCGGTATAACGTAGAGCATATTACCACCGAGCTACGGCTATATGACAATTGTATGACAAAATATCAACTAAACTTAAACGAAACTGTACCTAATATGTAATAAGTTTTAGGCTTATTATATAAAATAATTCTCAGATATTAACTTAGTATAACTTTGAGCCCCTGGATAGTTTGGATTCACAATTGGAAACGGTAGATGTCGCTGTAATTGGGTTTATTACGATTTATCGTGTTTAAAAATACAATTAAAACCGGTAATAATCGATTTGATGCAGACGAATTTGCACAGATCATATATGTGTATTATTGTATACATAATAGCTAAGACATATGAAACGATGAAAATGTTTAATTAATTATTTTTTTCACACAAATAAAAAAAATAGTATAATAAATTAATTTCATTATTAGATAATAAGAATAAGCTTAACAGTCAAGATAGCTAAAAGGTCCATAGATAGCGCTAAATTGAAATATTTTGAAACGTTGTACACATATGCGAGTTTTTTTATGTTTATGTTTACTTTTTCTCACAAAGATGAAAGACAAAAATTTGTATCTAATGAAATTCTTGATGGATTTTGGTAAATTTTCTTTGTGCTATATATAGCATAGATTAGCTAAACATTTAAGATGTATTTCATATTTTTACATAGATATATTTATTTACAGATTACCGAAACCCGGCTTGTGCAAGAGTCGTCTACGACGCGGAATTACCGTCTGTATCCGTGATCCTCATTTTCCATAATGAGCCATACTCTGTCGTGGTGCGGACCATCTGGAGCGTGTTGAACAGCGCGAGAAGAGATCAACCGTGGCTATCGCAAGCTAACTTTGTCGAGAGCGGAACTGGTAGGATCATGAACTTGGGTAAGGATTTACCTCATTTTCCACCTCTAGATTAGATAGCGACAGCGACACAAAACCTGTTTAAAGTGGTTTTCTTTGACGAACTTTCAAGAACGAACTAAGTTGATACATTTAGTGTCAAAATTCTCTTTCAAAATGTACCCTTGGGACTATTTAAATAGAAAATTGTTACCAAATTCCAATTGCAGATCCTTAAATGACTTGCTAAAGTGTAACGTTGTCATTGACAGACAAATACTTTGTGTATTATCATATAAACTACAGACCAGTTCATCACAGTCATAGCTCGTTGACATTTTTACGTTTTTTCGCTGCCACTCTTATGTTTACTAGACAAAGCTTCGACCACTTGTACTGAAATTAACGCCAAAAATCGTTGTGATAAAGGCGCAGATTACGTGCTCCCACAATGTGCACATGATTTGCAATAACTTGAAGTTAAAGCCCGCTAAACTTTTTAGATGTGCTTAAATACCGCTAGTTTAGTTATTGTGCAACTTCTGTTGTCACGCAGGTTAATAGTTCGTAACGCATGACGAAGATGTCTCTCCACTTTTGCATTTAGAGTGACCATATACAGAACCACTTGGCAATACAGGCAGTTATAGCAGTAGCATAAGAGTATAAATTTAAAATATTAGCAAAAGTAAAAGTTTATGGGCAATAAAATTGGAAATTCGGATATATACTATTTTTTCTTAACAGCACAGCAAGGTGGTGACTTTATACCTGATGCTAATCACCATGTAACTTAAAAATCATCTTGGTAACTAGCCACTGTGATGCCGTTACAAGCCTCCCGGATCTTGTAGATGATATCTAATCCTGAATGTGCAAACTATAAATTAGTTACTGTGACGTGTATCGATGACGCCACCCACTCGGGTACAGATACCTATCATCCGGCTTAGTTACTGGATTACATCGTCTGTATCTGGAACATGAAAGGCCTCAGAGTTTTCTATTATAGCTGGTGCGCTTCTTGTATAGTAGCCACAGTCCAGTCAGACATGATGCTTTGCACCTACCACCCAGCGATTTTTTTGTACTAAGTTACTTTTTCTGTTTACTTTATGCATGTAAAAATAAGAAAATTATCCTAAAAGTCAACCACAGCACCACCTGAGCACACAAAAAAAAAAAACATTAAAATCTGTCCAGTCGTTTAGGAGTTCAGTGACATACACACGGACAGAAGAATTATATGTATAAAGATAACCCATTGTGTGCTAATCTTGTCTTCTCTTTTCTTTCATAAAGGTTATCCAGGTCAAGATCCTTCTTCTCCGTTTGTGTACTTAAAAGAAATCATCCTAGTGGATGACAACTCGACATTGCCCGAACTAAAAGGCAAGTTGAGCCATTATGTCAAAACGAGACTACCTCCAGACCTAATCAGGATATTACGGCTTCCAGATCGGTATGTACTTAACTTTTACATGAGGCTAACGTTGGAGATTTTTTCCGTAAGAATGACCAAAGTTTATGAGATTTATGAATTTGTCTATAGTTGAAAACTTATAGAGTTTGACCCAATTGGTTGTATTGGAAAATAATGTGGTTTTTCAGTAATATTAGTGAATTTGAGATGATGAAGAAGTTGAACTGTAAAGTAGACCGGTGAAGCTGTTCAGACTTTGCTAGGTCAGATCGAACAAAAAAAATTGAACTGCATACGATCACATGGATTTTTTGCAGTCAACCAAATGTGATCCATACATTTTATTGAAAAATGTTGATTTTCCTATCGTTATGATATCAGGGCCTGTCCTGTTTTGTTTCATATTCTTTGTAATATATAATTATCATTAAAGATGTAGTTCAGTCCAAGTATCTTGTGTTAAATGAATCTAAATCGTTATGAAGGACTTACCACAGCATTAATAACTACGATATAGTCTTCTTATAAGTAAAAGAAAATTAAAAGTGTAGGTCTGATAATACATCGGACACCTTCAGGATTGGCTTGACACAAGCGCGACAGGCCGGAGCCCGCGCGGCCCTCGGCGATGTGATGGTATTCCTTGACTCCCACTGCGAAGGGCTCCCAGATTGGATCAGACCTATACTCCAACGAATCAAATACAAAAGAAATGCTGTCGTCACTCCTCTAATAGACGTCATAGAACAAGACAGTTTTCAGTATCAATCAGGGAATAGGGACTTTGAGGTTAGGTTTAAATAATTTCATCATCTAGGAGTGTACCTATTTGTCGTTTGTAAGATAGAACTTGTAGCCTAAACTATCAAAAGTGGTTTGTCATTTTAACTATTGTCTCTCTCCACGTAATTAATTTATTTAGAAAAAAATCTTCATCTATTGACTAACCTAGAAAATCGGTGATCACTAAATTAGTTACTTGCATTCTCTCAAAATCCATAAATTCCATGGAAGAATAATTTGGATGACATTCTGTTTTACTCACGGAATACGGGTTTACTTTATCTGGGGATAAGTAAATAAATTAATACCAATTTTCATATCCGCGTCTATAAATAACTGCTTTAGTTTTCTGTTTGACATTATTTTCAATGATAAAACGACTAAATAGTTAATACTTCATTTGTTTTCCTCGCCTTTTCAATTATGGTGCCAAGTAATACATCGAAGCTCGTACAACTTCATTTTTAGTATCTTTAGGGAATTGTGTCAAATAATCAATGCCAGAGTGAATGGAAAATGTACGTTGACCTGAAGGTTTGGTGTTATCTTAAGCTAAGAATTGGTTGGGCCCGAGTTTCATTTGAAGATATCACACTCGATTACAGTGTGGGTTTGACTTGCGCTCGTTTGGCTGGAGCGCGGTACTCAGTGGGCGACGTAATCGTCTTCCTGGACGCTCACTGCGAGGTCCAGAAGGACTGGCTCCGGCCTCTGCTGCACACCATCAAGGAGCGACCCCACGCGGTCGTCGTCCCTATCATAGATGTCATCGATTCCTCCAACTTCTACTATAGCGTTCAGAATCCGGTCTCATTTCAGGTTGTGTTCAGTTACGGGGTTGCCCGCTTGTGGTAGTTACTTCTTAGCAAATCATGTCATAATTCGACCCATAGAGCTTAGTATAGTCTGTAATTAGTTAATAATTTACTAAATATACTTATGTAGTAATGTTATTTCGTCATTCTTATATTACCGTTGTGTCGATAGTTATTGCTTATACATCTCTCCATCTCTTTTATTACTCGATTTAATTTGATATTCTATATTTTCCACGCATACTACATTTTTACTTAACACGGCACTATCTTTTATATTAATATATACAAGTTCAAATGGTAGGCTATCTGCCTGTTTAAACCTGCTAATCTATGATATTACCAGTCGGAGCGAAAAAAATCTTTTAGCATCTTACTATAATCTATTCATTTAGAAAGGTTTAGGTTAATCTAATTTAGGTGTAGCAATTATCATACAGATTTAAGAATAGAGTACATTAAGTGAAAATCAAGCAATCGTGCGGGAAGTCCATAATGACAAATGAACAATACCGCGTACAATGTAAAGTTAGTCTGATCTACCTAAAGTGTTAATTACGGAAAGGGTTTACTATGAAAGTTTGTTTTGAAGTAACTGCCACACACGAGCTGTTAGTTGTTGATGTGATTGTTTCGCTTGTTTTCGTTTTACCTCGTATAGTGCACGCGTTCCACTCGGCTCACTCGCCGCCGCTTTATCACATTGCTCACGTGTTGTGCCTTATTGTTGCACTTGTGTGTTATTTAAGGGTCCTTTTGTATAAATAATATCATAGGATGGTTTTATTAAAATAATATGCTCACAGTTTTTGTTCATGATCATAATGAACTATCTGCAGTCGCGTTCTGAAATGTGTCTATCTGTATATCCAGGGACCAAGCTAGATGGTAGGATATTGCACAGTTTTTTTTTTTTTTTTCGAAATGACTACGCTATTGACCCATCAAGGTCTTAACAGCTTCACCGGACTACGATATTGCACAGTCACAGGCACTCTTCTATAATTTATGTTCCGGTCAGTATGACAGCCAAAACAGCCTGTCGATGGTTACCGTTGATTTTGGATTGTTATGTGCTTATCATCAGGCATAGCGCAATTACTGAGTTGTATTCCAAGAAACAAAAAAGTTATGTCAAATTTTTGGCATCGGCTATTGACTTTGGTCCCTGTTCAATTGTGTAGAAACGCTTACTTGAGACGCTTATTAGTCTTCTCCTTGTCTTTCCACTTTTCCAAATATTAGTTTTGTATTTGTAACTCTATGTGGGTACGGCTTTTGCTATGTCCGCCTGACTAGCTAACAGCGTCAAGTTGAAAATCTGTCGTCAAGTACCCGATGTTGTTTTCGAACAGCTGCAATTGAGAGCCGGCGTCCTCTAGAATTAACGTGTGTACCATCTTGGTTCACATACTTATTACTTGAGATCGTGGTTAATAATGCTAAAACTTATACGGTGTTATTACAAAAAAGTTAAATATGTATCGAATACTTGCTTTAAAAAGGTTTCGTATTAAATGCACCGCGCTCGCTGAATGTTCATCTTGCTCTTTTGTCTCGCTTTGGTTAGGTTAGCTTAGACTTGCGAAAAAAAATAACGCGAACTTGCCTCGAGCGAGCGCGGTATTTAACTTTTTTGTAAAAATAACAACTATAATGTTTAAAAAAATGTGTAATCATTGTGACCGAATGATAAATGGCTATAACAAATATCATGTCGTAAATTAAAAATCAACAGACCGTAATTTAAAACATCTGTTCAAACGCACAAGTCATCGTCCAAATCGTTTCAAGTCTCAGCCAATCAGTTTTGATTTGCCCTTTATTTCCGTTTTGTTTTATGCCTCGCACTTTTCTCTTTAGATTTATTGCTTTTTGTAATTTCTGTTAGTTTTTTTGTTTAACGCAGTGTGCTTCCTCATGTGTTATCTAAAGTAATGATTGTGTTTGTTTATATACTGTTATATTAAATACTACAGCGAAAGTTGTCTTTTAGTTCGAATATGGACGTTTACCAATTTTCATTGCTATTAGTACAGAAATTGAAATACACTATCTAGTAGCGAGATACTATACGAGTTATTGTTGGAGTGCACTTGCTTATCTTTTCTTATAGCAATCCTTAACTACACACCACTTATGACTTGGGATTTCAATCGACGTGCATAAACGATATAGGCGATTATTCCAAATTATCTTTTGAATGTTAACTTGATCATGACAAACGAAGGAAGTCTTATTTTCAAGTGAAAATTATATACATCAGGGCTCTCCAAACTAGATGGGTCTCAGGGCCAACAAAAATGAGTAAGTACATTGGGGGCCGCAAAATACTTATAAAAAATAAAATACAGGTTTAATTATTTTATTATCTACTTTTTCATTAGGTAATTTGTTTTTTATAATTCTGTCAACATTATCCTCAATATTGGTATTAGCTAGACGCAGTGCATGTTAAGTGAAGTATCGTCAATGAAGACCTGTATTTCGATTTTGTAAGCTTCATTGTTCAATATGCACTTTCACAATGGTAGGTAATGCCCATCATTGAGCCCATTTTTATCCCGAATATTATCAGTTTCGGAAAAAAGAAGATAAAAAAGATTCTGCGGGCCGCAACAATTCAAGCCAGGGGCCGCATGCGGCCCGCGGGCCATGATTTGGACAGTCCTTATATAAATCATAACATTTTTATTTAAAAAAGTACTTTACATTACATTTCATTGTGTAGATTTGCTATTTATAATTATATTTGTAATAAAATGTTAAGTAAATATATTTTATAATATTATGAACCACGCAACACCGCCACTACTATACATTTCGCAAAGTATTTTTATATTTAGTCATAGAGCAATACTTGCACTATATTTTGACAAGAGTATGTAATAATAATAATTGCATGTTCCTTAACCTGGAGACTAGCTTTGGGACAGATTGGTCCCAGCGCACTTTTTTAAAAAATTTTAAATTTCCCGCCATCGGCAAAGACATTTAGTACATGTACCATATGAGTCTATAAATCTATGGTCACAATAATATATTTAATTATATTCAGATTATATATGGTTTTTATATTATCATGTATTTGATATTATTTTCATAAAAATTATATCTAATTTAAAATATATTTCGTTTTTTTTTTCTTATGATCGATAAAATATTGTATATTTTCTTGAAATAAGTTTTATATGAAATAAGGAGAAAGAATAATAGTAAAGTTAATTGGCTGAAAACTATTGTTATCATATTCATTTGTCTAAATTATTCAATATTTAATTTGATATATTCATATTGTAGTAGTTTAATGTATATTTAGTTCAGTATTTAATGTAAAATATTTTTTCTAACCTAAAAGTATAAATACAATAGCTAAGTTGGACATTTCTTGGTTTAGTACAAAAAATAGTTCTTAAAAATTAAATAATAATGTAATAATACATTTTGCATAATAATTGGAATTATACATTACATCATTTATAATTATTCAAATCTTGTAATAAATCCAGTATTTTTTTAAACCTTATACTGCCAAACTGTTTGCTAACCTTTGCATCATAAGGTCTATTTTCGTTTGTATGGCGCTTAAATCTTTATGGTTTTTCACTAATACAGGTGTTAAAATCGAATATGACAATAATTTGACATTGACATTTGAGATTTGAAAACATGACATTCCAAGCCCATGCCAAAAATTAGAGTCAAATAATAATGATTTGACATTGACAATTATTATTTGACAACATGACATTCCAAGTTCCCGCCAAAAACTAGAGTCAAATAACACAATGATTTGATAATGACCGTTGAGATTTGATAACATGCCACCCTAAGCTCCCGCCAAAAACTCCCAAGTACTTCCAGTTAATGAGAAAGTTGTAGGGTTAGAAACGTGTTTAGAGTTGGCGAATCGGCAAATTCCAGGCAGGGTTTAATGAAGGCGCGTATGAAGGGAGCCCGCGCGGCTCGCGGCGACGTACTCGTGTTCCTCGACGCGCACTGCGAGGCCGAAACCGACTGGCTCCGGCCTCTCCTGCAGCGCCTCAAACACAAGCGAGACGCCGCTATCACGCCTCTCATTGACGTCATCGACCAGACCACCTTCCAGTTGGAGGCGGCTGAAGTCTTCCAGGTGTTTTGTATCGCGGACATACTGCGAATGGCTTTCAAACGTCTATTAACATGCGACGCTTTCAGATAATATATACTAATAAATGAATCTGCCAGCATGTATTTGAAAGAAACCAGAAGAAATGTCAAAAATGATTTCATATGAGAGTTGCCAGATTTAGACCACGTCTCTATTAAAGTACGGTAATAAAACAGACGAAAACCTGATAAAAACGGAATTAAATAGAAATTGTAATCTCGAAAAAAAAAAAAATAAATAAAGAGAAGAAGACGAAATTTGCAGCATTTTATTAGTATCTTTTCTATATTAGTTCAGTGTCTATAGGTATATAGTCTGTGTTATTCAATTATATTAGTTACATTACTATAAACTTTCATAAAATCCGCTGAATGGTTCTAGTTTGAAAGACTAACAAGCAACCATCCTTTTATCGTCATAGACTTTTTCGTTTTTAATATTGATAGAAGAGGATAATATTTCGAATTTGGTTTTAGATTGAATTCGGTAAAAGGGTTATTTTTAAAAGTATATTCACTCTCTCGTAAGTTACAAGTAACTCGTCTTTACCACTTACAAACATAGCGTTCGCGAGGCCTGTGAGGTAAAACTTTGTTCGTGGGGCAAGTCGGGTAACACTATGCTCGCAGGGTCTGTCGGGTAACACTTTGCTCACGGGGCTTGTCGGATAACACTTAGGGGTATCGTTTGCACTATCTTATAGAATATTAACGCATTATTTTGTTAATTTGGTGGTGGTTTGGTTAATTTTGTAGTTAGTTATTTAATCTGCTTTTTTGTTAATATACTGCTTTTCGTTAATACTTATTTACATATTTGTTATTTATGTAAGCGACCGTATAATATTTTGTGAATGTGATAGAAACACTGGTTGGGTTAAAATCTATTTTATAGAATCACAGGTTATGTATTGTAGTCATAACTTATGTCCTTACAATGTAATCAGTTAACGGCCATTCTCCACTTGTAATGATACTCGTGAGTATTATTACCCACTGCTCCACAAATAGTAATTCTCAAAGTTCACAGGGCTTTGTATTTAAAGTATCCAAAAGAAATATGTCAGCCGAAGATGAAAGAAAATGACAATTATAGAATAATAATAATTTAAAAAGTATAAAACCACTATAATATAGAGGCATTGTGACATTATTATTTAGCCATCCTTTTTCTAGACGCATAATAGCAAGTTATTCCTAAAACGTCGAATTTGATGACTTGAATCTAGCTCAGCCCGAACTAAGTAAATGCTATGGTTGAGATAAATTTGAGTGTGCGCTCTGTATATTTGATACTGGGGAGTTAATATGGAATGTGAAAAGAAGGAGTTAACCATTACTGGTGATTGGTTTAAAATCAGTGCAGCGTGCGTGTAAACCTCTAAGGTAAGAACAGTAATATTGTGTCCAGGTGGGCGGTTTCTCGTTTATGGGACATTTCACATGGATCGATGTACCGGAACGTGAGAAGAAGAGACGAGGATCAGATATATCGCCGACATGGTAAGTGTTATGAAGCGACGGTAGCTCAGTAGTTGCGGTTTTGGTCTTAGTATGATGGATTTCTTTACAACCTGCCTGGCTTCTATATTCAGGTTGAACGAACATCTTTCAGCTCAGTGCGGTATTTTTTTTTATATCACAGGAGGCAAACGAACTGGTTGGTCATGTGATGTTAAGTGGTCATCACCGTCCATAGACACTAGCGACATCAGGTAAGTCACAAGTGCGTTGCCAGCCTGTATATGGGAGAGGGAAAGGAAAAGGAAGAACGAGGAGGGGAGGTGGGCCTCCGGCGCTCTCACTGACCAAACGAAACACAACAATGCAAGCACTGTTATTTCACGTCCGTGTATCTGTGGGTCGGGTGGTACTGCCCCGGACGAGCCGACCCATTCATGCTGAAACCAGTAATAACTTCAGCGTGGCCCTACCACCTACCAATCATCTTAGGTATCATCTTAGATCGCCTAGGCAGTGTTCAAGCGTTTTATAAGTAGACTCTCAGTCATTTGTAATCCGTCACTTTTCCTTGTCTAAAGTAAGCAAAACGTTATTAAGGCGCGTTGAGTGGTATTTTTGGTAGGAGATAAAGTTGTAATTACGCGTCATGACACGCTAGGGAAGCGCGACCAAGTGTACTATACTTGCGCGGTTTGTGTCAGACTAGCGACACGTAATATAACGGTCTGTTTACATCTAATATTGATGTTTTGAATTGAGATTGCAGCCCATAATTTGTTTCATTAATTAATATACTGTACAGAAATATATATCATCTTTGTTCAGAGTCCCAATAGATGTGAAAACCAGACTAATTATGATAATTTCAATATACGAATGATGAAATTTAAATAATTCATACTATAATTCATTGAAATATTCAAAAAAGAGCTTTGAGACCTAGCGCTATTTGATAAATGCTGGGAAACACACCGCGCCTGCCCCTAGTTAAATTGAAAAATGAATATTTATATAATTAAATAAATAGTATTTTTTTAATGGAAAACACTGCAATGTTTTGTCTGTTCATTATGACATAGCTGATTCCTGTCGGAACCTGTTCATATAACTTATACAAAACAATTTCGATATTTCACATCGTCACAGGCGTCCCGTGACGGTTCAATTTTTTTTTGTATGAATATTTAATTAGTATCTATTTTCCCGCATGAATCAGGTCTCCTACGATGGCGGGCGGACTTTTCGCCATCAACAGAGCATACTATTGGGAGATAGGCGCATACGATGAGCAGATGGCGGGCTGGGGAGGCGAGAACCTCGAGATGTCCTTTCGGATATGGCAATGTAAGTGGATATTTATTACTTAAATTTTAAAGACCATTTCTCCTTAAGACCGTTCAGATTTTGTGAACAAAAGTAATTAAATATATACAGGCAGTTCTCAATTTCAAACATTTGGATTTAAGCCATTTTGAGTTATGTCAACGAATATATTAACTCCGTTATTTAAATAAAACTTTGTCATATTTTTTTTCGAACTATCAAATATTTGTATTTTTATATGAAATTTTATTTTCCATATTTTTGTTTCTATTATGATAAAATCATCTCTTTAAAAATAGAAAATCAAAAAGTCCCAAAAATGAATACATTGTTTGATGAGAAATTGTAAAATGTCCGGTGGGAGATGTGAAGCATAGTATTATCTTATACAGGTAATTTGTATAAAAGGATAGTTCATGGGATAAATATGGCATGATCGTAAATAATATATTAAGAATTTTTCAAGCAAAAGATAAATGTTTAGTTAATAAACATTTATGTACATTGAATATAAGACTTCAAAATCATAATATATCGTGGCGACGCGTCACCACGCCGACAGTCGACCTGAACCGCTGGTATAACTGTTTCACATCTATAAATATTGTAAGCACTAATCTAGGTGATAAATCATAATTTTCGTGTAATAGATGATGGTTTACTTTATATCTAACCTCTTGAACTTAACCTCTCGTATGTACTTGTATGGAAATTTAAAATGGCGTCCATGTGAAAGTTTGACGTTGTCCATAGTGATGTCATGGTTATGATTTGATCTATCAATCCATCAAGACCAATCGATATATAAATGTTAGCCGATAGAGGATTGCAATACTGAAGGTAATTACGAATTATCCGTAGATGTGATTAGCTCAACTGTCTGAACAAGGACGCCCAGTATCTAGTTATCGGTCGCCTTTTAAGGAATTCAGCTAAAGCTGCCAATAATAATGCAGATACTTGGGCAGCCGATATTTTCAACAAATAGTGTCTCAGAACGGGATAAGTAGAGCTAAGGTACGTGAACAACAGATAATTTCAAACAATGGCGTTTTAAGTCATTAGTAACACCCTCGATATAGTCAATAGCACGGACGCAGGTCAATAGTAACTCCTCCGATAGAGTCAATATCACGAACGCAAGTCAATAGTAAGAACTCCCCGGATATATCTATTATCGGGAGATTTTAAATACATGAAGTACATTTGGAAAAAAAAGATGACCGTTATTTAGAAAATGGCATACTAATAAATGTAATGTAACGGAATGGTGTTTGGCGGAAGGTGGTGGAACGCTGGAGACGATCCCGTGTTCTCGCGTGGGGCACGTCTTTCGCAGCTTCCATCCGTACGGTCTGCCCGCGCACACCGACACGCACGGTATTTGCTTTTTTTTACTATTCCTAATTTAAATATGGTGGCCAGAATGTAAAAAAAAATTATCAAACAAGGTACTGGTTGAGCAAATAAACATGTTAAAATCTATTTGTTTTTTATATATCATGTAAGAGGCAAACGGACAGGCGGCTCACCTGATGTTAAGTGATCACCGCCGTCCATAGACACCGGCAACATCTGGGGTAGTTACTTGCCAGCCTGTGTTTAAAGGCATGGGGGAGTGGGGGGAGGGAGAGGAGAGGGTAGGGAAGAGAGAGGAGAAGAGATGGGAGGTGGGCTTCCGGCGCTCTCATTGACCGAACGAAACGCAACAATGTAAGCATTTGTACTTCACGTCGGTTTTCTGTGAGAGGGTGGTACTACCTTGGACGAGCCGATGCTGAAACCACTTATAACTTCAACCAATTCGCTGACCAAGCTCAGTGATTAAAAAGAAATTCAAAATTAAAATGTGGCACCATCTATGAGACGTCTATAACAGTCAGTCCTAGAATTTTTTGTCAACAAACTAATTTAAAGCGCCATCTGTTCGAGACATATGAAACTTACAATTCATAACAATAACCAACATTGACAATCATTTGATTTGTAGTTTTAAATTTTATTTTATTGTGCATTCATTTAATTGGTATATTCTATTTATCTAAATATCGTATCTCTCAAGTTGGACCAAATTATACAAAAATGCCAACGTTTCATGTAGATCGGTTGAGTAGTTTCGGAGCTCATCGTGTACAAATATCATGACACTGGATTTCTATATGATTTAGATTTATAATGACACTAGAGCTCTAGTGGTCGTCTAGTGGTTGAAGTCCGAATATAATCAGGGCTATATAATTTTTTTTTCACCAGTTAATATATGGACATCATTGCATGTATTATTTTTCTACAAGGTAAAGAGTGTATTCAGTTAAATATTTGATAATATTAACAACATTAAGATTATATACGTAAGGAGCTAATAGTATGACGAATAGAGATTTAATAAAAGTTGTGACTCGTCAATGGTATATAAAAAAAAAACTTTTCCTTTTTTTATTGGTAACACTAAAGATAAAAAAAAGGAAATTGGCCGAGAAATGAAGGCACTGAATGGTTTTACTTTTGCCTCCTTAGATATAAACGATATTAAAGAAAAACAAAATATTTTTTTGAGAACAATGAAGCCCATAACGTGACGGTAGAACGTTTTTTAATGTACATTTTGTTAGCTACTACCCTCAAATTAAGAACCTGCTGTGTACATCATACAATACAAATTTATTGAAAGAAATTAATAAAATTGTAATTAAAACAGTATTATTTCATAATAGTTTATGTTAATTTTCATTACGAAACATTATATTACTTTTCAAGCGATAATTATAATAACATAAACGCTAGTTACAGCTGTAGTTGATAACTGTGTTGTAGCCACCAACAATCACCGCCGGAAACACAATAAACAATTTGATTGAAAGGATTTACACAACACAAAGACCTAACGTCGTAATATAAAATAATAGAATATAATTTAAAACCAAATGTCCAAATGCTGTTGAGCAAGCGTGATTGAACTTTGTAGGTGGTAGAGCCACGCTGAAGCTGTTACTGGTTTCAGCATGAATGCTTCGGCTCGTTCGGGATACTATCACCCCTCTCAGAGAAAACCGACGTGAAATAACAGTGCTTGCATTGTAGTGTTTTACTCGGTCAGTGAGAGCGCCGGAGGGCCACCTCTCTTCCTCTTTCCCTTTCTTTCCCCTCTCCCCTCTCCCATGTACAGGCTGGCAACACACTCACGACTTCCCTGATGTCGTTAATGTCTATAGACGGTGGTGATCACTTAACATCACGTGACCCACCTGTTCGTTTGCCTCCTTTGATATAAAAAAATAAATAAAAATGTTGAGTTTTTTTTTTTTTCGAAATGTCTACGCTATTGACCCAGCAAGGTCTTAACAGCTTCACCGGACTACTAAGGCGAGCGCTTAAGGCACTCAGCCGATTTTATTTTGGCAACCAGCTCAAGGGTGCACGGCACACCTCGGCCTGGCTGTTGCCTGTTGCATGCAAAATCGCGACCTATCTTAGCTATCCTAGCTAACTATTCATATATGTATGAGTTGTTGAACCGTATATGTGTACCAAGCATACACGCCTCAACAACTCCTCCATATATTTATTATCGGAAAATAAAATGTTGAGTGGTATATTGAGTCTCTTCTCTATAGTTTGTATATGTCAGATCGGCGCAGTCACTCGGTAAAAATAAATGGTCGTAAATCATTCATGTATCTTGTAAAGATAAAATTTAAACTAAAGAAATATTAGATTGAATATGTTGGTATAATATTCCAGGAATAAACACGGCTCGTATGGCTGAAGTATGGATGGACGAATACGCAGAGTTGTTTTACCTGCATCGACCTGACTTAAGGGTGAGTGTTGACCTGGAAAGGTCTTTACAGCTTCACCGAACTATTGAGGCGAGCACTGATGGCACTCAGCCGATTTGAGATGTTTGGGCGACCAACTCAAGGGTGCACGGCACACCTCGGCCTGGACTGTCGCCTGTTTTGTGCAAAAATCGCGACCTATCTGAGCTCACCTAAGCTATCTAGATATACGTATGTGAGTTATTGAAACATGCATGTGTACCAAGCATGCGTCTCTCAACAACTCCTATATGTACTTTGTGTCGGAATGTTCTTTAACATGTTTTTAAGTCTAGATTTTGGTATATTTAGAAGTAAGTAAATGAACATGGTAAGCAACGTTTGACAAAAAAGATTATATTCAACCAATTACAGTGTCTCATTTGTTACATTTAAAAATGAGTTATATCCAATTTTGATGGTTTATATAACATATTTAATTTGTTTTAAGATTTCTTTCGATCATTGATAACGAAATACAAATTTTGCCGTTTATATGGTTTTTCGTATTTTATTTATGATCTCTATTTTACATGTACACAATTTGAAAATCTTGAAAACTAACGTAAAAACATTAGGAGCGCCTTATATTGCATGTAGGCCATTTTGAAATGTAACGACTTCACTAAGATACTGTGATTGCTTGAATATAATATTTTTTTTTTGTAAAATGTTACTTATATTCATTTGTTCCTAAATATACGAAGGTGTTAGAAACGAGAAAGTTTTAGTTTGTAATTTTTATATTTTTAATTTTTGGTTTGTATTCCAGAATAATCCAAAAATAGGTGACGTGACCCATCGCAAGGTGTTGCGGGAGAAGCTGCACTGCAAGAGCTTCCAGTGGTACCTCGACAACATCTACAAGGAGAAGTTTGTTCCCGTCAGAGATGTCTACGGATATGGCAGGTTTGGTTATGTTTCATTAATAAAATAAAGTTTAGATTAGATACTTTTTTTGAATATTTTTTTTGGGGAAGGAAAAAAAATTTCGACAATCACGGCAAGCCGCAATTTTACTTCTGACACTAGATCTCTCAAAATGTTTATAAATGGCATTGCTTTGAATTTTTTAAAACTTCAATGCTTAATAAAATTTATTTACAACATCAATTCAATTAGAAAAAAACAGTCAAGTCAAATTATTGTCACAATAAATAAATAATTTCTTAGTGTTAAAATAAATAAATAAATATACATATATATATATATATATATGTACCTACTATTGTATCTATAATTAATTTAAATCACTGCTACCAATATTTAGACCGTTTACAAAGTCTACAAAGATTAATAACACACTTTTGGGGTGTAAGGGGTGTCGAGTAACATCTTAAGATTTGAGACACCCAAGCCAACCTCACCTGCACGTGATGCACCCTGCTGAATAACGAACGAGGCAATGGCGATAGCGGGGTGGTAGGGTTATACAGCCCGACTGGGTCGCAACCACCATGTATATGGCGAAAAAGCCCGTCATAGTGACTCGCTTTTGCGCGTCGCGTTTCGGGATCAGCCTGTACATATCCAGTGACTTTCGTCATTATGGCCGGCATGACAGCGGCGACAGACGATGGATAATCTGTCTCTCGGTGATCGCCACTGTTTTTGGATTGTACTATGCTTACCATCAGGCATAGTGCAGTCACTTTGTCGTGCTTCAATAAAAAAAACACTATCGTTTTAGGTAACAATTCCAATATATTAAAATACTAGCTGACCCGTGCAACTTCGTCTGCACCACATTGGTTATCACTGGTTTCACTTGTATTTTTAACCGCAAAAAAAATTAATAAAACTGGTACCCGATTGCAGCCACAACTACCGTTTCCAATTGTGTATACAAACTATCCACGGGCTCACTCAAACATATACCCAGATTATATGTGATTTTTTTTTTCAATTAGCCTAGAAGCCGTTCGTAGCATCATCTACCAGTGTATACCCACCCTCCTGCGGGAGAGGATGGGTTATGTCCGGTTTGCACAGACTAAAACCCCACGGTGTACCGACAGACCGTAGTGTTAGGGCGGCAAGGGTAGTTCTATATATATATCGTTCCCCTTAGATAGCCGGCCCAACGGTCCGCCCGGCTCCTACGTATAGAGAGGCAGCTGGATACACACTAGCTGCCTCCCCTCGTCCGCCGGACCTGTGCAGTGAAAGGATGAGCCCCCGACTGCATCTCCTCAGGTCCGGCTACGGTGGCGGGAGGAGTTGGGCAAAGCGCCGCCTCCTCTCGCCTGTCCTCCGTTGGCGGAGATGACTTCCTCGCAAAAGGAGGTCACTACCCGCCACGCCTGCTCGCTGCCAAGCATGGACGAAACCACGCTCGGCAGCGACAAATCCTCCCCCACCATCGCCACCAGAGTGTGGCGCTCCATCTCCCACGCAACACACTCAGAGAGAGTGCTGCGCGGTATCCTCCTCAACGCCGCACTCATTGCAAGTGGTGGTCGGCCCCCTACGAGCGATCCGATGCAGGTACCACCCGAAACAGCCGTGTCCGGTGAGTACCTGCACCATCCTGAACGTCAGGGAGCCCCACTCCCGCAGGACCGGGCGGACGGCGTCAACGGTGTACGTTCCGTAGTCCATCGTCTCTTACACTCTATCTTCCTGGAAGCCGGAGGTTCCCCACTACGTTTCCTCGCCGACGTGAATTCGTACACGTCCCAGGGAAGGGAGCCGGCGAGCGCAAAGGCCGCCTCCGAGGACACCGTCCGGTACGCCCGGATCGCCCTTAGTGCCACCGTGCGCTGCGCACTGCGGATGCCATTTTGAGATTTGAGTATCAAAAAATCAACCGAGGACTTAGGGTATTTGCAGATGTCACTGTTACCCCTCTCTCGCCTTTCCCTCTTGAGATTTTGAATCCTGGGAATAGGTTCTCCCTTAACAAGGTTAAAATTTACCACGTCGTGAAATTACAAGAACAAAAAATTGATTGAAAACGTGATTCGCTGTTTTGAGCTTTAGGTTTTAAAAAACTCAACTCGGGGGTTAAGGTGTTTGCGGACTGACGTGCTCTGTGTGTGCGAATAACACCACCATGTCTCTCGGTGTGCGCGTGCGTGTTAACGTCGACGGTTTGGGTCAAATAAACGGAACCGTAGGTATTCTACGAAAGCTATTCAATATCGACACTAGAATATTTATTAAGTAAATGCTGTCGATTAAAATTATAAAGGAGCATGTTCAGGTTGACACATTATGTCTTAATTAGAATACACATGACGCCACCGTGTTTTCACTCTCCCCTCCCCCTTCAGGTTCATGAACCCCGCGACCGGGTTCTGCCTGGACACGATGCAGCGCGAGGCGGACCTGTCCCCCCTGGGCGTGTACCCGTGCCACCCGCAGCTGCAGGCCACGCAGTACCTCTCCCTCTCCCTCGCGGGGGAACTGCGCAACGAGGACGACTGCGCACAGGTGCAGTTCAACAGGTCTGTTACACTCCACCCCACACCACCACCTCATAACACATATTTCATTCAATTTAGGCCCTACAAAAGCCGGTTATGAAGATCAAAACCACTACCGGTTCCAACTGGTTGGAATAGGCTGTCATATGTGGTCAAATCACTTGATTCCTTTCACCTCCATTGATTGCGGTGTTCCTTATAAGAAGACACGTGAACTGTATTTTTTTCGTGAAGGGTACACGTGAACTGTATTTTTTTCGTGAAGGGTATTACGGGATACATGTTCAATCGTAGAGTTCAAATATATATATAATCGATTGAGCTGTGAAATAGAAACAAACACACTTACTTGGCAAAGGTGCGGTCGATCGATGGTTTCAGCTCTGTTGCGATGGAGAAACTCTTATTTCATCTGTAATTATGATATTGTTTTAATATCCAGAAAGTAGGCGGGCCACAAAATATATTGGTACACGTGGCGCGGCTTGCGTACTTGTTCGCTAATTCCGGTGCGGAGAATCACATGCCCTATAGCGGTATGTTAAGTAAAAGGATACTGAGGCGTGGGGGGAAACAGGAAAACTAACTGCTCGTAAAATAACTACCACCAACAAACAACCCACTCATCATGAACAACCGGCTACAAACTCGATCTGGTTTACTTTTGTATTATTCATATTTTTATAAACAATTGTATTCGCTGCTAATGAATGCTTGTCCACTTTCCAGGGAGTTTTAGTGGCATCTAAGAATTCATGTTCCGGTGGTGTTATTTCCCATTTACTTCACTTGTGAACAACAACCCAACTCAATAATATTACGTGAAACGCCAACAATATTATAAAATATAGAGTCAGATAACATAAGATTAGGTATGAAATGAAAAAGCCATTACATGACAGAGTAAAATTCCACCAGAAACGCCTACAAGGGATCTTTCAATTGTTTCAATGACATTCCATTAAAAATATACATTTCGCTCAATCCGCGTAAATATGAAATTCTTGAGCCATAGAACTGCAGTCTAAATTAATTTTGGGTATATAGTATGGTATTGTAACGTTTTTTTAAACATGTGTATTGTGATCTAGATTGAACATTACTGAAGTGGATCTATCAAATGTGAATATCACCGTAGTAGTCCGTAGTCCGGTGAAGCTGTTAAGACCTTGATGGGTCAATAGCGTAGTCATTTCGAGAAAAAAAAAGTGAATATCTGGTTCATTTAACAAAAATGTAATTGGAAGATCATCATATCATGAAATAATGAATATGTTTATTATTCAGACATCAAGAGGTAGTCGGGGAGTTGGGTGTCGGCAGGAAGGTGCTAATGTCTCCATGTAATAAGAAACATCGTAATCAGGTAATTGTATTTTCTGAAAAAATATATTTAGTCCATTGTGTTGACGGGCTGCAGTTGTAGTGAACTATATTCGCAACTACATTTTTTATATAGAGGTTGCTCCTGTTTACGCCTGCGAAACCGCTGAACACGGTGTCGTGTCCGGGCGGTCGATTTCGCTCTCGCACACTCGCCGCGGCCTCTCTCAAGACCATCTTAAGCCGAGGTTCGAGCCCTCGAACATGCTGTTAGCGCAATATACTCACACCGCATTCGCTGTTTCACTTTGAACTCAGTAGTAAATGTTAATTTTAAATCTTCTTCCTAGCGTTTTCCCGGCTTGGTGCCAGGGTCCGCTTTCCTACTTAACTTTCTTTATTTTGCCCGGTCTTCGACATCCTTTGTGTGAGGTTATTCTCCTTAATGTCCGCCTTCACCACGTCCAGCCAGCGTTTTCTGGGCCTAACGCGTGACCTTGGGCCTTGTATAGTGATGTTGAGACATCTATTTCCGAGGTAGTCTATAGTCCTGCGACTTATGTGGTTGTACCAGCGGAGACAACTTTCCTGTAGCCTGTCTGCGATCTCACGGACTCCAAGGCTACCGCGGTTGTGTTCGTTGCGAATGCGACACCATTATTTATATAATTGCGTTACGCCACACGTCCATCGCAGCATTTTCATCTCAGTATGAATGGGTGAGTATCTCCAACGGCAGTCCTCACTCACTCACTACTAATTATAGTACATGTCTCGGATGATGTCAATATAGATTTGCGGCCCGTTTTTATCCGTCAATGCCCACCAAATTACTGGTCGTGGTACGCAGTTGAAGGCCTTTTGCAGATGGAGAACAAGCCATTGCACATGGCTTGTTCTCTCCCTGTATGCCTCTACCAGCATACCAGCATTAATGAAATTTATGGTGCCAAAACCAGAACGAAACTCGTACTGACACTCCGAGACAATGCACTCTTGCCGGAGCCTGGCGTCGATTATGCGTTCGAAGAGCTTCATACCATGCCACATGATCTTAATACCTCGGTATCTAAGACAGTCTTGTACACTACGTTTAACTTTGTAGATTGCAGTGATGATGCTTGATCTCCAAGAGTCAGGCATACTGCAGCTAGTTAGTATGCGGTTAAAAAGGTCAGTGAGGAGAGTCACACCATAAAGCCCCATAGATTTCCACGCTTCAATCGGTAAGTCACCGGGGTCCACAACTTTTCGGATTTGCAAGCTGCAGTGACAACATAGTACCTTGTCACATAATATAGGCGCAACAAGCCCGGGATTAGGAGGCAGTTCTGGTGGGAAAATACAGGCTGTCTAAAAACGGTCCAAGTACGTTGAGAGTAAACGACAACAAAACGGAGTGAAAGTGAGTGAGGGGTAACGCTAGCAAGATCTGTGCGCAATATTAAGGAAACTCATAGTAATGCCACCATCCTTGAGTGAATTCGGGCATTCAATGATACTAGAAACACACTAGGCGATATTCATCACAGACGTCCAAGAATAGCAAGAAGCCCTGAAAACATCGAGTTGATTGCGAATTCTGTAAGTCGACAGCCTTATACGGCTCGACGGCGCACTATATTGGGCAGATACGCATTTTTTTTTTGTTCCAAGACTTAGAAAAGTGTGCACTACAATCGTCAATCGTCGAACCATGAGGGTTCCAACAACATGAAACTAGGGCGCATACCACTAACAACTAGCTCGCAGCACTGCAAGAGTTGTTTCCCGAAAAAGTGATTTCTTGAAGGGCTCTGACATTACGTGGCCACCACGGTGCCCTAATTTAAATCCATTCGATTTTATGAGTTTATGGTCTTATCTTAAAAGTGTTGTCTACGAGAACAATCTACAAAGTTTATATATATATATGGGTCTGATACGAGGTGGATACTGCGAATTGAATCTCCCTCTGCGTTTGCGCGACCAAATGCGAAGCTGCCATGAACACGCTCAAACAGAATCGCCCACATGTCCGTTAAGTTCGCCGCCAACGAAGATACTTTCGCAATTAGGAATGCAGCGAAGAACGACCTTCATTTCGTTCCAGAAGGCTTTTCCCAGACTTTTGGCAGCCTACTTGAGGAGTATAAGCACTGACTAAATGGGTTATTACGCCTTCACTCGGTACCTTTACCCGAATAAGTCGGTCGTTTCGTCTGTCGACTTCAAGAAGACCTTTCTGAAAATCTTCAGACAGCCCATCCGCAACGTCATTCTTTCCGTAAGGAGAACCCGTGTAGATCAGCTTGTAACCCTGACCGATGTCTCGTGATTTATTTCCTTTCCAACGCGTCTCCTGTAGGAATGCAGCGTGCACCTGGCGTGTTATCAGTACGTCTACCATTCTCGGTGACGTCCAGTAAGGGTACCTGTGTTCCAAGTGGCGTAGCAGAGTTTCTTTTCGAGTACTTGCGTTTTTAGCCGTACCCGTACTTGATACGACAGCCCTCGTCCACTTGTCGCAGGTGTAGGACGATGTTACTACGCGTCGTTATACGGCGACGCCTTAGCCACGCCCCTCAAAATTCTTTTTAGCTTTTCCATATTAAATGACAGCTTTGTGATATTATGTAAAGCGGCTGTCGTCTGACACTTCATTTCTATTGTATATATATGTTTATCGGAACGGTGTGCTTGTTGTTAGGTAGTACAACAAGATCAAGGATGACTAGAACCGAATATTACAGGATTCATTTGATTTTCGTTCATTGTTCAAAGCGTTTAAATACGTTTGTAGTTGAAATACTTATTAAAGTACGTTGGGAAACAAGAGCTACAAGTTTAGTACACGATTGTTGTAGAAGTGGAAGTACGTCGTGAAGACGGGTCAGCTGCAGCAAGTCGAGTCCGGGCTCTGCCTCGACGCGGGCTTCGAGTCCGGCGGCGACGTGTCCGCGAGGCCCTGCACCGCCGCCGGCGCCCCCCGCCAGCGCTGGCTCATCGACTACGCGCAGCACGACGGCTTCACACCCGCCACGCCGCCCTTAGGTACGCACTCACACACACCATACTCACACATACATACATCAACTCGCATATATACTTACACACACGCACTTATATACATTTACAAACGCAGACACTTATACACACAAACACGCGCGCGGGCACATCCACTTTTATACATACACACACACATGCATAAATATATGAATTCGCACACAGGCATGCAGTTATACACACAAGCGCACACGCACACACACACACACACACATGCATTTGTATAAACATACCCACATATATACACATCTAAATACACGAATATCTATATTTATACGCACCTATATGTACTTATAAGATATATTCATATATGTTGATCGATATGTACCAAGTTGGTTTCTGATATGAAATATCTGTAGGCGAGGATAAACCTGATTATTCGCATGGCGCGACGTGGCGACGCAGAACATAAATTTTGCTCTATTCACGAAATACTCAAAAACAGTTGTAATCCTATCTGTATAAACATAAGATTCAAAATGCTTTGTCGGCCAATCGTTCTACTAGTGTTACATGGCATGCGCCGACGACATAGCGTTCTTTGATAAATGCCGCCAAACACACCGCGTCCATACCTAGATGAATTGTTGTATTTTGTATTTGTAATCTTTTCATTATGTCATAGCTGATTCCTATCGTAATCTGTTCTGTTATGCATATAATTTATACAAAACAATATGTTGCTACTAAGTATGTCATCCTTTTTGGCAGACTAGCAGAAACTTTTGAAATTATGTACATAGAATATCGTTCAAACAAATGAAATATCGCGTGTCCGTATAGACACCATATATGGTCATATAAATAAACAGTATATCTTACGTACTACGAGTATTATTACGCTGTCCGTGTCGGTCTAGATTTCGATAGTAGTGAGTTGTAGCTCCTACAAATACATCTGCCAGGCGTCCCGTGACGGCTCAATTTTTTTTTGTCATGGGTATCGTTTAAATCGTTCAGTTTTAGTTATTACGGTACTTATTACAAAAAAAATCTAAGATAAAGGTATTTTTGCCAATCATTTGACTTGATTTTTTTATTATTAATTTTTACCCCTCTATTCTATTCAGTAACATCTGAATAACTTACCAAATATTATTAATTCTCCATTTAATATGAACCCTTGGGATGGAGAAATTTTAATTAATGTGAGCGTAGAAAATTGAATTTGTATATTTTGATAAAGTCTAATTTTATTTTTACCCTAATACACAACATAACCATCTGACTAGTTTCCGTGTTCAGTTTGTAACTCTGTCATTAAATACATATACATGTGAACCAAGGTATCACTTATCTGTAGGTTAACCGTGTCACCATCTTTGGCTATAGCGTTATATTAGGTGTGAACATAAAGAGTTTGTGCCGCTTATGGATGTGAGTGTCGTTTCAAATGTCAATTTTGGATTCAGCCTTATGTACTTTGATGCGTATACCTTTCTTTCATTTTAAGTGTAGTAATATATATTTTGCACCTTCATACGAGAATATTTCAAATGAGTATTATTTTCTTATTGCAATGAGTAAAGCTAAATTTTACCCTCAGATTCAGACTACAATTCGCGGGAGGCGAGACTGCAGCGGCTCCGGGGACAGAGGTAATAAACACGCACACACACATACACACACGCATACATACATACACACACACACACACACACACAAACAAACACACACACGCACGCATATACACACACGCACACACACGCATATACACACACGCACACACACGCATATACACACACGCATTTACACACACGCACACACACACGCATATACACAAACGCACACACGCATATACACAAACGCACACACGCATATACACACACGCATATACACACACGCACACACACGCATATATACACACACATATGCACGCATAAACACAAAATATATTGAAACATTTTATACTAAGGTTTGGTTTTATTGATTTTGAATTAGACAATAAATTATAGTATTTACGTTTAGTTACATCTGACGACGTTTGCGGTTTGTTCATATCTTATAGACATAGCTGAGAAATGATAACACTCTTTCAGGCGTATCTCCCGTTCCCTGCTCTCGTACGAGGAGAAGGAGAAGGAGAAGTGGCAGAAGCGGCGCGGGAACCGAACCCCGCACTCGCACAAGAACAAGTTCATAGTGCAGCTGGTCCGCACCCTCAGCAATGGATCGGAGGAGCACCTCGAGGTGGACATCCACTGTCGCCACCGGAGGCTCTACCCCAACAACACCTTCGTCAGGGACCTCGTCACGATCCTCAACGAGAGAAACATTAAGGTTAACCGATATATTCTTTTTTTTTTTTAATTCCAATGTATTTCATGTGAAACATCTATAGTTGGAAGCTAAACCTGACCAACGGCGTGGCGACGCAAAACCCGAAGTTGCATTATTAACAAAATACTCAAAAACATTTGCAACCCTATTTATATCATAAAATTCAAACTGTTTTGTCGGCCACTCAGTCTGCTAGTGGTACGTGGTACGCGCCAGCGACCTAGCTCTTATTGATAAATGCCGCTAAATACGCCGCGCCAGCACTTAATATTTTTTTTGTACTTAATAAAAATGAATATTATCTAGAGAAATACAAAAAATATACACAATCCTCTACGCGTCTATGTTATACAATACAATGTCAGTGTCATTGACCGTCCGTTGAATTCACTTTCATTTTAAAGTGGACGTGGTAACAGCATATAAAAACAAGAGGGTTTATTGTTCGTCTTATTATCGAAGGTTATAGACTTCGAGTCATCCCTTAGATATTTTTTCAGCAGCCATTGCACCTAGATTTGTTACGATTGTGTTTATAGTTTTGAAAGTTTTAGACCAAACTTTAACTTAGATTTTTTTCGTTGTTTATTAAGTACTATATAATTGTATATGCTAAACGTGACTATGAAGTGTCATATCCCATAATACTATGAATGTAACCTTTGACTGGGTATAGATTAGTGTGGCCTATGAATTACTACGTAACCACTGATGGGGGGTGTGGGGTCCTTGATTTGTTTATGTTTGATGACGTGAGGGGTGATTATGTCAGTAATATTTATTCAAATAACAAGGACAGATTTTATAAATTCTTGTATAGGTGTTTAGGTGTTAGGGGTATTGTATAGGTTAGTGGTAGGTTAGTGTATAGGTGTTAGGGGGGGGGGGGGTAAGAGTATTGCTTACTTTTACTGACTAGGGGAAGGTCAGGACTACAAAAAATCTGTTTACGTAATACTTTAAACGGCCCCAGTGTTGTTGTAATTTAAGGTTTTTTTTTTTTAAATGTGTTTATGGCCTCAGGTTATAAACAACGGGCGGGTGTTCGAGAGGAATCGAGTGACTAACCTTACAGCGGGATTCGATCCCAAAACCCGAGGAAAATTTCACGTGAAGCCACTACCTGATGATGGACAGGTACTAACATATACGTAGAATATATTTAGTCCTAAATAAATGGAGATAAAATAGTTCAGAATATTTGTCTCCTGTCTTTCTTAAACGATTTTCATTGTTTTTTATTATCCAGCATCTATATACGAGCTTTAGAATTATCACAAAAACTAATATTCTAAATAGTTTTTGTTCCCTACGTACCAACGAATCGAAGATTTTGTCTCTATTCGTTATACTTCATAATACTTTTACTATTTACACCAGCGGTACTCAAACTTTTTTAAAATGGACCACAAACATGATGTCATCAGGCTCCAACAGATAACTCTTTAAATTACTTTTTTTTGAAGTGGTTTGTTATAGATATTTCATTCACGGAGCCACATTTTTTTTTTATAACTAAGCCACAGCAAACCTTGATTGGGTCAGCTACTCCGCTGATAAAAAAAAATTCCTTTCAATAGAAAATAAAGCATGTGCATTCGAAGAAGCGAAAGCATCAGGAAACAACTCCAGTACCCACAGTGAAGATGCAGGCTCTCACCGCTGAGCCTCCGGACAAGAGGATCATCATCGAGGACTTCGTCGAGGTGAAGCCGCTACTCACCACGGAGAACACCAAGGTCTGTCTTATATCTCCTGTTGGTATACAACTGCCATACACATGCTGAGATACCCAGCCACAGTGACTCTCCTTCTGACTTGTTATTACTTAAAAAAAAGCATTTTGTGTTACTTTATAAAAAAATATTTCTGAAAGTTTAT